>OY986045.1:865000-1465000 GCA_963920215.1 Nineta flava
TAATCTGGCTGAATTTACTGGATGGCATTCGTTATGTTTACTTTCAGGGCATCAATTGTTTGTAGTGTATTCTCATAGATCTGCGATTTAAGATCCCAAAGGAAACCTTAAAGGAAGAATTGTTTTCCAAAAAAAACAATCGGTTAAATGAGTGAATTAACAAGTTATGATCCCATGAAAATATGACAATAAACTTTTTTACGAACTGAAAGTTTATAACGGCAAATATTATTAGGCACTTAATAGAATCTATCTGACAAACAAGTAAGTCAGACATACTGAGGATTTTGTGATCTTTCGAATTTTGAAAACAGAATCGATGTCATTACATTCAAACGCTATATGATATTTTGCAGAAAAAAAAACAACAACTAATCCAAAAATCACAAAAATTGTTCTCAAGCGAAAAGAGAGAGAGAGAGATAGATCATGCCCTTATTTGAACTATTGGTTGGAAATTTGATGTAGAATTGTTTGTATTTTTTTATCTGTACTTTTACGGAACATCCTGTATAATATATTCATTCTAGAAACTGACGTATGATATAGTGATGGTTCTGTAGGATTTCACGAATATTATGCCGTGTAATCTATTCTTACGATATTTAAATTTATTTAATGTGTAACATGGATAAATGCAAAATCCTAAAATGTCTGAATCATCGTTTAAAAATAATATATTTAAGTCATATGAGGTAGTGAAACAAAGTGAATTTATTATTGATGAAGAAATCAATATTTTTGGTATTTTATATATTTTTGTTATGTAGTTTTCATCTCTTTTCGTATATACCCAAAAAGCTCATCTCTCTTCATATATATCCAATTTACAGAATATAATTCAGAGATGTTTAAATTAAATATATAATGGAATAGGGAATATGCATGACAATTTGTTTTCACATTTATTTTCAGAATATGAAAATACTGTTAATACTGTAATAATATTTAAAAACGAAATAAAATCCGATAAATATCAAGGAAGCTATAAGCTTTTAAAGATTATTATCTGTCTCTTTCTTGCAAAAATATTAAAAACGGAGTTTGACGTGTATTTTAAATGGTGAAAGTGCAATATGACGTCACAAAACATATCAAGAGGGCTATCACCTTCTTTGTCTCATCGGGAATTTCAATCATTCATATCTCGCTTATTTTTAAAGTTATTTAAAAAGGAATTTTACCTTGGTATTTTTCAAGTAAACATGCTTTAATTCAAGTGAAAAAAAATTTTCATGCATATTCCCTATTGTACACTCTTGTATATAAGATAATCTAGAGTACGAGTATAAGGGTATAAGGTAAAGAGCGGTTTTTTTTTTAATTAAAAACTCCTGAACGACTTAAATATTTTAATTATGCTCATTAAACGATAAATATCAGAATCCTGAATATCCAAACCAACAGGATCATAAGTGACAAAACGTATAGAATCATTAATTGAAATAAAGTACTAAAATATGAAGTTTTTAAGATTCACCCTATGTTTATAGCAAATTTCCTCCAAAGGAAATGCAGCTATTGTTTTTGCACCAATGTTGGAATTTCGTAAAAATTTTTTCAAATGTCCATCGATCCTACCTATTAGATGTTAAAATCACTATCGCTAAAATTTGTGTATATATATATATACAGTCTACAGTCTATATATACTCTCTAGCAGTCACAGTTTTATTCCCATTGGAATGAAATTTGGTATTTGAGTAGCTTTTGGAATTCTAAAGGTGAAGTTCCTAAATGGGTAAAATCGAGCGTTTGGAAAGGCGGTTTAGAGGGAGGGAAAAACACAAAATTTGACTATCTCCCTTAATATTTGAAAAATCGAAAAATTTGTTAGGAGTTAAGTTGTAGGTACTAAGTTTTACTGTAATTTTGTTTCTTATCATTTTTCTGTTACACTAATATTTACAGAAATAT
The DNA here is from genome assembly GCA_963920215.1 of Nineta flava. Taxonomy (NCBI): domain Eukaryota; kingdom Metazoa; phylum Arthropoda; class Insecta; order Neuroptera; family Chrysopidae; genus Nineta; species Nineta flava. The sequence goes on from OY986045.1 coordinate 866,918, forward strand.
TTACAATTAAAGATTGGAAGTTAAAATTCTAAATATCTCTGTTCACATTAGAGTTTGAGAAAAATGATCAGGTAATTGTAGCAAACTTGATTTTCTACAACTTTACTCCTTATACATTTTTCGATTATTCTAATATTAAGAGAGATATTTAATATTTTGTATTTGTTTGACATGAATACATGAAATATATTTTATTGTAAAAAATTTTGATTGTCGTTTCCATAGTAACTATAAACTATAATCATTATACATCGTTCTATTTGGCTATAAATAAATTTAATTTTTGCAGATACTAAAGTCATATGAGGTATTATATTTCATTTTGATGACACTAAAATTATGACCGCTAGAGAGTGTTTTTATTCTAAGGAAATTCGCTAAGTTGACGCAGCTCCTGCGTAACGAATTTTTACTACATACAATGAAAGAACAACACTTTCTTAAAAAACAAATTTTAATTGATTTTATCATTGAAAATAATAAACAATTTGGGTATCCACGGTACCGAAATGTAAATATGTACCAAATAGGTAGTTTATGTGTACCAAAATGTAAATTTTAAAGAGACGAATCAAATGAGCTACATTTTAAGAAACATCTAGTAACAGTTTTTGAAAAATACTTCGATTGAGAACTTTATATATATTTGTAGACCTTACTTAAATCTTAGGAAACGAAAACTTTCAGTTTTGCGGGAGAACATAATTTTCATTCTCTCTGTTATAAATTTTGATAATCAGAATATTATATTAAATCAAAAAATTGGATTCAACAATCTTCTGAACGAAGACAGGATTTGGATTTCATAGAAGAAGTGACAATCGATAAAAGCTAGATGCGATATGCATTTGCATAAAATTTCTCAAGCATTCGTTTTTCAAACTTACTCTGCATGTTAAAGTAGGTCTCTCCTTTGAATACGGAAAGCTATTTAAGTGGTATGATTTAGCCATCTTGTATATAATCAAATTTTACACAGAGGAATTTTAGGATTATAATTCATATACGATAACTGATATATTCAATGGTAGCACGCTCGTTTCGTAATGACAAAATTACATACAGAAACGTGTAACAAAGCATATATAATATATGTATGTAAGTTACAATGTGGTACTTACTAGCAGTAATGCTGTTCGCTGAGTAATGGAACGACAACATATTCGTTTTGTTTGTGCGAATATGTATAATATGTATATATTGTCATCTTATTAAGGTGGAATTTCTTCTTTGTATGCTCTTGTTTGGTGGTTTTATAAAAGTTTATTGTCATAAATTATTTAATTCTTGCACATTACAATGTATCTTAGGGTATTTTAATTTCGCGGACGAAATGCTGATTCATTCTTTTGCTATCTTAGAAATTACCTACGGTGTAGCCACATAAAGAAATTTGCTTTCTTAGAGACAACAATCATAATGATAACTGTTGTAATATTGCATATTATTAAAATTCAGTTACATTATAATTCCGAAAAAATCTGCCCATATGAAAGTTACAAAAAATATGGTCTGGGGATGAACTATGGTATAATTTATTTTTGATGGGAAACATTTATTGTGGCGAGTTAGACTGTTTATTACCTGGCAAAGGCCTGGCGAAATTTTCTCGCCAGGCGCCAACAAGTTATTCTTAGGCGATATTACATAAATCAAATCAGTTTTAGAAAGACTTATAGATGGCGGTACATATACAGGTTCAAAAACTCGTTCATAGGTGACAATACGTACAACAAATTAGGTTTAAAAATACGATACATATTGAATGTCTGAATGAAATTTATTGGTTAAAGAAATTGTTTTTGATAAGTTGGGGATTTGTTATAACATAAAGATATATGTTTACAGTACATAAAATACTTCTCTTCGTGTATGTACACATAGAAAAAAATAGGAAACATAACAATTGGGGGGAACACACTGTTAGACGAAAAAAGGTTATTTAAAGTTTAGTTTGCGAAAGTCATGTACACCCACTCATCCATATATTAACAGAAACTTAGTTGCAGAGTATTTTAAAAAAATGTGTCATTGGCCGATATTACACTGTAAAAGTTATGTTCTAAAATATTTTTTACCAGAGTATATAATTATACTCGTTATATAGTAAAGAGTTTACCCGAGTTTGTAAAGGCTGTCTGCCTATCAACACGATAACTCTAAAACAAAAAACAATAATGGTTATGATTATGTTAAATTGTCTTTTGTAAACTAGCGTCTATTTATTTCCATTGTTAGTATGGTTGCCTTTCGGTTATATTATACCAACGGAAGCGACTAGCGTTTACTTACATTGACATTTAAGTAATATGTCTAAACATTGATACCATTTTTTGACATCATATCAAATGCTTGATATGCAAAATCATACACATCTAGGGATGGGGATCGAACCCACGAACTCTGACATTCTAGACCAATGCTCTACCAACTGAGCTACCTTAGATGTTATGGTAGTACGATGCATATGATCTTTCACTATCATTTCTGATGCCATTGTATTATTAATTTTGTTTATTTACTATTAACATATTTTTCAAATTGTTTTTTGTAAACTAGCGTCTATTTATTTCCATTGTTAGTATGGTTGCCTTTCGGTTATATTATACCAACGGAAGCGACTAGTGTTTACTTACTTTGACATTTAAGTAATATGTCTGAACTTTGATAACATGAAATAATAAACGCACACTAACACACATTCTCCGGGTCACATGACAGACAAAAACAAAAAATAAAAACACAGTTTACCGTCACTTGACTTGGAGAATAATTTTTTTTAGTACTCCACTGTTTAAAATTTATTATTATTTTGTTTTCATATTTTTATTATTCAAAAAATAATAATTTATATAATTATTGGTTTATGCGAGTTGAGAATTTACATAATTTCAACAAACATTTACTTAGATCGGATATGACTTGCGTATATCCAAGCTTACTTCGATATTTCCGCACATATTTCAAATCAGTTACAAAAAGTACTTGTCTCAAGACAGTTACTAAAATTAGTTGGCTCAGTACAGTTACTAAAAGTAGTTGTCTCACATGAATTAATCAGATGGTATTTTGAATTTTTATTTCTTCAATTTACAAATTGAATATTTATTATGGATTGTGCTGAAGTATCGAATAGGCGAATTAATGGTTTCTATCTGATTGTATCTAAGTATATTTTTTTTGTATAATTTATTTAATTCACCATTCCGAAACTTGTGGTTTTTCAAACTTGTCACATTTCAATACACATTCTATACACATTTTGGCTGTACAATTTATGTATTTTATGTGAATATGCAATGACTTTTTCAATTTATAACTATATTGTTTTGTATACGCTTGATATTTTTGGCCTTGTAGTTTTTCTTTACAGAAGCGTAAAGTCCCCTTTATATACAACTATGTATCTGAATTAAATTTGTAGTGTATATTTCTATTTTTGCAAATCAGACATATTTGAACATTTTTTTTTACTGTAGTGTCGTTTTTTTTTTTTTTATATACGATATTTCTTTTTACTACAGTTCAATCTAGTACATATTCATGTAATTTTTTTTATAACTTGTACAACCAAACTTAGTATTTTAAGGATAGTTATACTATCAACATATTAAATGAAAAATTATTTATTTCAAATATATTTTATTTTTACATATATTTTGTTTTGTTCTTTTTTTGTACTTTTTTTTTATTTTCAGTATTTCTGATTCGAATCACTAGTCGATAACTTAGACACTTACTGGATAGTATATGTGTATTAAAAAAAAAATTTTTTTTTTTTAAATACATCATAATACCTCTTTTAATTAAAATTACTAAATTAACTTAATTTCATATTTATGAAAATAATTGATAATTCAATTATTTTCTATAAAGTGTTTAGTTTTTTTTTAAAACTAAACACTAATTTTTTTTTTAAACTAAACACCCTAAACAATTTTTTTTTTAATACACATATACTATCCAGTAAGTGTCTAAGTTATCGACTAGTGATTCGAATCAGAAATACTGAAAATAAAAAAAAAGTACAAAAAAAGAACAAAACAAAATATATGTAAAAATAAAATATATTTGAAATAAATAATTTTTCATTTAATATGTTGATAGTATAACTATCCTTAAAATACTAAGTTTGGTTGTACAAGTTATAAAAAAAATTACATGAATATGTACTAGATTGAACTGTAGTAAAAAGAAATATCGTATATAAAAAAAAAAAAAACGACACTACAGTAAAAAAAAATGTTCAAATATGTCTGATTTGCAAAAATAGAAATATACACTACAAATTTAATTCAGATACATAGTTGTATATAAAGGGGACTTTACGCTTCTGTAAAGAAAAACTACAAGGCCAAAAATATCAAGCGTATACAAAACAATATAGTTATAAATTGAAAAAGTCATTGCATATTCACATAAAATACATAAATTGTACAGCCAAAATGTGTATAGAATGTGTATTGAAATGTGACAAGTTTGAAAAACCACAAGTTTCGGAATGGTGAATTAAATAAATTATACAAAAAAAATATACTTAGATACAATCAGATAGAAACCATTAATTCGCCTATTCGATACTTCAGCACAATCCATAATAAATATTCAATTTGTAAATTGAAGAAATAAAAATTCAAAATACCATCTGATTAATTCATGTGAGACAACTACTTTTAGTAACTGTACTGAGCCAACTAATTTTAGTAACTGTCTTGAGACAAGTACTTTTTGTAACTGATTTGAAATATGTGCGGAAATATCGAAGTAAGCTTGGATATACGCAAGTCATATCCGATCTAAGTAAATGTTTGTTGAAATTATGTAAATTCTCAACTCGCATAAACCAATAATTATATAAATTATTATTTTTTGAATAATAAAAATATGAAAACAAAATAATAATAAATTTTAAACAGTGGAGTACTAAAAAAAATTATTCTCCAGACTATGTCCGTGCGGTAAACTAATCGGGCTCATCGTTGAAAAAAAAAAAGAAACAGTAGTAATAATAATTAATGTATTCATTGAAAGATTCATACATGAGTATACAAACGTCAAAAACAAAAATTTTACCAGTGTATTGTTAACAATGTTAGTAATAGTTACAACAATAATTAAAATTATAGGCTAATAAAAGGAAACAAACACATAAGAATCGTATACCAAGTAGATACTAATAATTTCAAAATTAAAAACATCGGCTTAAATAAAGACAAAACAAAAAGCAAGTGTCAATTTAAATAATATAAAAATACAGAGTATAATAACAATTTTAAAATAAAAAAACATTGTCAAAGTGTCAATTTGAAAAAAAACTAATATGATATACACATATATCCGATCTTTCAAAGTATAACTTGAATAATAACTAATAATAGAACATTTGTCATACCGAGAAGAGAATAGGAAGTCCATTCAATTTGAGATACTATACTTGAGAGGGCATACAGTAATTAAGTATTCTTTTAAAATTAATTTAAATTATAAATCCGTAAAGTATCTATATTCGAAATCTCAACACTGTAGTTCTTTTTCGTTCAAAAATTACAGCACCTGAAAAACCGTCTAAATTAATCTGTAGTAAGAGCACTGTAAGTACGAAGGCCGAAAATCCCTTAAACTCGGTCTTGCGCACTTCCGTGCTCTAGATTTACTGAACTCTTGTATTGTTCTAGTATCAATAGGCAGTTGATTATACAAGATACTGCCTCTACATAAAGCACTATTACTATATTTGGATGTGTGGTAGTTAATATTATCTTTGGCCCTGGTTTTGAAATCATGGATGTCGGAATTTAAATTAAGAGAAACTAAATTCTGCTATATACATTTTAGTATTTCATATATTTATATCGCTTAGAAGGTTAACATTTTATTTATCTTAAAGTAGTCTACTCACGACTCTCTGTAATTTGCCTTAAAAATTAACCTTACTATTAGCTTTTGAGCTCTATATACTCGTATAGATTCTGTTGCATGGCCTCATAGAACAATACAATATTTAATAGTACTATAACAAAAAGCATAATAAAAACATGATAATGTATCGATGTCAACAATTTTACTTAGACATTTAATTAGGTACTAGTAGCTGTTTAACTTTTTACAAACACTGTCTATCTGCGTACTCCATTGAAGACTTGAGTTCATGATAACTCCAACAAATTTCATTTGAATCGTTTAAGATATTTCAAAGTCGTTATATGATATTTGCACATCGTCGATAGTTGTATTACCCTCATCAAAAATAAAATAATTTGTTTTTGATAGATTTACAATAAGTTTATTATTTGCACACCAGTTGTGAAATTCATCTAACACTATATTGATTTTTTTTTTTGAGTTCGTCTAACTTCTTTGCAGAAATAGGTACTGACGTATCATCAGAATATATAAGAACTTGATAATATCCGGGAGATTGTTAACATATAGAAGAAATAAGACTGGGCCCAGGTTGCTGCCTTGAGGAATACCAAAATTAGTTTCGTACTTACGTGTTTTCCAATTATTAATGTTTGTAGGCTATTTTCCGGACACGTAATTTATCCATTTTTTTCAGCAGATTCTCGTGATTCAAATGTGATTCGTGATTCTGTCAAATGATGCTGTTAGATCAGATATAGTTTCTGTCATCCAAATTTTTTAATATATACTGTGTACAGTTCATACAAGCAGAGAATTTTGGTCTGAAACCATGCTGACATGGCGAGAGAAGTTTTTGTTTTGTAATGAAAGACATCAATCGAAAAACATCATACTTTCCAAGATTTCGGAGAACACAGACAGTAAAAATATAGGTCTGTAGTTTTGAACACATTAAAGATCACCACTTTTGTAAATAAGCTTGACTACAGCTATTTTTAACGCATCAGGGAAGAAACCATTCTTGAAAGATAGATTTGCAATGTGTTCGAAAACTTTTGCTATAGATGAGATTGTATATTTAAGTACTTAGAAGGAATATTATCAATTCCACAGGAATTTGTATTTTTAAGTTTTTTTATTATATCTCTTCACCTCTGATACCGGATTTAAGTATATAGAATGTTCACTTACTTCACGTACAGTATTAATATATTCAGTTGATCCACTGTAGTGTGCATTTAATTTGCTCAGCACAGACGTTGAAAAGAAATTCCCAAATTCATTTGCTACAACCAAACAATCAATTTCTACAAGACTATCACTGGTTTTCACTTTTATCTTTATTTTTCCGATATCTTTCTTTTGCATACTAGTTGACTGTTTGATTATTTTCCATTTTGCCTTTATAGAATTTTCTGTATAAGTAATAGATAATTGTATGAAATTCCTCTATGCTTCTTTAATATTAGCACTATGCGTCTTTTTTAGTTGACTGTAAAAAGATTCAAGGCAGGAATCATGTATAGACGTGTTAATTTTAAAACGTCTTTGAAGAAGTTGCCTTCAGCTATGAGGTGATTGGAAATCCAGCAATTTTTTTGCTGATTCATTTTATTTCGAATTTTCACCATTGGGAAGCTTGAATCAATACAAAAATTATATGTGGCAGAGAACTTAGCAAATGCTTCATTTGGGTCGCCTTGTTGAAGTACTTCAGACCAAAAACTATTTTTTGTCATCTAATACATGTGTTGCAAATTTATTTGATTAATTTATTTGATTAAATATTCTCAAGTAGCGTGATTTATCTTTTATTTTATTGACATGAGGTTGAAGTGTTTTTTTTCCAGCCAGATGATCAACACTCAAACTTAAGTTTTCGACAGTTACGTCTTCCACTATAATATCCTTATTTACCACACAATAATCAATAGATGTACTGGAATGCTGTGTAATTCGAGTTGGCACTTTGATAACATTTACACTGTTGTGTGAATCAAATATATCACATAGCATTCTCTTCTCCACACTGTCGTTTAAGAAATTAACATTAAAATCACCTGTTATAATGATCAAGTTCTTTCGTGGATCAAGTAAATTAAACGCTTCGTTGAGTGCATCCATAAACCAAAAAAATCTCCCGATGGAGATCTGTAAAGATGTTTCTAGAACCGCAGGTGTATTTTATACCTACACATTCAAAGTTTAGTTCTTCACAAATATTATTCATATTCAGAATCCGACAATACTTACTCATAGCCGTATCACCATGCTTAGAATGTTATCGGCAATAACTTGTTAATAATGTGAAACCACTGATCTGAGTCAATCTCAGGGAGATCTAGTTTGCCAATGTTCGGTTATACAAACAACACGTTGATTTTTAAAACTGATACTAAGTTCTGGCTCCGCTATCGTATTACTAATGCATTGTATATTTTGGTTAAATATTTTAATTTTTTGACAGTCGAATTTTTATTTTCATTCATTTCTACTGATTCGCGGTTTTTCGAATACAGCACCTTTAGATTACTATATTACTTCTACGAACAAAGAACCGCCTAAAGAACGTTTTTTAGCCAATTTCCTGGATCATACAGTTGGTCTTTTAAATCTTCTGGAGCTCCAACTTCAAACGAATAATCCGGATACTCTCTTTCAAGATATTTATTCAGTGCTGACATTATCGAGTTCATCTACCTCGACTAGGTTATGATAGGATGCTGAAGCATGACCTCCTTCTGAATTTTTAATTTCTTTTATTTTGGTTTTCCACAGTTCAGGTTTCTTTTGTTTTTGTAGTTGGCTAGCTTTAACGACCCTTCAACAATTTCTTTGCTCATCTTGATGGATTCAGAATCAGCTCTATTGTTTACATTTGTAATTTGGTTGTTTTGATCATTTGTCAAATCTGTCATTTTTTTCAATTGATTTTTAACCTCAATCAATTCACACAAAATAGGTTGTACAAGTTCTTGCACTGCTGATTCCACAATTTCACTTATAATATTATTAAAATCATTACTAATGAGACTATTTTTAATCACTCCTGAGATAATTGACTCAAAATCAATGTTTAATTTATTTGTTTCACTTCGGGTAGAGACACCAGCAGTACCTGTTGGCGCCATATAATGTGCCGTGTTTCGGTTAATATAGTAATCTTTGAACTGTGAAACTTACTTAGTAGCTGTGGGTTTATATATAAACCCACATAATATGGTGTATATAACAACAAATTTTTGTCACATACTTCAAAAAGAATGTTATCACAAAATAAGTTCAATCACCGAAATGAAAAATAATGGTGAAATACATATTAGCGAATTTCCTCCAAAGGAAATGCAGCTATTGTTTTTGCACCAATGTAAAAATTTCTTCGAATGTCCATCGATCCTACCTATTAGATATTAAAAATCACTATCGCTAAAATTTATATATATATATATATATATATATATATATATATATATATGTATAAATGTATAAATATATATTTACATATATACAAATTATATATATACGTATATATATACATATATACATATATACATACATACATATATACATATATACATATGTACTTTTTTTAAATGTCTGTGGACTCTCTAGCGGTCACAGTTTTATTCCCATTACAATGAAATTTGGTATTTGAGTAGCTTTTGGTATTCTAAAGGTGAAGTTCGTTAAGTAAAATCGGACGAGGGGAAAGGGGGTTTAGAGGGAGAGGGAAACATAAAATTTGACTATCTCCCTTAATATTTGAAAAATCGAAAAATTTATCAGGAGTTAAGTTGTAGGTACTAAGTTTTACTGTAATTTTGTTTCTTATCATTTTTCTGTTACACTAATATTTATCGATACATTTACAATTAAAGATTAAAGATTAAAAGTTAAAATTCTAAATATCTCTGTTCACAGTAGAGTTTAAGAAAAATGATCAAGTAAGGAATTGTAGCCAATTTGATTTTCTTCAACTTTACTCCTTATACATTTTTCGATTATTCTAATATTAAGAGAGATATTAAATATTTTGACACAAATACATGAAATATATTTAATTGTAAAAAATTTTGATTGTCTTTTCCATAGTAACTATAAACTATAATCGTTATACATCGTTCTATTTTGGCTATTAATAAATTTAATTTTTGCAAATAGTAAAGTCATATTAGATATTATATTTCATTTTGATCACACTAAAATTATGACCGCTAGAGAGTGATTTATATATTCTAAGGAAATTCGCTAAGTTGACGCAGATCCTGCGTAACAAATTTTTGTTTGTTTATAAATTGTTAACTATAGATAATAGTGATTTGAATAGATATAATGGATAAAGTAGATAAAATAATAAGAATAGTCAAATTGGCTAGATAAATAGATACAAGTAACAATAATAATTCTTAGTCAAGTTTCCTCGAATTCGGAAAGGCACAAAAATTCAACCTTGACGACTTTATTATAAAATAACACAAATAATACTTTCCTAAAGCGCTAAGCCAAATGCTGTTTTCAAGATAAAAACTACAATCTCTGAAAAAAAGTGTGAAGTAAATTATAATGGTAAATTTACTTGGCAACTATTGCCGTTGAGTTTTTAATTTACTTAGTTGACAGCTTTGTCGACACAACAATTTATCAACATTCAAAACTTTATCCAACAATTAAACATAAATATTAATCGAAATCTCGTTAAAACTTCTTATGAATGTAGAATTATGATAAATATTTAATCTTAATTTATATCAATAAAGTTTACTTTAATATGTGTTTATTATTTTAAAGAGGTAATTTGCAATTTCCACTGTTGAAAAACTTTTTATTTGTAAAAATATAATTTTCACTGTCTTGTAGCACAGTGAAAAAAGTTTTTTCAAAAGTGGAAATTACAAATGATTTACTTCATTTGTATTTATTCAAAATAATAAACAAATATTTAAAATGGAGTTTAAGTTAGGTATACTGTAAGGTTGGTATACTTTCGAATTAATTCAGAAAAATGGATTCTAGAATAAACCTGAATTAAATTAAAAATTCGAAAGTATATCACAAATCTATAACGAAATTTTGACTACGAGTTATATAATAAATATCGGTGAAATTAGTGAAATTTAGTTGAAACCTGTCTATTGTGATTGACCATTCGCAATGACATTTTTCGAATGCACGATGTTAAACAGTTTTATGTGTACGCCCATTTTTAAGTCATTTCTTTCAATAACAAACATAAAGTTGAACTATTATTACGGAAGAAGGGGACAGTGTACATCCGAAATGTCTAATTCATATAAATTGTTTATTTAATATATAATACATTATAAATCGACAAGAGGAGTTTTAAGACTGCTGTATACTTTATGGTTTTAACCTATATAACGAAACGATTTTTCTGATTGATTATTTTAATATTTACTGTTTTAAATTGCTTTATTTGTCAGGTTGGCCCAATGGTGCACCTGTTCGTGAACTTAAACTGTTAATTTTCTTTTCTTTATCTGTTAACGTTGTTACCGAAATTATGAATTCAAATAACAAAACTCAAGGCAACTTAGTTGATGTTTTTAAGCGCTTTGATGATAATAAAATAAAATTATGGAAAAAATTACGTACTGAGTTTAAGGAAACAAAACGGTCGACAAACTTGCTGGCGAAGGAGCCGCACTTCCTATCTGGGACCAGATGCATATCTAGGAATAACTAGAAGACTAATTACTTCTGCCCTTAACGACGGAGTGCATGTATTTTTGAACAGGAAACAGAAATCTACAGCGAGTTGCAGGCAACGCAAACTAATGATACCTGGATACAACGACGCATAGTCAACCTGGCTTATTGGCTCTAGTTGAGGTGCTCACTGGTTTCTGCAGCAAGAGGCCCCTACCCCTCATTAGATCATAGTCCTTTGACATTTGGGTAGAATGGCCTCTGATAGCCAGAATGAGGAACCTAACGCTTGACTCGATCAAAATGGGGGAACCTGAAGTAAATAACTAAAGTAGAGCTGTTTCCTGTATCGTCCTCTTTCTGCAAAGAGGACTAGTAAGTTTGACGAGTAACATTGTGACGATGACCACAATGTTACAGAAACTGTACCAAGTGTGATAGAGGATAGAAGAGGTTGAAGGGATAGGTTCCTCAGGGATCGAAAAACAAGGCCTTGAACTAGATTTCGTAGAATATATGAAACAATAGATAATTTTCTTTTGTTAGAAATTAAACTATTCAAGTACTCGTTTGGTGTCTTCTCATATTTATTTATCCATCTCCATGATTGATCTACGGCAAACCTTACGGCCTGATAGTCCTGAAATATCCCGACCTCCATAATTTACACCCATTATAAAAAAAAAATTGGGGTATTTCAGCTCACGACCAGTTATGAAATTTGAGGTTGTAAACAGCTGTGGCAACATAACTATTATACGGTAAATACAATTGCCTATACTTAAAAATAATTGAACGTCCAAATAAAATAGTCTCCTTAGCCAACTGTTTCATCAACATACAACACTATTATGGACAACACATTAGAAAATTGTATATTAATATTTTATATTTTTGTCGCGTTGCATTTGCCAAAGTGGAAAGAAATCTACTGTATATTCATATCTTAACATCTATGTATCAATCTACCTCGTGTTGCTTTCGATCTGATGCCACAGCTGTAGGTTATAGCTTTCACACTCAACAATAATTATTTTAGGGTGATCATGTATCATCGCTTCATTGTTCTTAACACTACGTCACTTTGTCGTGCAGAGGGTAGATTTTTCTAACGATAATAAGTGAAGTTGGCACTTAGAGTATAAACATATGAAAATTTCCCATAACTAAATGTGATTAATATGTATAATTGATGAATGCGTTGGCATTATCCATTTTAACTTAAGACTGCGAAATATGGATTGCTGATAGTAACAAAATCAGAAAAAATTTAAAAACCCCATAAACACTACACACTTTCTAGATTTGAATTAACTTAGCAACACAGCGTTTCATGTTCACAGAAACTACGTACACAGCGTAGAGATGGAATCATAACGAATATCAAATCAAATTACCATCATTGTACCATTATTACTATCAATTTAGTAATAGAAAATTAAAATTTTAAATATCTCTATAAATATTAGAGTTACATATGGTCAGGTGATAAATTGTAGTAAACATTATAAGTTTACTAATGACCATCTTTATCATTTTAAAAACATTAAGAGACATATTAATTTTTTATTATTAAATATTAAATTTAGTGTTTCCCCCTCCCCTTTAACCCCTTGATTGATTTATCCCATTTCAAACTTTCTTATTGGTTGTTTTGTACGATAAAACAGTATCACCATACCAAATTTGATCAAAATCGCGTAATTCGTTCTAATTTAAAAAACTAAAAAGAGCGTACAGCGCCCAGGCCGTGCAACATTTATTGGGGAAATTTAGCTCAATCTTCATGTTTTAGATCAACGTATATGTAGTAAAGCGTTGTGAGGACCTTGGACACCCTGGGCATCTTGCATACAAATAAATAAATAAATGAATATATATATATATATATATATATATATATATATGTATATATATATATATATATATATATATATATATATATATCTTTATATATATATATATATATATATATATATATATCTTTATATATATAAATATATATAAATATATATATATATATATATATATATATATATATATATATATATATATATTTGTACAAAATACAATTCGTATAATTAACATGAATACGGCATCTCAAAAACAATAATTTCTTATATTACGTTCAGTTTTATATCATTAGAGAAAGTATACAGTAGGACACTCGGTAGTTCCTAGCTATGTTACTCAAGTTTTATCATAAAAACTAAAATGGTATCCGAATACACCTATAACTGTTTCAGTAATATATTTTTAACCAGTTGATTATCAGTGCGCTTTTTAAAAAGGCCACGAAGTGTTACCATCATTTCAGCTCAGGCAAATTTCTTATGATTAAAAAGCATATAACTCTTTTATACGCTTTGCATTTTTAACCCGACTTCAAAAAGGAGGATGGTTCTCAATTCGTCTTCTTACTTACTTCTTTCTTATTTTTGTGCCAATTTTAGTTCACCTAAGCAAAAAATTTTAAATATATATGTACAATTATTGTTATTTGTGGAGTCGGTGTCGGCATAGGGAAATTCACATAAAATTTGGACACCGCCTCCAAAAATAACAATAATTGTACATATATATTTAAAATTTTTTGCTTAGGTGAACTAAAATTGGCACAAGAATATGCTATTATTTTTTTACTTTTTAGTGCATTTTTTGTTATAGAATATTTGATTTTTGAAGTCGGGTTTCCATTTTGTCAAAATAGGTTTTATTATAAATGAGCGTGTAAAAAGTAAGCTAAACAGTTCACGCATTGATATTGAACTCTGTGTATACAGGCCATTTAAATAGTCAACTCACAATAAAATTTTATTAAAATGGTTTTAAAATATTTAGTAATTGAAAAGATGACAACTAAATTTATGAAATTATTTAACACTCATTGAAATTATTATTACGCAATGAAAATAGTTCTATAACACACGTACTACCTTAACATTCATTTGTCGGCGGCAGTGAAGAGTTATACACAAGTACTTAAATATGAATTGCTCTATGACTGTGTTCATCATTTACTAGGGGAACTTGTTAAAGGGTAATAATATTTATGAATATGTGTGTAAGTTATGTGCGTGCGTGTATGTACTAACTATGTAACGTTAAATATGTGCGTAGGTAATATATAGCACGGGAAACATTTAGTTTTACAATTTAAAATCATTTTTGAACTATTAAATATTAAATTATTTTTAATAGCTACTATTAATTTTGGTTAAAGTTATTTAAGTGTTCTAATATGTTATTAAATTAGGGGAAGACTTTATAATCATTTAAAATAGTTTTTAAATGATTATTTGATATACTTAAAGAAAAAATTGTTAGTATAGCGCATATGAATTTGGTTATAGTGATTCAAAAATATTTTAAAGCTGGAAAAAAAACTAGTTCTGTAGGAGGGAAATAACGACATTAATAAATTAGAATTCGATGTCTACAGAAAACCAAATCTACACACATTGAACGATACATTACAGCCGATTCGAACACCTCAACACAAAATGGCTGTTTTCAATTTATTGGTAAACAGGCTACTGAAAGTCCCACTGTCCAAGAAAACTGACTTAAAAGAAATAAACCACATTTAACAAGTTGCAATCTTTAAAGGCTTCGACTCCGACATAATAAATAATTTGGTCCGCGGAACTAAATTTAAAATTGCACGAAACAATTCCACCGCACTAACACCAGAGACTGGCAACGTTGAACAAACTAAATGTTGCAAACTAACATACTTCCGCCCATTCACAAATAAGATCACTAGAGAATTAAGGGAACACAACCTAAAAACAGCGCTTCTTAGTAAAAATAAAATCAAACAGTTACTGGGCAACCCTAAGGATAAAATGAGTAATGAAAAACAATCGGGCATATATAGTGTCAGTTGTTAAAACTGTTCGAAAATTTATGTTGGTCAAAGTCGTCGCCAAATCGGTACTCGAATCAAAGAACATCTGGCTTATGTGAAATTTGGGAGAACCGAAAAATTGTGTATAGCTGCGCACGTTCTTGAGAACAACCACAAAATTGACAAATCGAATTTAAAACTACTGAAATCTGTACAAAATCCCACAGAATTAGATGCATACGAAAGTATCTATATATAAAAATTGAGAAAACAGATAATGAATTTAGACAATGGTCCAATTCCAAATTCTGATTTAATAAAATTAAACCATTTTCAAAAAAACCTGAATATCAAGATTCGATACCCTCACTTTAGTAAAAAAAAAGCAACGCCGCGTATTCACAAAAGGATACCGTCAATAACTGGTGGGGTTCTTCAGACACATAATCCTTCAGTCAGTCAACTCAAATAGTCCTCAGGTCAGATCATACCTTCAGTCAAATCGTATAAAAACAGAACTGTTCTAATATCATTGTGAGACACGCACCACATTTGAAACAAGCAGAATATCTCTGAATCCATATCCCAGAGATAGTTACGATTAGCTAATTCATACTGATGATGACTACGTTGTATTCGAAAAACGTATTTATAAAATACAAATAAATGTTCTAGGAATTGGGGCGAAATTTGAAATGTTATTTCAAAAAACCTAGAGTTCTCGTTGATTATTTGAATAATTTTTATTTAAATTGTATATATGCTTTACCCGTGAGTAGGACTTTTGCCTCCTAGATAACGAGTTTTATTTCCTAGATATTGAAGGTGTCGGAAAACACAGTCACGCTATTTGGTGTTTAGGCATCCTCTAGGTCTATTTTTCCCTGATATGTTTTCTAGATTTCCATTTGTTATGGGTTGCGAGCGGATGCTTGATCAAAAAACCTACGACGGAACCTCTTTTTGACGTCCATAATATTTGGCTCCATTCCAAAGCTGTATCAGCTCCGATTCTTATTCTCCATTCTCTGTCTTCACATACAGCGCCAATAATTCGCCTTCACGATCAATTATGTGTATTTAATAAATAATTATTTCGCTAATCGTAACTATCTCCGGGATAAGGAATCGAAGATATGCTATTCGTTGCTAATTTGATGCGTATTTTACAATGATATTAAATAATTTCTATGATATATTTCTGTTATATGATACTAAAGAACGCTTGTAGTTAGCTTACTCGTTTTTATGATAAATAGTTGCATACAAAAGTTGTTTCTTTTAGAAAAGTTTCTTCTACCTCTTGCCATTTTTACTAACTGTTGTAACTGTAACTGCTAAAGTTTTGCTGAAGAGTCAAGTAAACTACATCAATTAAACGTATTACTTATTATAAACAAATATATGTATGGGTTTTCTTACAATTTCTAATAAAAGAATATCGAACATATTTGTATTTAATGAATCAAATAACGTCAACGGAAACCACAAACTGTGAATCGAATAATTCAGTAAGAATAAGTTCAAGTAAAGTTTCTAGATAATTTCCGAATGTAAATACGTTATTACTCCAAACTTTTATATAAAAAATATGCATTATTAAAGTTTTATAAAATGTCTATACAGGAAAAAATTGTTAACTCCTGTTTTCTGCGTATAATAAAATTCGTTTTTTTTTTCCCTCATATTTTGATAAAATAATTTACTTGTAAAAGTAAACTAAATGTAAACAAAGTTAATTATTATTTTGTTTAAAACATTAGACACAGAAAACTGCTTGAAATAAAGTTATATTTTTAACAGATGTATACATATACATACCTCTATATTAGAAGACAATATTCTTACTTTTGATAGCTTTCATATCAAAACAGTGAATACGTAAATATAGGGTGCTTTTAATGTATATAATTTTAATACCCTTGTATAGGTATACTTTGTTAAACAACATTATGTAAACTATTGTTCATCGGATACAAATATTTTATTAAAATTTCATCTTTCTAGTTTATTTGTTTAATTAAAATATATCAAAACGCTCAATATAAAACCAAAAAAAATTTGTTACGCAGGAGCTGCTTCAACTTAGCGAATTTCCTTAGAATACAAAAATCACTCTCTAGTGGTCACAATTTTAGTATGATCAAAATGAAATGTCGTATATGATTTTAGTATTTTCAAGTCAAATTTTATTAATAAATGACATACGTCGAGGGAAATTGGGGAGGTTTCTAAAGAAAGAAGAAAACACAAAATATAAAATATCTCTCTTAATATTAGAACAATCGAAAAATGCGTAAGAAATAAAGTTGTAGAAAATCAAACTTGCTACAATCTATTTTGCTGAAACTCTAATGTGTGCAGAGATATTAAGGAATTTAATTTTCAATCTTAAACCGTCAATATTTCTGTAAATATTAGTGTAACAGAAAAAATTATAAGAAACAAAACTACAGTAAAATTTAATACCTAAAACTTTACTTCTTATAAATATTTCGATTTTTCGAATATTAAAGAAGATATGTCAAATTTTGTGTTTCCCCCTCCCTCTAAACCTCGTCCGATTTTACCCATTAACGAACTTGACCTTTTGAATACCAAAACCGCCTCAAATACCAAATTTCATTCCGATAAAATGAAAACTGTGACCGCTAGAGTGATTACAGACACATATTTATATATGTATATATATATATATATATATATATATATATATATATATATATATATATATATATATATATATATATATATATGTCCATAGATATATTTATATATAAGTTTTACAGATGGTGATTTTGACTTCGGTACGGGACCAATAGCTCTATTTCCTTTCAGGAAATTCGCTAAAAATATGTTGTATTTATTAAATAACAAATTGCAGAAACATGTGATGTTTTCTGGTAAGAATTATTTGAAGAAGTAATCAACTTAAAATGGTTCCATGCTTGTAAATTAATTTTTTCTTGCAAATTAGTAGTTATTTCATTATTTTCCTACGTTTAGTTTCCCACAATTTCCATCCTCAGAATTTCAGCTTAATAAAACGATATTCTTTCATTAAGAAATGATTATGTGTATGGTGTTTCAAATGCTTGCGAACTCTTCGACTTGTGTACGAATACACAAGTCAACCTAACAAAAAAAAAATCTGAATAAAACACAAAACTAAAATATCATTCTCATCAATGATTATAACACTTACAAAATACATCTTGGGTGAAAAGTAACACTTTGTCATACCGTATTTATTATATATATATACCCGTATAATGGGTACTGACGCCTAAAAGAAGTTGATATAATTCTTCTGGTTCTAGAGGTTTGGTGCACGAAAAAATGTCTACGATTTACAAATGTACATACACACATATCTTTTTATAGTTTACTTTGGTGTCAAATGTCGAGATATGTTGAAAATTTTTATTTCGATTTTCGGACACAATACTATCAATTATATATTCTTCGAATTAACTTATTTTGAGGCAAAAAAAAAGTAACTAGGTAACAGGGTGGGAAAAGGTAAAGCTGCATATAATAAACGTAAAAAAACCTACATGTTTTAGCAGGGGTGCTGCTGTGTGAATTTGGTAATATTGCGATTTACGACGATTAAGTTATCGTCGGAAAGAAAAGGGGCAAACAATGTTATAGATCATAAAAAAATCTACAACTTTTGTATCAATGATTTTTTCACATAACCTCAGAATGTTGGAGAAAACCCGAAAAACCGTGTTTTTAGTTTTTTTTTCATTTCCTTAATGAAGTATAAAAATTCAGAGTTTTCCGAGACAATCCCGTTTTACAGCTCGACAAAATAATCTTCACATGAAATTTGTCCACAAATTGAGACCTCAAAGAGTATGTACAATAATTTCCTGAAAGACAAAGTTCATTTGAAATATATACCCAATTCACCCTGCCCCCCCCCCCCCAAATCCACACCACAACACCTTTGCCATCGCATTTTTTTACGTTTATTATACGCTACTTTACCATTTCTAACTGTTAACAATTTTTTTTTGTCAAACAGTAATTTGACTGGACTAATAATTCTTTAATCATTCCATAAATACTTTATATGAGTTTTATGCTTAGGTGTTTATGTTTATGGTAAACTTTTTGTCACCAAATAAATTTCTGAAATTACTTTGTACCTCACTATTACTCCCTACAATTTTATTAATGAAGTAAAGATGAACAAGTATTTTTATTTTCTCTCACTATTATAATAATTATCTTATTATTATTACTATAACAATTATCTTAAGCTTATTCGATTAGTACATAAGTATATTCAAATAACAATATTAATTTTTTCAGCTTTTTATCTTGTTACTAATCTTCATTAAATTTTCGACCCATTTTTGATGTCGATGATTAAAATCAACGGACAATCAAAGCTTGCATCTGAGCCATTTTCTCACTTATTTCAGTTTTAGAATAGAATGAATCAAAGTGTAAACCATAAACAAATAATAAAATATTAAAATATTAAAATTGTAAATAAAAACCAACGACCATAAACATATCTGTATATAATCGATACAAAAAATATACATACAATAAATAGAAACATTTACTTATAAAAATCTAGAAAATCAGCCAACTTGCACGGCGCGATTTAAATAAGATAATTTTTTAGCTGTCTTTTCAAATCTGTCATTTTTGTTTCTCACAATTTAAGGCAGAGCGATATAAATAGTAACGACATTGCTAAGCGGACAGTTTTTTATTGCAGCTATGGTAGTTTTGATCAAACATAGTTGAGTATTGCTTCTCGTTTTATAATTGTATCGCATTCGGAACAACTCTCCAAGTCTTTTAATAAAGCTTACACTATTATCCTATAATAACTATAAAATTTACCACTTATCTAGAGCACGGAAGTACGTAAGGCCGAGTTTAAGGGATTATTGGCCTTCGTGGTTACAGTGGTATTACTAGCCGTTCTTTTAGGGCATTTTTCAGGTATTATAACTTTTGAACGAAAAAAGCTACAATGGTGAGTTTTCGAATATAGAAACTTAACACAATTATAAGAGACAGTTTTTTTCAATTATCGTTAACGAACTAACGTTAAATAGCGCGAACGCCTATAATTTTGTGCGACTAGTATTTCATAATGTTCTCCTACTTCCCGATATCCTTAAAGATTGATATTTGGCATACAGGTAGATCTTGTACCCAAACCGACAGAAAAATTATGAAAACTAGAAATTTCTATCGGAAAATGGAAAATTTTGGCAATTTTTGTTTTTAAAAATTAGCATTGTAAGTTCATATATATATATATATATATATATATATATATATATATATATATATATATATATATCTGATTAGTTCTATCTTAATTCCTATTGGATGATGATAATATTGTTATTAATATAAGTTATGTGTTTAGATTCAACCCACTTCCAGAAATGCACTGGAAGGATGCGGAAGCAATACAGAATGATGCGGTTTTTTACATTCGACGCGGAATGTCTGAAATCTTAAATTAGAAAATTTGGGAAAATTTAATAATAATAATAGGGTTTAACCTCCGTTTTTGAGACACGACGGTCTATAACAGAGGCCACCCACATCATTATTTTCAACCTTTATTAATTTTTACATTACATTTTTTTTATGATGTGACTGGAGGATCAGAAATTCGTATGCAGACTAGGAATTGGTAGGTGTGCGGCTGCAGCCGACTTTCTTAGGAACTATGCCGATATTCATCTGGAGTTCGTGAAGGGAATTTGGGAAAATTTTATTTTCTCAACGGAACAAACCTTAACGGGATACCGTGAAATCTATAAGAAATATCGGAAAATTTTAATTTTCTTAATACAACATCCCCAAAAATGAGAAACACTAAAAATTACCTTTCTAGACATGCTAGAAGGATACAGTTTTTAGAGTTGGACGCGAAATATCCTTAAACCTATAGTTAAAATCGGAAAACTAAAATTTCCCCAACAAAACCTACCCAAAAATCCGAGAAAACAAAAATTACATTTAAGTCCTTAAATTTAAGCCACTTACAGACATTTTAAAAGGATTTGGTTTTTTGCATTCGACTCGAGATACCTTGAAATCTATAAGAAAAATCGGAAAATCTTAATTTTCCTAACACAACATCCCAAAAAATGGGAAAACACCAAAAATTACCTTACTAGACATGCTAGAAGGATGCGGTTTTTTCGAGGGAGTGGAACCCTCTTACGACTTGAGCGAGTTGACGTTATATAACTCGAAGAGGTTACCTTTGTATATGTGAATCTACTTTAAAAGAAAAAGAGTTAAGTTTCAAAGTAGCGCATAGCACAACAAAACGTGTAGCGTTTTTTGCGAAGCCTTTGGCTTTGTATATTTAAGCCTTACAAAAAGTGATATCCGATCAAAAAAATAAATGTAAAAAAAGGGCCGAGTTTTCGGGGAAATACTTCATATAATATTTGCTCCTTAAAAAGTGATGATATCCCATTGAATAGCCGAGCTATTTACAAAGTAAATAGCACGGTAAACTATTTACCAAGAAAATTCATGAGGGGTAAAGTGATTAAATGTTAAATGTTAAAATTTGGTCAAAATTTATTTCACAAGTTTTCCCTTAGTATGTTTTTAAAGTTGGCAAGTTCTTTCGTCTTTCTTTTGTTTCAAATATTTTAAAACTTGCCGCGTTTTTTTTTTAAATTAGAGTTAATCCAACGTAGCTATCTGTTTGGTATTGTCCTTCAACAGCAAATGTTCTATCACAGTCTTGACCAGATCAGGGTAAGATTAAAATTTTCCAAAAAAGTGATTAGGTCCAATCCATTAATCTGACACGTAAGGTCTTCAAATAATTTTTGTGTTAATGTAAATCTAATCTAAAATATCTTCATTTCTGAATACCGAATTATCTAATATATGATAATCATATTATGTTTATAAGCATATTATCATATTATTTTATAAATAATAATTTTTCGTCCTAAAGCAAAAACAATTCGTTACGCAGGAGCTACGTCAACTTAGCGAATTTTCTTAGAATACATAAATCACTCTCTAGCGGTCATAATTTTAGTGTAATCAAAATGAAATGTAATATCTGATATGACTTTTGTATTTGCAAAAATTCTATTTATTAATAGCCAAAAACGGCATAACGATTATAGTTTTTAATTACTATGGAAACGACAATCAAAATTTTTTACAATAAAATATATTTAATGTATTCGTGTCAAACAATCACAAAATAATAAATACCTTTCTAAATATTAGAATAATCTAAAAATGTATAAGGAATAAAGTTGTAGAAAATCAAGTTTGTTACAATTCATTACTTGATCATTTTTCTAAAACTCGAATGTGAACAGAGATATTTAAAATTTTAACTTTCAATCTTTAATTGTAAATATTTTTGTAAATATTACTGTATTATTATTATTATTATTATTTGGAGGTTATTAATCACTGCGACCAATATGATCTATTGTGACCCCCTACTACTGCTCTGTTAAGGCTTGCCTCAGAGCTCCTCAACCAGTCTCAATTCTCGGAGGAATTTGAGGATCTGGGTGGGGTGCAGGGATGGTAAGTCATCCTCCTGGAGTAGGTACTGGTCGAAACAAGCAGCCCGTCTTCGTGCCACGGCTTTACATTCAAGTAGGAGATGAATTGCAGTTTCTTCCTCCAGCTCACAGAACCTGCATGAGCCGTCATTGATAATTCCCATCTTTCGGAGGTGCCCATTCCGCCGGCAATGCCCGGTGAGAAAGCCCGTTAGGATTCGTAACTCATTTTTTGTGAGCTTAATGCAGGTTTCGAATCTCTTTCGGTTATACTGCCCGAGAAGGATCTTGGCCTGCCGCAGCCCTGGGGAATCTTCCCAAAACTTGTTTCTTTCTTCTTCCTCTGCCTTCCAGAGGGCTGTGTTGAGGTAGGCCTCACTTATTCCACAGGACGGCTCAGGTCCTATGAAAGGCTCTGACGACCCTTTCCTTGCCAGTTCATCAGCAGTCTCATTCCCCGCAATGCCTGCATGGCCTGGCACCCATTTCAGAGAAATGTCATTCTCTTTGCCTAGCCTGTTTAGCAGGTCTAGGCATTCCCACACCATCTTAGAGTTGATGCTCCATGCACTTAGTGCTTTGATGGCAGCTTGGCTGTCAGAGAGGATCACTATGTCCCGCTTCCTGTAGTTCCTGCTCAGGTTGAACTCAGCACACCTGGTTATTGCACGAACTTCCGCCTGGAAAACACTGGGAAACCTCCCCATGGGTTCAGAGTATCTGGTTCTAGGCCCAAATACACCCGCTCCCGTGCCTTCGTTGGTTGTAAATATTACTGTAACAGAAACATGATTATAAACAAAATTACAGTAAAACTTAGTACCTGCAACTTAACTCCTGATAAATTTTTCGATTTTTCAAATATTAAAGGAGATAGTCAAATTTTGTATTTTCCCCTCCCTCTAAACCTCATTTCCCCTCGCCCGATTTTAACCATTGAATACCAAACCACGAACTTGACCTTTAGAATACCAAAATCGACTCAAATACCAAATTTCATTCCAATCGGAATAAAACTGTGACCGCTAGAGAGTCCGCAGACATTTAAAAAAGTACATATGTATATATGTATATATGTATATATGTATATATGTATATATGTATATATGTATATATGTATATATGTATATATGTATATATGTATATATGTATATATGTATATATGTATATATGTATATATGTATATATGTATATATGTATATATGTATATATGTATATATGTATATATGTATATATGTATATATGTATATATGTATATATGTATATATGTATATATGTATATATGTATATATGTATATATGTATATATGTATATATGTATATATGTATATATGTATATATGTATATATGTATATATGTATATATGTATATATGTATATATGTATATATGTATATATGTATATATGTATATATGTATATATGTATATATGTATATATGTATATATGTATATATGTATATATGTATATATGTATATATGTAAAATTGTATATTCCACAATACAATTGGATTGTGGAATTCTGATTCATAAATTGTTTCATTTAATTGAGATCGTATGAATAAGGTTTTTATCTGATTATTCTGTATGTTATACCTATTAATATTTGTTTTCACATCTTCCACATTATTCATTATATGGGGAATGGCCATTTTTACTTCAATTTAATTTCAGTTCCATGTGATTCGTTATGTATGTTGTATAGCGTTAAACATTCATCACCATTGAACAAATTATGAACTTTGTTAACTGCATTAGGACAAAGATAACTAAAGGAATAAATTAAATGAATCAATTGAATTATATCGCATTAATTCAGCGTGAGTGATGTAGCGAATATGTACCAAACTCACGTATATGTGTTCACACAACTATTCGAATGTGTTCATAGAAATATATATTATACCCGGTATATATAAATATACAAGGTATGTTAAGTTTAGTCCCGACTTTGTAACGCTTGAAAATATTGATCGCAGGCATGAATGTTTTGCATAGATGCTCTTAAAGTAGCCTAATTCGGCTGCTTCCACATGTCCGTCTGTGAACACGATAACTCCAAAACGAAAAGAGATAACGAGCTGCAATTTTGGATTTGTGTTCTAGAGCAATTAAGTAAGATGAAGTTCGTGGTGCAAAATTGGACCATGTCTGGGCAAAATGGGCATAACTGCCCATCTTTGAAATCATAAAAGATTGAACAATAATGTAAAGACAAAAAATAAACTTTTTTACATAAATGCAGAATATACCGGATATTTAAGCAATTAACTCAGTTGTTATTTTCACTTGTTTTTATAGTACCTAGAGATTAAGTAAACATTTTTAAGTTAATTAGTTTTCTTGTAGTATGGGCCACAAAAGCATCGTTCTATTATCCAAATTTATTAGTTTATTTGAGCCTGACTCATTCGAGTTTTGGATTATTAAAATATTTGTAATAATCAACTTTGCGAAGCAATTCGAATCAATTTTATAATTTTGACAAAAGAACGCTACTTATGTGGATGTGTACAATCGATGATGTTCTAAAAGCAAGAAGATAATATTATGGATCAAGCTGGGACTATAATCACATCCAAATAAAATCGTGGGGTGCATTTATTATAAAAATATCGTTTATGGGAAATAGATTGGCATGGACGGCTCTTCGGAGCCACTGGACTTTCTTTAAGCTGTGTGAGAGTAAGTTAGAAAGGTATGTTTTAAAGTAAGACGGAACGATGTTTCAATACAGGTTGTACTACCAATTATTGCCTAATAATTTGTTCAATCAAATACCTAGGACTAATAATGAACAAACGATTACCTTACACAGCAGCAGCTATGGATAGAATTAATAAAGCGAGGGCGATTGTCTTCTCTTCGAAGCTAAAATCTGCAGCTGGAAAGAAAAACGCAAAAATATAAAGCCTGCCTTCTTGGTATGATGTTATATTCAATCGATGTCTGGGGCTTGTTAGACCTAAAAAGCACGATCAAAAAAATTACGGAATTCCAAAATAAATGTTCAATGTTCAACTCAGCAGTCCTACATAAAATAGCGAACATTGGACCTATACCTGATATAATATAAAAAACGCAAAAACAACAGTTTTAATAAAATCACCAAACACAGCAACCCGTTGATAAAAAAAATTCACAGTAATAAAAGCTGTGGAAAATTTTTAACTAAAAGGATAAAAATTCCTTTTGAAACATAAATAATATTATTTCTTGTAAAAGTTTAAGCAAATGCGACGTTTTTTGTTTTTTTATTTATTTCACTTTCAGATTTTATCATTGTAAAACTTTTGTTTTTGTTATATTATTCTGTTATTTTGTATTGTACATTTATGTTGGTGTTGTCCTTATATGTCAAGCCCAGGCAATAAAGGTTTTTGAAAATTTCCTCCTTAAAAATTAAATACATACCAAAATTTATAATACTATACAACAACGGTGGGCAGACCTTGACTGCACTCAGCTCCGAGTGAGAGGTTGGAAGAGAGATTAATTTAATTAAAACATTTTCTAAAAAAAATATAATAATATCTACTTTTATATTATTCAAAGTACTTTTTTATATTATTCAAAGTATACAATACATACAATACATTGAATACATACTCTGGAATTTTGGGCTGGTAATTTGGGGTATAAAATGTACCTTTTTAATATATTTGGGTATGAATAAAATATAAATGTTATATAAATTATAAAATATAAATCTTTTGATCTTTTACATTTACCGCTTGTAAATTTTTTGATGATTTAGCTTTAGTTTAGATTTTAGGAAATTCTGAATAATTTGCCTAAACTATTCATATCGGAGAACTAACAATGATTTACTTGATTTAATTATTTTTTCTTAGTAGGGGGTATAGTGTCATGGGAATTTGATGACACTGGATACAAAAAAGGATGTCAATGATAAAGTTGGGTGGGGGGGGAGGGTTGGTAATTTGTTACTAATTTCAAAATGGTTAAATTTTACATAAAGTGGGAATACATATAGTTGTTGTTGTAATTATTGTTATTGCTATCATCATTATTGTTGTTATTATTGTTATTATTATTATTATTATTATTATTATTATTATTATTATTATTATTATTATTATTATTATTATTATTATTATTATTATTATTATTATTATTATTATTATTATTATTATTATTATTATTATTATTATTATTATTATTATTATTATTATTATTATTATTATTATTATTATTATTATTATGTTTTTTGGTGTATCTCTCCATATTATAAAATATATTTTTTAAACAATAAATATTTTATACAACTAATTCTAAATTGATTGAATAAATTATTGGGCAATAATCGGTAGGCAACCTGTATTGAAATATCATTCCGTCTTACTTCAAAACATACCTTTTTTACTTACTCTCACCCAGCTTGTGGAGAGTCGTTCGACTCCGGCGAGCCCTCTGCGCCCACCTCTGGCTATATAACATATAATGCAGTTAAATCATTAAATCTAAAAACATGTCAAAACAGGGTACAAAGCCGTGTATTTAAAACCTATTAAACAAACTATGTAATAATTTTTGTACGAAAACTAATATCTGAAAATAAACTATTTTGATTTTGATTTTGTTTGTGATTTTTATTTTGAAATAGAATCTGACTTTAAACTCTCTTTTTTGCCCTTAGTATTTAGAATTGATACGTTGAGTATACACACCATGGTTTTATTTGACTCATGGTATTATTTCCTAGCTTTAAGTATACCATTAGTTATACATGTTTTGAAAAATGAAACGCTTTTGCTTTAGTTTACCAACTAGTAGAGTGGTGTTCTTTTTAAAATATTTGCATGTCTTGAATATAATTTGTTAGTGATAAAAAAATAAAACCGTTTCATTTAAAAAATATTTACCTCAATTTTTTTAGACTCATACCTTGTGCTGAAAATTATTAAAATAATTTTTCGTACCTCAACACATAATTAAAAGAAAACTACGTTGGAAAATATTTACGATGCAATATATTTCTCCTTAAAAAAGGAATTTTTTAAAAATAATTACAAACAGAAAATAATATCTAATTTTGATTTATTTTTTTTCTTTAAAACAAAAGTTTTTTTTAAATAAAAAATAAAAAAATTTAATTTATGAAAAAAATTATAAAATCCGCTATAATTTATTTACAAATTGTTTTGAAGACATAGATTAAACTCATCTATATTTATTTGTGTATACTTAAGCGTCAACATTACGATGTTTGTCCAAATTTCTTTCGGTTACGTCAGACAAACTGAAAAAGACTTTAGCGTATACTATTTAGACAAATGTCATTGTCATTGAATTTTCAATTAAATACTGATATGAAAGCATTAAATCGTCAACCAGGAATCGAACCTTGGGCGTCTGGATATCTAGTCCAGTATGCTTCCGCTACACCAAAGACGACTGTGACGTAACAGCCAACCTTTTCATATCATTCTTATTTTTATTTATTAAGATAGTATACTTCTGTCGAAGTTATTATTCATCTATATTTATTTGTGTATACTTAAGCGTCAACATTACGATGTTTGTCCAAATTTGGAAGTAAGAGTTTTGTTCAAAAAAACAAATATATAAGTAGTATAATTTGGTAAACAAAGTAAGCTTACTGTAAAATATGTAAACAGAATTATATATGTTGTAGAATTGTATATAAATTTCAAATTGGCAATAGCTCTGTGAGTAAAAGCATTACCAGAGGGGTGTTGTGCTGGTTCGATCCCAGGCGGGCCCTTATAATTTTTAAATAGTTTTATTAATGATCAGCCCCTCTGAATGTGTCCATGGTTCTTAAAAAACTGAATTGTTCTAGAGAATACGATGCAAAAATATGTTTTCAAAAACAATGTTTCTAAAGCGTCAACAACCATGGTCCTAGAGAGGTCTATGATGAGTATAAAAACCACCGCAATTGCTAATTCAAGTTTAGTTCTAAATGAACAGTTATAAAGTCTAAAGTTGATAGTTGTTCGATTATTATCATCAAGTTTAAACCAAGTAATTGTTCAACTAATATTTAAGATCTAAATTGACATTGTATCAATTAAGATTGAGTTTAAATTTAACATTCGTTCAGTTTAAAATTACCATTGTTGTATTAAACAGAGATAAAAGACTCAATATGTAATTAATTGTGGAAATAAAAGAATAATTATTAAAATTAAAATTTTTTTTTTTTATTCAAATCAAATCATCCTGGTTTTGTCCACATGACTTATATTTAGTAAACAGTAGCTAATATTTGTGTTTTTTGTGCGTCGAGTATCGGGATCTGTTGTAGGCTTCTTTTGAAGGCTAAAGAGAGCCAAGATACCGCGAGAAACTTTCTAAAATATTTAACGAAACCTCCTCCAAAATTTCGAATCATATTTCATAGTTTCATATCATATTTCTTCTGGAACATCGGTGGCATGTGACAAGTGAGAACATGGCCACTCAACACAACAGATATAGATATAAATATATATATATATATATATTTAACTGTATGCGCTCTAGCGAAAAATAATTTTAGGTAAGTAGGATCGATGGATATTTGAATAAATTTCCCCGTAATTCGTCCATGGCCAGAAAACTAATAGCTCCTTCAAAGTTTCGCTAGAAATGTATGTAAAGAGCAAATATAAGAGAGAAGAGCTATGTATTATATGCTATGTATTTCTAGGAATGTTTTTTATATTAAATTTGCAATGTTCAGTTCTTTGGACTGTGCAATATATTTCAAACTGTGAGTCGCATTATAAATGGACATTTAATCTTTATAAATATAATCGTTGGGGCGGCTGTTAGTAATCGTGTAACTTTTGAACGACTTTTGTATGAATATCTTTTTAAATGCAAAGCCTGTATGAGCAGACGGCTATTATATATAATGGAGCGATTGATTGACTAAACTGTCGGCGTATGGACAAAAAAGAAGTAACCGGCTATGCTTGTGAAGGTTTTCTGCAGTTTCCTTCACGAACACCAGATGAATATCGGCATAGTTCCTATCAAAGTCGGCTGCAGCCACACAACCTACCAATTCCTTATCTGCATACGAATTCCTGATCCTCCACCCACATTATAAAAATGTAAAAGTATAAATTAATAAAATACCTCATAAACGGAGGTTAAACCCCATTATTTATTTATTATTTAGTACTTCTAATTGTATTTTACTGATCAATTTTAAAATGAACAAATTTTTTCATTTTTATTACTAAAGAAGGAACGGTGTTCCGAAACTAGTCAAATAAAGTGATTTTACGAAAATTTCAAACATTTGTTTTATTTAATAATTATACTGGATTTTGGTCAATTAACGACCCATTCAATACAACAATTTTTTTAGTATACTTGAAGCATATTTGGGAATTAATATAATATTTACTCGTTTGTATGTGTTTCAGACACATACCAACATAAAATGATTAGGATGAGATATTTTTTTAAAATTATTAAATTTTATAAAAATTAAACATTGAATCGTTAAATTTATATACAATTATGTTAAAAACCCATATTACATAATATAAAATTGAAATTTATTTATTTGATACGAAATCTTTGATGCGTAAAATTTATGTAAGCTCGATTATGTTTTTGTGTTTTGGAGTAATCAGTTTTAATCCCTAGTGAGTATATAAATATTTTTTAATATTCATGAAAAATTAAATTGTTTATAAAGAAGACAAATTGTATACAGTGAAACTCATTCACAAGTCCAATCGTTTATAAGTGGCGCACAGGACCAAATGTTTTCATAGTTTATCAACCAAAACTGGTACAAAATACTTAACTTTGTACGTCACTGTTTATAGTACTGATGATTTGTATAGTCAAAAACAAAA
The DNA here is from genome assembly GCA_963920215.1 of Nineta flava. Lineage (NCBI taxonomy): Eukaryota > Metazoa > Arthropoda > Insecta > Neuroptera > Chrysopidae > Nineta > Nineta flava. The sequence goes on from OY986045.1 coordinate 897,689, forward strand.
GATTTTGTACCGGTTGAAACATTATAAGTGTTACATTCTTCCGTAACTGTACGTTTAGACTGAGATGTACTGTTTCAAATATCATTTGAGAGTACAGCATCTGACTTCATGAAATTGTCATTGATTTCATTGAATATATTCAAATGACTTCTATTTTATAATTATTTATGAAATGGTTGTTATGGGAACATCTATAGAGTAATTCATTTAAATACGTTTTACCAAATATTTGTATATTGAACAATAAAAGTTTATATTTTTATCTTCAAATTACTGTTCTCCATTTGATGATGAGAGTGTCATGCCTAAGAACAGGCATTGACTACCACGGCTTTCCACGCACTCCTGTCATATGTCAAGCGTACAAGTTCATGACAGTTTTTAAAAGTGAAACTTTTAAATGTATGAAGAAAATTATTTCTTCTGCGACACCTTTCTCTTCTTTCCTCTTCCAGTTAACACTACACTTTCAACACTTCTCTCACGTATTATGTGACCTAAGAAATCAAGCTGCCTTTTTTTTTATATTGTTAACTAGTTGATGTTCGCACGTGTCGCGATTTTTGCGCAATCGGTAGAACTTTCACATTTGTTACTTTACATGTCCAGGAAATTTTAATAATTTTACGCCAAAACCACATTTCTGCTGCTTCTATTCTCAGGTTTAACCACCATAGAGCATTGTTTACCAAAAAAAAACATTTTAATATTCTGGATTTGGTTCTTAGGCTTATATTCTTGTTGGTATGAATCTTGTTGGTTGATTGACTTTAGTTTGTTAAAGTTTAGTTTCGCGAGATTAATCCTGTGTTTGATTTCGATATATAGCTTGATCTATATTTTTTATTAATTTATTGTACATAGTGAACTGAAAGTCTGTCTTTGTTTGTCACAATAAGGCACTTTGTTTTATCTATGTTAATTTTTAAACCAAGAACTTCACTCTCTTGTACTATTTTATTAATCGTGGTCTATAATTCGTCCGGATCGTCGCTCATGAGTACTGCATCGTCAGCATATCTAATATTATTGATATTTTATTCCACCAATATTGATTCCCCGCATGTCCTTTATAGTGTCGAAGATTGTCTGGCTATACAGGTTAAACATACCGGGAGGCATAACGCAGCCTTGCCGTATACCTTTCTGTATGCAAAAAAGTTCTGACTTATTATTTTTATATTTTACTCTGGCTTTTTGATCCCAATATAAATTTGAAATAAATTTTATGTCCTTGGTGTCGATTCCTAGTTTAGTTAGCCGTTCAATCAGAGCTACATAGTTGACATTATCAAACGCTTTACTGTAGTCTATAAAACACAAATAAATTTCCTTGTTTACTGCAAGATATCGCTGTATGATGTTTCAAATAGTAAATATTGCATTTCTTATTCCCTTTCCTTTTCTAAAGTCAAACTGTTTATCGTCCAAGGCAGTATTCATTTTATTTTCTATTCGATTAAGTATTACGCGACTCATTATTTTTAGTGTGTGATTTATTAGACACAGAGTTCGGTATTGGTCACATATTCTTGCGTTCGTTTTTTTTGCGATTGTTACAAAACTTGATTGCAATATTTCTGCGAAGAAAATATCTATATTTATTTTTTTATTGAGATTTAGTGATATTTCTACGGTACCACTAACATAATCACAGCCTGTATAAATAGTTTTCTGTCGTAAAAGCTTAACAATATTTAAAATTTCTGATATAAAGACTGGCAGCCTCCAGTCACGTATAACGTACTGTTTTCGACAGGCTTCCCGTACACCATAAACAACTTTCACTATAAAAATTTACTTTTTAAATATAATTATTATTCTGCATTTCAATATAGGTACTTAAAATTTGATCCCTGAAGGATATAAAACATATGCTATACGATGAATTTGTGTTAAAAAAACGCTCTTGTTAAAACAAACGGTTGGTTTAGTGCTCTCAATGAAGCGTAAGTATACCGTTCCGGTATATTTTGGTTAAAATCAATGTATAATTTCAAATGAAATAAAACGTATTGTAATTACATATTCTATGAATTTGCTTACAAAGTATTTCAAAAATTGTGTGCTGTACTGTAAAAATGTGGGCTATTACTACAATTACTTGTATCAATGGTTTAATATAAATTTCGATAAGGTAGAAAGCATCGCAGAATAAGTACAAAATATACGTCGGTATACATGGTGATCGATACCGTGGCATTCCAAATAGATACCAAGTTAGAAACACGTGCCGTCATCTTAACCATAAATTCGGCGTAAGATTCTATTGCTGCGTCAAAAAGCCTGACTTGTAAGTTATGAATAATAGGCCTGTGCAAACACTGGAGCGTATAATTGTTCCAAAGACTGCACGGCATATGCTCATTTGTACTCTACGTTCAAGTATAAGAATACTACCTTGCTATAATGAGACTGCTACGAAACCCAGATTAGGAAAAGTGTAATTATTTACTCACTCAAGGGCGATATTGAATGGTCGATACATTTGGTTTTGTGTTTACCGGTTTGTGCACCGAGTTCGGCTCGACTTATAATATCTCATCAGAGAGCCGAGCAATTTACAAAGTAAATAGCTCGGTAAACTATTTACGAAGAAAATTAATGCGGGTTAAATTGATTAAATGTAAGCATAAATTTGGTTGAAATTTATTTCGCAAGTTTTCCCTTAGTATGTTTTTAAAGTTTTATAACTGGGCAAGTTATTCTTTCTTTTGTGTCAAATATTTTAAAACTTGCCGCGTTATAAAATTTTTAAAACATACTAAGGGAAAACTTGCGAAATAAATTTGAACCAAATTTTTTCTTACATTTAATCAATTTACCCCTCATTAATTTTCTTGGTGAATAGTTTACCAAGCTATTTACTTTGTAAATAGCTCGGCTCTTTAATGGGATATCATCACTTTTTAAAGAGCAACTATTATATGAAGTATCTCCCCGAAAACTATGTTTTTGATCAGATATGACTACTTTTTGCAAGGCTTGAATATACAAAGCCGAAGGCTTTGCATAAAGTGTTATATTTGAATAAATGTACCCTTACTTACTGTATTTCGCTCATTAAGCCCTTTCATTTTATACCCATATCATAGAGATTAATATGGAAATTATAAATCGCTATTTTACGGCGGCTGTCATATTGGATTTAGAATGACGTCACTTTAGTAACTCTGTTTCGCTCATCAAGACCTTTCGTTTGATCCCCATATCATAGGATTTTATGTGGAAATTATAAATCGCCATTTTGCGGCAACCGACCGTCAATATCTCTGTAGATATTAGAGAAATAAAATAAATGGATAAGAAGCTTAAATATAGTAAAACTAATTTTCTACAACTTTACTTCTATGTGTTCTTCGATTTTTTTTTCAATATTCAGAGAGATATATCAAATTGTGTTTCTCTCTCTCTCGAAACCCCCTGCTTTCCCACTCCGATTCCGGTCATGCTTAACATAAAAATTCATTGTCATCGGAACTGAACCAACATGCAAAAATTCATCTCCGTAGGATAAGAGGAAGTGGGTCAAATTTAACTTGCAAGACTCCATTACATACAACGAGACAGGGGAAACTAAATAAAAGCTTATAATATTTGAATAAATGTACCCTTATTGTGACAAACTAAATAATGGATGTAAATTTTTATTCAAATTGTTCAATCAATATAAACGCATAAATGACATATACGATTGCCTATGTATTTTCAAACTACCATATATAAATAAATCACTATAAGCATCTTAGTTTTTGTTTTTTCCCATTTTTTTGGATGTTGCGTTGGGAAAATTGAAATTTTTCCGATCTCTATATAGGTTTTGAGATATTCCGCGTCGAATGCAAAACCACATCCTTCTAAAATATCTGGAAGTGGCTTAAATTTAAACACTTAAATGTTTAAATTGAAATTTCACGTCGAATGCTAAAAACCGCATCCTTCTAGCATTTCAGTGGGTTAAATTTAAATACTTAACTTATAATAAGTATGTATAGAAATATGGACCAATCATAGAGCAGCGAAGTTTTAAAAAATCGTGCACGACTCTCAACAGTGATGTGTTGCTAAATATTAAGTATATACCGTACGTGTTGGAAAGCATTGTTAATAGAGAATCAATGTTAAATATTATTTACTATAATAACTATACGGTATACACAATGCTTAATAAAGAAATAAAAATAGTCGGGGTACTCTTTAGTGTGTCTGTTGTGTATGCTTGCTGGCCTATTTTGTACTCAGTTATTAATGTTTTGTACTACATTAACATGTAACAAGAGTGAGTTTAATATGTTCATTGTTGTCTTCTTAAGCTTAGCATTATCTCTAACAATTGAAAATTATTTTTTGCAACTGTAGAGTTGCTTAGGCCCAGCTCTTCACCAACTTCTCTTGTCGATTTTTTATCGTCAATAAATAATAAACTACAAACTGCTATATCTCTCTCTTCATGTTTTTGTTTCATTTTTCATCTTCATTTTTCAAAACAGCTAATCATATGAGTAACTGTTCGAATGCTTGACGATTGCCTATTCTCAAATGCCATAATAAATAAATTGACACATTCCTGTGCCGAATGTCCTCCAAAGTACCATTAAATAACTTGCACTTTTTCTATGATTGTGTAATAACCCATTGTTGAAATACAGTAATACCATTAAAACACACAACCAAATAAATAATGATAATGAAAAATATTATCAGTTATTATGTGCATCCCAACAGCCCCACTCTTAAATGACATCACCATACACCATATACCATAAGCTATAGCCAGATGTATGTATGCGTTTGGTTTTATAGTAAATATTTTATTTATTTATTTAACATTGACTCTCTATTAGAAATGTTTTTGAAAACGGTCTGTATTTAGAAATATGGACCAATCATAGAGCAGCAGAATCTTTTTTGCATTTATTATGTTAATTTTATCAAAACAAAAATGCAAAAATTTTCCATTTCCCGATATAAAATTTGTGGTTTAATAATTTTTTCCTTTCGGTTTGGTCACTATATCAGCTGTATGCCAAATATTAACTTTTAAGGACTTATGGTCTAGGTCTAGGACTCTAGGCCTTGGAATTATGATGTTGTTCCGAAAAATAATTCCCCAAGAGACATTCACTCCCTGACTGACTGACGGATACAAATTCTAAGGCACTTCTAGACATTCTAGAAAGATTCGGTTTTTTGTATTCGACGCAAAATTTCTTGAAACCGACGGGAAAATCGGAAAGCTTCAATTAGTTTATTCCCCCGTAAAATCGTAAAAACACCTCCAAAATTATGTTTTTCAGTTCTATACATGCTAGAAATATAGGATTTTCACCAATCGACCCGAAATAAAGTCAAATTACCATAATACTTCGAAAAATTTAATTACCTACATTGCAACCCCCGAAAATGGGAAAAACCCCTCTAAAACTTTCTTTTTCACGTCTATTCATGTTAGAACAATCGGATTTTTTCCTTTCGTCGTGGAACAGGTTCAAAACAATAAGATTATTTGAAAAACTTTTTTCATCACAACCCTTTGCAAATGGGAAAAACACCCCAAAAACTATCCCTTTTCATTTCATGCTAGAAAGATGCGTTTTTTGCATTCAACGCTAAATAGCTACAAACAAAAAAGGTAATACGAAATAAAAATTTTTTCTTCGCTACCCTTTAAAAAGTGGAAAAAGTACCCCCTAAGCTACCCTTTTAACTTCTATTCATGTTAGAAAGATGGGGTTTTTTGCATTTGTTGTGGAATTTCTTCAAACTAACGAGTTTATTCGATAAACTTTATTTTTTTCATCGCCACCCCCTTGAAAATGTAAAAAAAACCCAAAACTACTCGTTTACTACTCTACATGCTAGAAAGATGCAGTTATTGCATTCATCGCAGAATAACTGCAAATTAATAGGCTCATTAGAAAAACTTTTTCATCGCTACCCCTAGAAAATGGTAATGTGAGACCTTTGTATGCGCAATCCTTCACCCCCACCCCTTGCCTAACTACACAAAAAAATCATCCCCCAATAACCCTCTAAATTACACCCCCTATTAATTCTCTAATGGTAAGTACTTTTAGGAAGGTATTTTTTAAACTTTTTTACAATTCATGTACTTAATATTATTTTCTGTGACGCGGAGCCAAGACAACGACCGCCTCGAGGTCAAGGGCGAGTCCATTTGCGAGCAAAGCGAGTGTATTTTTTAAAGTACTTGATGCATTACTCTAATGCATTTGCACATTTTATGTTTTGTTCTCTCGTGGCTCATTTTTAGTATGTCACAATAGATGCCTAATTCATCTGAAAATAGGAGAGAATAACGATTGCAAAATCAATATGCATATAGAGAAATGATTGCATTATAGACCCCAAAACAAAGCTAATAGCAATCGTAGATATTGTTTTCTCTAATTTACTAGTTCAGAGCTGCATTTTGATTAAAATTTTTACATACTGCACAAATGTACTAAAGACCACAACAGTAGCGCTCAATTTTCAAAATTTGTTAGCTGATTTTTACCTTATTCATTTGGGAAAATGTATTGATAACTATATTAGTGATGAATTTCATCGGAAGCATTTTTTCGAAAACTAAATGAATAAAGGAGCAAATCAATAATATTATTTCGAAAAAGGAGCGTTACTTTTGAGGTCATGTGTACTTATCTACATAAGTGTAGATAAGTACAACCATAACTACAATTCATTCTTTAAATGAATCGGTATTGTGATAAAATCCCAAGTTAGTAATTCCAAACCTCACTCCATAAAGGTTATTGTAGTCTTGAGAAAATACATAAGTTATATATTCTTTTACTATATTCAATTCTCTTGCTATTAAATTTATTTTCACACTGTTTATTATGTTACCTACCTACGTGTTACATTCATGTTACATACGTGTATATAACATGCAATTTATTTTTAAATCGATTTATACACATTTGGTGTTTTATTTATTGTTTTAAAATTTATAGTTTGATTTTGGATGTCCATAAATCATATCTTTGTTCAAACGAATTAATGCTTTAATTCATGCATTGCAATTTTCAATATGTGTCTCTTTTGTTCCTCAACAGTTTTATACTGGAAAGTAATGTATTTTATTTATTCAAAATATATTTATTGTTTTCATTCAAGACTACGCAGTCGAAGCAAAAACATATGTTTGACTGAGCGAAGAAACTAAAATTATTGAATGGTGTTTAAAAATTTTTTTTAACTTAAAAACTCACGAAGAGATCGTTTATGCAGCTTCTTTAACGGAAGTATATATATTTAACTGAATATATCATTACTTCTATAAAAAGTTTCATTTGTTTGTATTAAACAAATGTTTATTTTGGTCCGAAATTTTAACATCTTGGTCCAAAGAAATCATTATTTCAGTTTAAGAATTTCGAGATTCTTGAGTCAGGAGTCAGTTTATCTTTAGTTAATATAATTTTCTCAAGTCAAAACTATAGATGGCAAGATACTTATTTTCTTATACCAAATATTTATTACCTTCCCTTTATATGACAGTCAGAAATTCTTGGTTTAAAATTTTTTTTCTTACTGCTAGGAATTACTTCTATCAGTGTATAATACATTAATTTTTCTGTATTTGAACAAGCTAAATTTGTCTTCTCAGTGTTTAATATCTCACTATTCTCGAAGAAATTAAGTATTACAAACCCTCTTTTTCCTTATCAAAACTAATAACTTTAAGTATGGCAATATTCAATATGATCTCCTAAAAAGACCCAAGTCACATGGCTACAAAAGTAGCGCTTATTTCTTAAAACGTTATAATTGCCTTATTCGTTTGGTTTTCGAAAAAAAAATCGAACAAAAGTTATTAATTATAAATATACTAACAAATTTCATTCGAAACGTTTTCCGAAAAACTGAAGGAATAAGATACAAATCAATTAAAAATTTTTAAACTGAGCACAACTTTTGTGGCCCATAGTCCCATCAATTACTTGAGAAACACACAATACTAGAAGAAAAATTAATTGCAAAAACCCTGATATACTTAATTGTGTCGAACTGAGGTATATAAGCTACAGCCTCAAATTTTCTTTAATGATTTATGGATATTATTCTGAACATATAACTTAATATCCATCAAGTATTAAACTTGATTTATATGTTCAAAATAATTAAAAAAAATCTCGAATTTAGTGTGAAAGCAAAAATATCTAAAACCATATGAAAACAACGACTAACTCAGTCCATTACGTAAATACTCGGTATGAGTAATTACAGATGTTTGAGCTGAAAAAGTGGCGAGCATAATCAGTTTGTGAAGAAAAAAGTTTTAAATTAAACTTTAGTTTTTAAATTTTGTCTGTATTTCTTACGGTTTCAAATAATGATGTTTTTCTCTCTGGTGGAGGGTGACGCGTTCCAACTTTTCCCATTAGCGAACCTGCTCTCACGTTTTAGCTCTAGAACCCGCACAAAGCAGTTCGTTATCTCTTTATCTTTTTGAGTTATCCTGTCCACGGATGGACGGGTTGACGGATATGCGGAATTGGACAAATTGGGACATTTTATGAAAGTCGGGACTAAACTTAATATATCCTCTTATATATTATATTTATATAATACCGGGTATCCAAATTTGAGTGTAAAAACCACAATTATAGTTAATTACCATTACAGTGAATGTTAAATTTTAAAATTTGAATACTAAGATTTTCCATCGCATACGAAGATAAACTAGTTCGATAAACTAGTTCTGGAAAGATTATTCATAGGGAAAAGATTATTCTGGAAATATTATTCATAAAGGCTACTGTCTTTAAGGGTGATGCATATGTTGTTCTACCTAAAATTACTTACGGACAATCGACGCATTATGCTGAAGACAAGTAGTGATCTAAAATATTTCCTGGCGTTTAATATATTCACAGAGGTTCTACTTTAACCACAAAATAATTGATACCTACTATCTTTCGAATAATATTAAATCAATATTCCATTAATTTCATATTAATTAGTGTAGTATTAATTTGAACACAATGAAAAAATAAAGGAAAAAATGTTTATACATATTTTATATTTAATAATTTATTCATTTCAATTTTTAATACAACGCTTCTATAACATCGAATTTTCAATATTATTAATCCATTAAATAACAAATTTAATATAAAAAAAGGCAAATAAAACAAAGTGTTTATTGAAAACAAATTGACCAACAGATGAGGCCGATTTTTTTATATTTTACGGAAAGATTCGATAATATCTTTTAATTATGTTATTGGTCATCGAAATGGAGAAGTTCGAGGTAGCCTATACAAGGAAACTTTGGTGGAAGTTAGTTTGGAGGGAATTAAAAAATAACAAAAAATTAACCGGCCTGGTAAACATTCAAAAAATTCGTTACGTAGGAGCTACGTCCACTTAGCGAATTTCCTTAGAATACATAAATCACTCTCTAGCGGTCATAATTTTAGTGTGATCAAAATGAAATATAATATCTGATATGACTTTTGTATTTGCAAAAATTAAATTTATTAATAGCCAAAATAATTCGATGTATAACGATTATAGTTTATAGTGACTATGGAAACGACAATCAAAATTTTTTACAATAAAATATATTTTATGTATTCGTGTCAAACAAACACAAAATATTAAATATCTCTCTTAATATTAGAATAATCGAAAAATGTATAAGGAGTAAAGTTCTAGAAAACCAAGTTTGCTACAATTCATTACTGGATAATTTTTCTCAAACTCAAATGTGAACAGAGATACTTAGAATTTTAACTTTCAATCTTTAATTGTAAAATCAGATATTATATCAGATATTACAATTTTAGTTGACGCAGCTCCTGAGTAACGGATTTTTTTTAAATGTCTGTGGACTCTATAGCGGCCAAAGTTTTATTCCGATGGGAATAAAATAAACGACAAGGAAAAATCGGTCGAAGGGATAGGGGGTTTAGAGGGAGGGGGAAACAAAAAATTTGACTATCTCCCTTAATATTTGAAAAATCGAAAAATTTATCAGGAGTTAAGTTGTAGGTACTAAGTTTTACTGTAATTTTGTTTCTTATCATTTTTCTGTTACACTAATATTTACAGAAATATTTACAATTAAAAATTGAAAGTTAAAATTCTAAATATCTCTGTTCACAGTTTGGGAAAAATGAACGTAATGAATTGTAGCAAACTTGACTTTCTACAACTTTACTCCTTATACATTTTTCGATTATTCTAATATTAAGAGAAATATTTAATATTTTGTGTTTGTTTGATACGAATACATGAAATATATTTTTACCGACGAAAAGAAGGAGGTACTCAATTCAACCTGTATATTTTATTTTATATATTAATTATGTGTGACCACGCTTAACTTTTTATAGAACTTTTTATTCGATTTTGATCATTCTTTTTTGTTGGATAGGGATTGATTCAAAGTTGGTCCCATAAAAATTTGAAAAAAAAATTTCAAATTTTAACCACAAAAAATTAAAAAAATAAGACTTCCCAGCGTTTCCACTAAAGAACAAATATCATATATTTGTTTATTGGGTATACTTCAAAGTTGGTACTGTAAAATTTGAAAAAAAAATTCGTGTCTAATGGTAGAAAAATAGAAGAAATGGATTGTTCACCCACTGAATGGTCATCTGTGAACCGATTCTGTTGAAACTTGGCACACTGTGTAGTTCTAATGACACCATAACATGTACAAAAAAATAAAGGCACTGAAAAGTGAAAAAAAAAACTTTTTAACAAGAAATAGAACCGACAACAGAAGAAAGTAACTGAAAAGCAAAAAATAAAAACTTTGATACAATAAATTAAATCTTCGAAAAATGAAAAGAACTGAAAAGCAAAAAAAACTGAGTTAATGGAAATACCTAAATAATTTTGAGTCGGTGCCAAAAAATCTCCATCGAAATGGGCGAAGGGTGAATCTGATTTTCAAAATATTACAAAATATATTGTTTGTTTGGCGCCGACTCAAAATTATTTAGGTATTTACATTGACTTAGTTTATTTTGCTTTTCAGTTACTTTCTTCTTTCGTTGGTTCTATTTTTTGTTAAAAAGTTTTTTATTGTAAAAAATTTTGATTGTCGTTTCCATAGTAGTTATACCGTTCTTTTTTGGCTACTAATAAATTTAATTTTTGCAAATACTAAAGTCATATCAGATATTATATTTCATTTTGATCACACTCAAATTATGATCGCTAGAGAGTGTTTTATGTATTCTACGGAAATTCGCTAAGTTGACGCAGCTCCTGCGTAACGAATTTTGTTTCTGTTACTCTAATACTAATAGAAACATTTACGATTGAATATTGAAATTAAAATTGTGAATATCGATCTATCTCTACATATATTATTTAGAGTTTTCGAAAAAACTACCAGGTAATGAAATGTAGTAAAGTTGATTTTCTACAACTGTACGACTAATACATTTTTCAATTTTTCTAATATAAGGAGAGGTATTCTATATCTGGTATTTTACTACTTCTATAGGCCCCTTTCTTTTTCCCTCGGCCAACTCCATTCATTAACAAACTTCGTCTTTCAAAGTATATCATTTCTCTTTTAGTTAACTATTATCTTTTTTCCTTGATTTTACTCGCAGTAAAATTGAAAGTATTATCTTAGGTCTACTGGCGATAAAAGTAAGTGATATTATCAACAATATATAAATTAACTTATTGGGATTAGAACCAATTAGCATATTAATTTGTAGTTTTGCTTACAGGGAGTTATATCTACTTTATTAAATCTGGGTAGACTTAGTTTCAGTTCGTTCTTAAAATAAAAACTATGTATTTGTCGCAAAGTAATAAAAACGTAAAAATTATAGCGAAACTCACGTTTAAATTATCAATATTATAGAAAAAAACATTTTAACACATTACAGCGTAAATTTATTTCATTTATTCGAATTCAAAGCACACACAATGCTAGTTAATTATTAAAACATATAAAATCAGTTAACAAGTTTTACCCACGTATAGAGAGTGATGAGGTAATTATATTGTTTTCGTTGTGTTTATTATTCGTAAAAATGTGTGTTTTGATGTTTTTATGATACCATGTACAATTATTACAACATATTTAAAGAGAGTAAGCCAAGTCTTGATCACTTGAAACAAACCTGGAAATCTCCTTACTTAAGAAAATTAGGTAATTTATGCTCACAAAAGCACTTAATTAATCATTTTTATACGTACGATAGTATGTATTTTCATCAAGCCAAGTAGCCGCGCTTGTTAAGGCGTTGTTTCTATTGGGAAATGGGAGGTTATGAGTTCGAATCCCGACTCCGGCAGATTGTCAATTAAAAATCAATGGGGCGGTTGATTGACTAAACTGTCGGGGTATGGACAAGAAAGAAGTAACCGGCTATGCTTGTGAAGGTTTTCTGCAGTTTCCCTTCCCAAAGTCTAGATGAATATGAGCATAGTTCCTATCAAAGTCGCCTACACCTGCCAATTCCTTTTCTGCATACGAATTCCTGATCCTCCACTCACGTCATAAAAATGTAAAGTAAAAATTAATAAACGTTGAAAAATAATGATGTAGGTGGGCTCTGTTATAGACCGTCGTGTCTCATGAACGGAGGTTAAACCCCATTATTATTATTATTATGTATTTTCATGTTATATCTAACTATTGTTTGGCTATTGCATGCGGATAACACGGTATCTCAAAAAATAAAACTGGACAAAACCAAATTATAATGGACAGAAAGAGGATTCGTACAGATGTTTTAGTTATAAAATAAAACAAAAATTTGAGATTTTCATAACAATCATTTTATTTTCGCTAGTTTCGGAACTGTCACCTTCATCAGAAAATGGTATAGAATATTGTCATTATCATATTAACTGATTCAAATATTTGTTTTATTTAATAATTATACAAAAAAAAGATGTTTTCATTTATTGTTTTATTATTGTCTATTTTATATAATTTTTAGATTAACAGAAAAATAAATAGAAAATTCACAGAAACCAAATAATCATCATTGGGTGCATTTTTAGTGATTGCAAATTGAATAAAATAAAATCAGCGATTGGGTTTTGCAAGAGAATACGAAATCATTCATATCATACAAGAAAGCAATATATATGAACCATTAAGTCACGATATGACAAATAAAGTGCGTATCACTGATATTTAATACACTTCTACTTAGACTATGTTCTACTGGTTCATTTCCATTGTTTTAACTGCCACAGAAGTCGTGATTCAGCGTGTGAATATTTGATATTAAAATTATTAAAAAAGAATAACCGACACGCTTTTGTTTAAAACCAGAAAAGATGCCAATAAGATGACGAGTTAATTTTTTCATATCAGTATTTGATTAAAAATTCAATGACAATGACATTTGTGGCCGGAATGGAGTCTGGACAGGCATAGTATTGTTATTGTTTGATAGTATTGTGCTTGAGTGTGCACAAGTAAAAATATATGAATAATAACTTCGACAGACGTAATACTGTCTAAATAAAATAAGAATGATATGAAAAAGTTGGCTATTACATCACAGTCGTCTTTGGTGAAGCGGAAGCATACTGGACTAGATATCCAGATGCCCGAGGTTTGATTCCTGGTTGACGAGTTCAATTTTTCATGTCAGTATTTAATTAATTAATATATACCTTCTGTTTTGGAAAGCTTTGCTAATAGAGAATCAATGTTAAATATTATTTTCTATAATGACTGCACAATGCTACTTAAAGAAATTAAAATAGTGGGAGTACTCCTGTAGTCAGTAGTGTGTGTGTGCACACGTAATGAATAATAATATTATAAATTAAGTGGGCATCACTAAATCCTCACTCTTAAATGACATCAACAAACATCATACCACAAGCTGGCAGATGTTTGGTAAGTAGCGTATGTATGTATGGTTTTACAGTAAATATTATATCTATATATATATATATCTATATATATATATATATATATATATATATATATATATATATAATATATATATATATATCAATATATATATATATATATATATATATATATATATAAAATATAAATATATATATATATATATATATATATATATATATATATATATATATATATATATATATTTATAAATATATTTATTTATTTTTCTAAATTCCCCTATTCAATATTTCTCTAAAATTCGTCTTTTTTGTAAAAATAATGCAGTTATGGCAGAGGTGGGCACAGACAGCTCGTCTCAGCCTTACGGGCACTCCATAAGCTGGGTGAGAGTAAGTAAAGAAGGTATGTTTTGAAGCAAGACGGAACGATGTTTCAATACAGGTTGTCCTACCGATTATTGCCCAATAATTAATATAGTATAGTCTATAGTATAGTCAATATTTTATTTTTTTTGAAAAACAAATTATGCGAAAAATATTTTCCACTACTACAAAAAGTACTTTTCACTTTTTCAATTCAAAGTAGACTAACTCGAAGAACTCAAATTCCCACTTTATGTAAAATTTAACTTAATTCATCAAATTCCCATGACACTATACTGAGCATACTCCATACGAAGAAAAAATAATTAAATCAGGTAAATAATTCTTTATTAGTTCTCGGATATGAATAGTAAAATATTTAGACAAATTATTTGGAATTTCCAAAACTATATTTCTATTTAAATTATCCTTTGCAAAAATTTCCCTCTTTTATTACAATGGTCCAGCGGTAAACTTAAAGGTTCAAAAGATTTATATATATTTTTTATATATTTTTATTTTATTCATACACAAATATGATATATACTAAAAAGGTACATTTTATGACCCAAATTACCAGCCCAAAATTCCAGAGTATGTATTGAATGATTGTATGTATTATTTACTTTGTATAATACCATAAAAAAGATTTGGTATTATTATATTTTTTTCAGAAAATGTTTTAATTAAAAAAAGAAAATATTAATAATTGGTAGGTTACCCTGTATTAACTCTATCTCTCTTCCCTACCTCTCACTCAGAGCTTGGCGGAGTCAACTCCTGCCCACCTCTGATTTATGGGTCATTTGTTATGAACCACCTTGTAAATATAACTTGATGCTTGAAATTATGAAGGAAAAGAATTGTATTGAATAATTATGGTAATAAAAAAGGAAAATATATTTAATTAAAATTCATTTTTATTTTATGTATAGATATTAAACTCATGTAGTATACAAGTTTAGTATTAGGAAATAAAATAAAAATTAATTATGAAATATTTTATAAAGTATATTTTTAAAATTAATAAATTAAAACGTAATATTCAGTTAGTAACGCAAAATTATATATTCATTACTCGTGTGCGACCTTCCACAAATATGTAATTAGGTTTATCGTTAATTATTTGATGTCAAGGCTATGTGTTGATAATTTATCTTATTGCTTCTGAAAAATTATTGATTTTATAGAATGTTGAAGGTTTCAGTCGTATTGTAAAATTATAATATCGACAGACACGTAGTATGTTTCATAAATATGCTTTTTTTGTTGAATTATCATCCAGAAATACTTAGAACTGTAATGCATTCCGTGGGTGGAGTGTTTAATAAGTTTTATAAATAAATTACAACGATATCTATACTAATAAAAACACGATTGTTACTTATTATTTATTGATTGTTTGTAAATGATCGCAGTGATCGAAACATATGTAACAATCTGTCTCTAATAATCCTTTTAAAAAAATTGTGCGTGTCAGCTGACGCGTATGGAGTTTACTTTTATAAGTTATTTACTGTATTACGAATAATCAGTACTTGTTACGAAATGTTATTTAATTTTGAAATATCCTGCTTAGATGGCGCTAACAGTAATTCATTTTTGAAAAGTTTAAATTTAAGTTTATTAATAGCCAAAATACAAATTTGCATATTCCTAACTTATATATAAAGATGTATAGTGTGCTAGTATAGTTTATAGTTTCTATCGAAATGACAGTAAAAATTGACATTTCAGAAATAGAAACAAAATTTTTATACTTTGTTTTATTTATGAATTTATAATTTTGTAGTTATTTATTCTATTTATTTTTCTTAGAAGCTAACATTTTGTATACAATTCAAAATATTATTTAAATTTTTATAAAAAGTTTATTTTACTATTTCTTTGATTATAATAAATTAGGGACCCACGTAAAATAAAAGTTTATAACGGAAAATCAATCTGAAATAATTTGTAAAACATTATAAATTCATGAATAAAACAAAGTATTTTGTTGCTACTAAACCACTGTTTATTAAAAATTTTAATTTAAAAATTTTTTCATAAAATTTTAATGCATAAATTCAACTTGAATATCGTAGTGTATACAGTGTTGATTTGTAAAAAAAAACATAACGCTTTTTTTAACACTTGATTTCACTACCCATAAAATTATCGGACCGGTTTTAAATCGATTCTAAAAGGAGTAAAAATTTGTATATGAGGCAAACATTAAAATTTATATCATATAATATATCCAGCCCTTTGTATAACTCACTCAATCACTCACGTATACAAATTCCAGCCCACTTCTAGACATGCTAGCGGGATGCGGTTTTTTGAATTCGACGCGGAATAATTTCAAACTTTGGGAAATTTAAATTTCCCAACGCAGGCCCCGGAAATTGGAAAAACCTCCCAAAAAATACCTTTAATTCCATATTAGAAGGGTGATTTTTTTAGCATTATGCCAAGGAGGGAAAGCCAAGAGCGATGGCCGCACAAGGAGGTCAAGCAGGGTCAGCTCCCTTGCGAGCAGACCAAGTCAATATACATAATGTTGAAATTTATTTATTGAATCTCCGCGGAGTAACGTTCAATACATTCGTAACGTTCTTATGTTACATATATCAAAACTTGTCTGGACAACAGGGGTAATTGTAAATTTATATAAGGGTAAGGGCAGCACCTGTGATCCAAACAATTATCGTGGCTTAACACTTATGCCCAATATTAGCAAGATTTACACTAAACTGTTGTCGGAACGATTGTTGCGGTGGATGGATGATATGAATATACTGAATGAAGGCCAATCGGGATTTCGTAGAGGATATGAAACAGTAGATAATATTTTGGTATTAAAAACTATTATAGACAATACTTTAAAAGTAAAAAGATCCAAGTCTTATATGTGTTTCATTGATTTTGAGAAAGCTTTTGATAAGGTTGACAGAAATCTACTATGGACTAAACTGCGAAATATTGGTTTGCCAATAAAATTAATCGATATTCTAAAGTCTATATATCAATCCACTTCTTGCTGCATTCGGTCTGATACAAGTGTTGTAGGTTTAAGCTTTCAAACTCAGTATGGATTAAGACAGGGTTGTCACCTATCGTCGCTTCTCTTTCTTCTTTATATCAATGATTTATATGATTGGATGGAGACCATTAATACTATATCACCTTGTATTTTAGGAAGAGAAATCAAGGTTTTATTGTATGCAGATGATGTGGTGATAATGTCAAAGACTGTTGGTGGTATGCGAAGATCTCTGTCTGCAATAGAGTCTTATTGTGATAAGTGGAAACTTTTCTTGAATGTTTAGAAAACAAAAATTTTGATCGCGAGCAATGGGTGCAAGACTAGAGCAAATGAAGTATGGTGGTACAAGGATTGTATAATTGAAATCGTTAAAAACTTTCAGTATTTGGGTGTAAATGTGTCAAGTAATGGTAGGTGGAGTGAGCATTTAGAGCTCATAGGTGAAAAAGCCAAACGTGTACTAATGAGCATAAGACGCTATATATATAGACTTGAGAATTTCCCCGTACATGTCATTATAAAAATGGTAAACGCCTTGGTTTTACCTATCTTGTCATATGGTTGTGAAATATGGATAGTTGATGTAAACGAAACCAATGATAAATTTAAATATTTAAGCACAATTGTCCATAACTTTCTCAAGGAAGTATTAGGTGTACCGAAATCCATTCCCAACTCAGCCATAAATATTGAACTTGGGACAAGGAGTGTAGATTACCACTTCTTACAAAAAGCCATCAATTATTATTACAGATTACTGGAATCTACTAAACATGTGCAACTGTTATGTCTGAGGGCGGGTTTTGCGGATAAGCTTCTAACAACTGCTCAGAAAAAGGGATTGGGTGAACTTGGGGATTCTCTTAGTAAATCAACTGTAAAGACTAAAATCGTGGAGTGCGCAATAGCTGCGAACTTAAGAGATATTAATACTAAGTCAAGCCTAAGTTTTTTTGGAAGTCTTGCTCATTTTAGGGATGGTGCCAAATATTTAAGTATATGTAATCGGAGTGAAAGATATTTGATAGCCAATTTTCGAATATATGGGTTTAAATGGGCAAGTAAAAGAGTTGATGGAATCAGAGTTTGTGTGCTATGTGATGGGGCAGAGAGTATAAAGCATTTGTTGGAAGATTGTCCAGGGACTTGCGGACCTCAACGCGATACACTTATACAGTTAAATTTAATGGATTCTGTCGCAATGCTTAGTGTTTATCAACCACATTTTATCAAGCCACTCATTGAATATCTGAGTTTTATTAATAACAGCAGAATGTCTCGTTTAGATTAAGCCAGTTCACGATTCTTCAGTTACTCAATGACTTTGTTCATCTATATTATATGAATTACTAAATTATTATTATTGTTTTTTTTATATCCAGAATTATTATTTTTTATTATGTATCTCGAATGATTGTTTGTATTTTTTTTATTTATGTCAAATAAAAGTTATATATATATATATCAAAACTTTTGATCATATGTTGACATCTAGCTGCTTTCTGATGGACAAATAGTTTTATACATCATTTACATTTTGCACAGTATCTACATGTGATTTCTGTACTCTAGGATATGAATAATGGCAACACCCAACTTACTACACGAGTGTATCAGTTAGGTTTAATTGTACGTTTAATTCACTAATTTGAAGCATTTTATTTGGAGCACTTAATTACGAATGTTACTTATCTAGTCGATACTCCGGATAAGATTTTGTGAAATGTGTTGTGAAATGTACATATGTACCAGTACTTACTATTATAGAAAATACCTAGATAAAGTTAGAGGTACAGTGTAAGATTATACAGAACAAGTGAAAATAACATCTAACTTATGAGCTAATTTCTTAAATACCCGGTATATACTATGTTTATGAAAAAAGTATCAAACAAAAGTAGGTGAGAAAAAAGGGAATATTTTTTCTCTAAAAATTTTTGTCCATCTCTTACTAAGCGGGGAGAGACAATCAGGTTTTGCCTATTCACGAATTTTACCTCACTTTTTAGCTCTAACAAATTTTCAAACTCACACACAAAGTTTCAGCTCGTTATCTCTTTTCGTTTTTGAGTTATCGTCGTTATATACACATAGGGGACCCATTGTGGAGTCTAATTGTGTGTAGGTGCGTTCGAATATGATAATATCGGGTAATGAATCTGGTGACCTTTCGAAGTTGTATCCTGTTCAGGTTGAGGTACTGCGTTTTAAATGCAATCCGAAACAGTACTTTGCTGAATTTTTGCTATGGTATTTTTCCCCAATAATCGCAATATTAAAAAGTTATTGTTTTGTGAATAAGTTAAAAGTAAAATAAACAGAGAAATTTGAGCAACTAACGCAGTTAGGGAACCATTGTGGAGTCTAATTGTGTGTAGGTGCGTTCGAATATGATAATATCGGGTGATGAATCTGGTGACCTTTCGAAGTGTACCCAGTTCAGTTTGAGGTACTGCCTTTTAAATGCAATCCGAAACAGTACTTTGCTGAATTTTGGCTACGGTATTTTTCCCCAATAATCGCAATATTAAAAAACTATTGTTTTGTGAATAAGTTAAAAGTAAAATAAACAGAGAAATTTGAGCAACTAACGCAGTTAGCTGTTATTTTCACTTATTTTTGCACTTCATTCGTAAAAGAAATCGAATAATACTAATGTATAAACAGTATACCCAACAATGTTATGCGTTATATTACTCTCACTCATTTCAATTTTCAATATAAATTTAAAGAATGCCTATAATATTTTATGATTAAAAGTAAAGTAATAAAATTATTTACCGACGAAAAGAAGGAGGTACTCAATTCAACCTATATATTTATTTTAATGTATGATCACGCATAACTTTTTACAGAGTAGTCCGACTTTGATAATGTTTTTTTGTTCGATAGGGAATAAGTCAAAGTTGGTCCCATATAAATTTGAAAAAATTCAAATTTTAGCACACAAAAAAAAAAAAATGTCTTCCCAGCGCTTCCACTAAAGAACAAATATCATAATTGCTGTATATTGTTTGTGTGTAAACACTTTGAAAGCACTCAATATCGTTATGTATATATATATATATATATATATATATTTTTATTTATATATGTATATATATATATATATATATGTATATATATATATATATAAATATATATATATATATATATATGTGTATATATATATATATATATATATATATATATGTATATATATATATATATATATATATATGTATATATATATATAAATATATATATATATATATATATATATATATTGAATAATTCCATTTTTATTGGATAGGGTATACTTCGAAGTTGGTACCATAAAATTTTTAAAAAAAATTTCGTGCCTAAGGGTAGAAAAATAGAGAAAATGGATTGTTCACCCACTGAATTGTCACCTGTGAACTAATTCTATTGAAACTTGGCACACTTATGTCGTTCTAAGGACACTATAACATGTACGAAAAAAGAAAGGCAAATTATTCAGGTAAAAACCAAAATAATTTTGAGCCGGCGCCAAAAAAACTCCATCGAAATGGGTGAGGGTTATTTTCGGTCAAAAGTAAATATAACAAAATATTACATTTTGTAATATTTTGTTTGTTTGGCGCCGACGCAAAATTATTTGGGTATTGACATTGACTTAGTTTTTTTGGTTTTGCAGTGCTTTTCTTTTTTCGAAGGTTTTTATTTTTTGTATACAAGTTTTTATTTTTTGCTTTTCAGTTACATTCTTCTTTCGTCGGTTCTATTTTTTGTAAAAAAGTTTTTATTTAATAAAAAAATCATTATTCTGTATTGAAGATATTCGTTTAAGAATTAGACAGTTGATTAACGATTAAAACATTGTTAAGATTCTTCGTTCCCTCTTGATGAACGGATACGGTTGGATAAATGATAATAGTACTTTATGATAAAATATAATATTTGAATAATATGTAAATAGAAAAACATTGTGAACAAAAAAATATTGTGAATAATTAAATTAAACTTCACAAAAATTCAATGAAGAATAAAATATGAGAAAATTACAGGAAATCGTTAATTTAAATAATAATTAAACATACGAACACATCGATGTTGCTGTTGCTGCTGCTGATGATGATGATGATGACGAACAAGAAGAGCAACTAGGTGTGTCAAGAGATTTGCGTTGCGTCATTCATCGTCATTTTTTCTGAACGTATATCATATTATATGTAACTATAGTACAAGAGCCCACGACCAAAATTTTTGTCTCATCACACCAAGCATGAAACCATATAGAATCAATATTTTAGATGACTCTGAGCCCAAAAATGCGATTTTCAGAAATTTTGCGTCTTGTGTCTGACCTGAGCGCATTTTCAACAATGTCATGAAATTTAGCGACTCGTATCAAAGCAAAACGTCTGATTTACGGAATGTAGTTAGATGATAGCCTCAAGATACTGGAAACACGGTTTTCAGACAAAAATAGCGTTGTGCCTGTCCAGGAAACCATTTTTTTTTTAAATGAGGAAAAAAAATTCATAGCACCGCGTCTGAAAATCATTTTTATATGTTAGTTAGAGTTAATTGATGCGAAATAACCAATCTTCAGACAAAAATCTACTTGCCGGACATTTTGAGAGCATTTAAAAAATGTATTAAAGTTCTACCGGTCGACATGATAAAATGAGTTTCCCAGATGTATAATAAACCAATATCAGACAAATTGAGTATTGCACTATCAGACAGTTTTTCGATATTAAAAAAAATATCGTATTTATGCGTATTAGAGTCTCCGCAATAAGTTGCACCCCTCAAATGCTTCGATGTTGATTAAAAAAAATTTTACAGCAACCGTCGAACTGAAGTTGAAGGACTTTTAAAATAAATTTTACAAAATAAAACAGGGATGAATTTATGAAACGTTTTTATCGTTTTTAACATTGTAGGCAATATTGAAAATGTCTGAAAACCGTATTTTAGTAAGGGCGGTAGCAATAAAAGATTGGAAACAAGTTTGAAGTTAATTGCTATGATACGAGTCGGTTATTTTTATCACATTTTTGAAAATGCGCTCAGGTCAAACGCAAGACACAAAATGTCTGAAAACAGTATTTTTAGTAATAAAATCACAAAATCTACGTACATTTCCATTATCAGACATATTGTGATAATACGATGTGGTTTCTTTTTTTTCATAGCAGAAATTATCCCCCGCGACCTTGCAAGATTACTGAAGGTTACTACCCCGCTAGTCGGGTCTAGGGTCATCTAAACTATCCATTCTATATAGTTTTATCCTTGTTGCGATGAGGCATGGTTTTGGTCATGGGCTCTCGTACTACTATGAAAGCCCGAATATTTGTGAATGCTATATGATATCTTTCTTTTACTTATCGTGTTTAATTTCACAATTTCCGAAAACAACAATCCCGACTAATTTTACGCAGGTCTTAAAGTATAGTTTGTATTACGTAGGCTATAGGCTGTAAATAATTACCAAAAATTAGTATTAAATCAAGTTACCATGGTTGAATATTTGTAATTTTCACTATTATGGGTATTATATTTAAATTACAAACATTTCTTTAAATATTAGAAAAATATGATCAGATAATAAATTGAAGTCAAATTTATTTACGGCAAATTTACTTTAATAAATTAGCTCATTTTACTAATTTTGAGAGAGAAAATCTAAGTTTCCCCCTGCATCTAAGTCCTCCAGTCCCATTGTGATCTCGCCCATTTTCGAACTTGGCAATTCAAGAATGTTGATTACAAGATTTGCAGAAATTTTTTCGATTATCGTCATCGGTACAAAACCAATACTAACATTTCCTTCGAAATTTCTTTAATTAATTAATTTGTGTACTGTAAATCGATACTTAATCAATTTCAACCCACTAATACCTGATACAATCCACGATTTTCCGTATACAGACCGTCCCTTTAAATCAATCAACTTAGTTATCTAGTTTCGCTCAATTTCTTACCATTTTTGAAATGTAAAAGTAATCTGTTGGGTTCATACACACCTTTTTCAAGCGTTGTTTCATCATTATTTTTGTTAAGACAAAATACATCAAAGTGATTTACAAAATTACAATTCACGGTATTGAAAATAGTGATTTAGTTAATCATTCTATTTATGTGCATAGATGCATTTCTAAGTATACATGCAAGAACCTTGCCTTCGGCTCAACCAAATTAAGGGAATGTGAGGTAAAACATCTATAGTGGAGCCCCATACCAACACATTATCAAACAAATGGTACGATACCAAACCATACCAACCAAACAAATGTTTGGTATGGGTGTTTATAAAATGACCTAGTTAGCCTTATTTATTGCGTTTTCAAAAAAATAATGCTAATAAAAGTTGTTAACTATAATTGTACGAAGAACTTTTATACGAAACATTTTTCCGAAAGCCAAATAAATAAGCCGGAAATCAATTATAAAACTTTGAAATTATAGCTCGACTTTCGAGATGACGTATATGAACGTTGGTATGCGTACAGATGTTTCATTTATTATTGCGCATATAGAGCTATGAACAACATTATATTTCAATAGATTGTACCATAGGTTGACCTACATAAAAATGTATTAAATACTTGTGAATGATATGAATTACAAATAGTTCTATAAGTATATGGAAAATAGTTTTTTTTTTATATAAAAACAAAAATATAATACAATGAAAAAAATACAAAAAATTTTAACCAACATTTAAGTTAAATCGGACTTCATGGATGTAGACAAATGTATTTTCATATGGGTCCGTCTGATGATTTCTAGCTATCACTCGCTGTAAATATGATTTATCTATTAACCATTTCATATTTATGTGTAGCTGTATCAGTGTTTGCTATCATTGATTTTGTCCATCTATCATTTCGTACACTTGAGAATGTTAAAACATCTCTCAGCTATGTTTATTAATATGCTGTGTTCCTTCAAAATCTGCATCTCTTGCATTTTGTTACCTAAGGTATTCCTGATAAATATATGGTATCAGTTAAGTACATTGCAAGTTTACCATTCAATGTGTCAAATTAAGTACAACATCATGGAACAATACAAGGCACTAAGGTAATTTTTTTATAGAAATATGTGTTATTTTGCTTCTGCATTTTTGTAGCTTAAAAAATTGGTGAGAACGAGAACTGATTACATTTTGAAGGATATTATTATAAAAAAAGTAAAATGTTTTCACATCTTAAAATATTTTTGTAGGGATCAGTATTTCAAATAATTTTGCCGTCTTAAGCTGTACTTAAAAAATTATATGAAAAATAACAACAGTCTTCCTGTAGGACTAATTTTCATGATGATGAGTCAAAGGATGAGAGGATTAGTACGAAAACCATTATCTAGCAAGAATCCCCTGTCATTGTGCATATATTTTCAAAATTGCTTGTACAAAAATACGTATAAATTTCAACTTTACAGAGCATAATTTATTATATTGTGAATTATTTTAAACTATTTAATTTACTTTATCTTTTCTTACTCGCATCTATCGTATGGCCTGCCGCGTACTAATTACAGAACTTGAGAGGACAAACCTTACTTAACGCCCTGTACTTTTCTCTTCAAAATCGCCTGTCAATGTTTTTTATACTTTACTATACATAACCTAAATCATATTCAAATGTCAAACTAACAGGTCTGGTGCCTTGATTTCCGTATATGAGTCTAAAGTCTAAACCATAGGTGGGCAAAGTTTGAATTCACTCTGCTCTGAGTGAGAGGTAGGAAGAGAGATATAGTAAATACAGGGTACCTACCAATTATTATTATTTTCTTCTTTTACATTTTCTGAAAAAAATATAATAATACCAACTCTTTTTTTTGGTCACTATTACACAAAGTATACAATGTATACACTACATTGAATACATACTCTGGAATTCTGGCCTGATAATTGGGGGCATCAAATGTACCTTTTTTATATATTTGTGAATGAATAAAATATGAATGGTATATAAATTATAAAATATAAATCTTTTGAACCTTTACGTTTACCGCTTGACCGTTATAATAAAAGAGGTAAATTTTTGCTAAGAATTTGATTAGAATTCAAAACTAGTTTGAACTTTAAGACGAGATAGCTGTAAATTTTTTTGATGGTTTAGAATTAGATTTTTGGAAATTCCGAATAATTTGCCTAAACAATTCATATCGGAGAACTAACTAAAAAACAATTTTTTACCTGATTTATTTATTTTTTCTTCATAGGGGGTCTATTATAGTGTCATCGGAATTTGATGACACAGGATACAATAAACATGCCAATGATAAGGCCAGGGGGGGGGGAATAATTTGTTACTGATTTCTCAATGGTTAAATTTTACATAAAGTGGGAATTTAATGTTAGCTTACTCAACCTGACTGAGTTTTTTCGAGTTAGTCTATTAAAAAAGTGAAAGTACTACTCGTGGTATTAAAAATTATTTTTCGCATAATTTCTTTAAAAAAATAAAATAAAACTAGTGATTTCAGTGAAACGGCAATTTTACAATTTAATAATCGATTTAAAGATTTCGAAAATATAAATGTAATGAGTGATTTTTTAGTGGCCCTTTTTAATAGAAAATTTAAAATTCCCGCTTCAATACAAATTTTTCTCCAAATTGTTTACGGATTCGAATGATTGCGCGTTATTAAACGAAATGATTACCCTTCCAACAAATTAAAATTTATTAGGAGCCATGAGCACGAGCAAAAAAAGTATTTGGGAAATCGTCGCAGAAAACCCATCTTCGTTTGAATATCTGGAATTATTAAAAATAAATAAAATACTTAGTAGTTGTTTCGCATCTTCTTATCTACGTGAATCGGGAATTTCACATATGAAACATATAAAATCAAATAAATTATTGTGCAATAATTGGTAGGCATCTTGTATTGAAACATCATTCCGTCTTACTTCAAAACATACCTTTCTTGCGTCTCTCACTCAGCTTATGGAAAGTCCAGTTGCTCAAATTTACAACCCATGCCCACCTCTGGACTCCACTATGCAAACTTCTGGTCCTAGTATAGGACGACCAGTATACAAACGGCGTACGATCTCTCAGCCGAACCCACTGAGGTAGTTTATTTGAAGGAGATCCTTTTAGTTGACGGTCAACTCACCTTACGATTGCACAAGGGTACTCATTGACTGCATTACACGAAGAGATTTGTTTTCCACCTATGAAATAAAATAAAACAAATCATTTGTTATAAAATGCCAACATGTTTGTTCACTTGTATGTTAATAATAAAAAATATATGATTACATTTCCTAAAAATTTTTATGATAGAACAATTATACTGTATATTGTAAATTAAGACCTTTTGTTGCATAATTAACATCATATTTATTATGGTTTTTGTTTTTGTGCTACCTATATACAAATAAACTGAGCACTAAACTACCGGACGAGAAAACTGCCATTTGCACATATCAGTGATATGTGTCGGCGCTATTCATTTAGGATAAGTCGTGTGAAAAATATGTCTCATGTACTTGTATCAAATAATAATTTGAAGCTAACTCTGTGTAAAATTTCAACTATCTAGGTCGTATATTTTTTATGATGTTCAATGTTGTTAATACATATCGCACATGTTCTAAGTTATATACAAGCTGGTGTACCAACAAAAAAAAATGCTTTGCTGTAACTAAAATTCCAATTCGATTTTCTTGATAGGATCAATTTTTGTTTTTTAAATAATAATATTTTGCTTCGAGGTTTAAAAAAAATATTTTTAAAATTTTAAAGCAGGTGGGCATTGATGGCTCTTCGGAGCCACTGGGCTCTCCATAAGCTGAGTGAGAGTAAGTAAGAAAGGTATGTTTTGAAGTAAGACGGCACGATGTTTCAATACAGGTTGGTCTACCAATTATTGTCCAATAATTTATTCAATCAATTTAGGAATAGTTTTAGAAATAGTTAGGAATATTTTCAATTTTCAATTTTGAAAGATAACGCAGTTTTTGTGAATTCATCATTATAAACATATAAGTTTTTGGGGGACCATGATTCAAAATAATTATTTTTAAAAACAGCAATTACGCGATCGCGTTCTGATGTCCCTATTTTGAATTTATCGAACGCGGCAGAATCTTTCGCGGTATACTAACGTTGCAAATTACTTCTTTTTAAACAAATAAACGTTTTACCACAAAATAGGCGAATTACCTTTTTATCAGTTTTGGTTCCACTCGTTGATGCCAAAAAATATCCTCCTTTTCTTCGCAGACGGCGCCGCACCTCCACTGCTGAACTTATACAAGACTGCTTGCGATGTATTCTCCATTATTAAAACCACTAGATTTATTTTTTTGAAAAAAGAAATGCGAAAAATAATTTTCACTAGCACGAATAGTACTTTTCACTTTTTTAATTCAAAGTAGACTAACTCGAAGAAACTCAGTCTGGTTGAGTAAGCTAACATAAAATTCCCACTTTATTTAAAATTTTACCATTGAGAAATCAGTAACAAATTACCCTACCCCACAGCTTTATCCTTGGCATGTTTATTGTATCCAGTGTCATCAAATTCCCATGCCCCCTACGAAGAAAAAATAATTAAATCAGGTAAATAATTATTTATTAGTTCTTCGATATGAATAGTTTAGGCAAATTATTCGATCTTAACCATCAAAAAAATTTCTCTAAAAGTAAAAAATTTTCCTCTTTTATTGAAGGTGAAGACCAACTATTTTTCAACCACCGATTCACCAACCATTTTTTTAGCCACGCGTTCAAAGTTGGTGAAACGGAAAAAAATGAGGTTTTTGAACGATATTGACGAAACTGTTAATTTGACAGAAAACAGTGAAGAAACCATTAACAAGACAAAAAATTTGGTGCGTTGGAAATTAAAATCGATTAATTAGTTCTCTCGCAAAGTAATAAAAACTAGCCGAACTAATATGTCCGAACATGTCCCAATGTCAATCTTTCTATACGTTGATATGTATCGTTTGGGCCTTATTGAAAACGTTTTCATGTAATAAATAAACCATCTTAATATGTAAATACTTTTCGTAATTATTTCAAACACTATCTACTAATTGCATTAATAATTTGTTATTTCAGAAATGACCAGTTCAGCGAGTTTTTATTACTTTTCGAGAGAACTAATTAATCAATTTTAATTTCCGACACGCCAAATTGTTTGTCTTGTTAATACCTAAAAATGGTTCCTTTACTTTTTTTCTGTCAAATTCACAGTTTCGTCGCTATCGCTCAAAAACCTCTTTTTTTCCGTTTCGCCAACTTTGAACGCGTGGTAAAAAATTGGGTGGTGAATCAGTGGTTGGAAAATAGTAGGTATTCATCTGGACTATCAGCCCTACAAAAATATACAATAGGGAATATGCATGAAAATTTTTTTTCCCATTTATTTTCATAATATGAAAATACTGTTAATACTGTAATAATATTTAAAAACGAAATTAAAATCCGACAAATATCAAGGAAGCTATAAGCTTTTAAAGATTATTATCTGTCTCTTTCTTGCAAAAATACTAAAAACGGAGTTTTACGTGTATTTTAAATGGTGAAAGTGTAATATGACGTCACATAACATATCAAGAGGGTTATCACCCTCTTTGTCTAATCGGGAATTTCAATCATTCATATCTCGCTTATTTTTAAAGTTATTTAAAAATTAATTTTACCTTGATATTTGTCAAGTAAACATGCTTTAATTCAAGTGAAAAAAAATTTTCATGCATATTCCCTATTCGCAAATACTACTTATATGAGACACATTATTTTCAGACATAGTAATTTTATAAACACCCAGCTCACAAAAACACATTAAAATATGCAGATATTTATAGTAACAAAACAACAGTTACTGTACAAATTAATTAGACAATCAATTCATGCTACATTAATTTACAAAACGAATGCGTATATTGTTGTTGTTATTTATGTTGAGTTGTCTACGTTCATGTATGTGAAATAATTTATAATAATTACATTTGTTATTATAATATTTTAAACAAACATAATTTATGATAAACATTATAGATAATTAGGCATAGAAATGATTTCTTCATTTATTTATAGGCCTGTGCTTAATGTAAATTTAAGGAAACTGAGTTAAAACAATTAATGCTAAAGTCACACAAAATTTACAAAACCTGTGGATTAAGGAAAAATAATAAGAGAACATAACAACAAACTTAAATTTTCAGTTAACTTCTTAAATACTCGATACATACTGAGTTCAATATCAATACGTGAACTGTTAATATTACTTTATACACGCACAAATGATAGATACTAGGCTGTGTACATGTATAGCTATTTAATAATCAAGAGTAGTCAGTTTTTGAAAAAAAGTTTCGCATATGAATACTATCTCTCCTAGTATGGGGATGTAAAAACCGATTCTGCCTACAAGTAAGCCTTTCTAGACATTTTTTACCGACCCCAAGACGACAAGGAATTTGTATGCAGATTAAAAATTGATTACAATAATTGATTATTTTTATGATTTAAAATAATTGACTATTAAATGTATAAATGACTAAGAAACTTGATTAAATGTTCAAAATGACGATTCAGTTTGCTGTTCATCATCATAACTTAAATATGAGATAACAAGAGCAATTTTCGACAAACTTTTTAATTTCCTTTTTTTATTTTATTGAATGGATGATGGTTGTCAAAGTTATGTTTTTCAAAATTTATCACTACAAACATGCAATAAAAATGTGTTTTTTCTTACAAAAAAAAGTCTCTCTCATTTCTTCTATACTTATATTGTCTTTCGTTTTTGAAACATGATACAACAGAACCGTTTCACAGAAAAAAAATTGTAATTCAATAGTATTAAAACGTTGAAAACACAACAGTCAATCATCGGCTTATGTATAATACACACAAATCGAATTTTATAGTAACGTTTCAAGCCTCATTTACTCTTATCAGTATACTCTTAATAATGATATCTTAAATCTGTAGTATCTAAGCAAATAAGACTTGTCCTAGAATGTATTAATTAAATTAAATACTGATATGAAAAAATTAACTCGTCAACCAGGAAAACTTCCTGGTTAACGAGTTCATTTTTTCTGATCAGTATTTAATTTAATTAATAAATTCAATGACAATGAAATTTGTCGGAGTATACGCTAAAGTCTTCTACAGTTTGTCATACGGAACCGAAAGGAATTTGGACAAACATCGTTATGTTGACACGAAAGTATACACAAATAAACTAGAATGTATTATTTTTACATAATATGGTTTTTCGTTTTTAGTCTAAGAGTCTTAAACCTACAGCATTTTGGATAATTTAAAAATTTGTCAAAATAACTCTTTTAGTTTTTCTGCATGCCCATTTAAGTGTTTTCACAAAAACGGTGTTTTATAATATGCAACATTATAATTTAAAAAAATTAAAGAATTTTAAAATTTTGAATAAAAATAGTGCTTGCGTTTTTGTCCTTAGGCAGTGGATGCGAAAGATATGGAAGAAATTAATAATTTGGGAGGAGTAAGACATCGACTAGGTCTAATTTCCCCTACATCTTCAACTGATAGTTGAGTCATGGAAGATAGATCGACGATTGGCGAATAAACCTTTGTACCGATTCCTAAGTACTCATCCACGCAACCTCTTCCCTTTACCTCTCCTAATTCGTTTCTTCTAGTGATCGTTATTGAATCTACTCGACCCCGTTACGAATCGCAGGACAGAGCACCATAATCATTGTTTTATCTCAGGTTACCCAATTTCGTTGAAAGCTAAGTACCCCATTCTGATACTGTACGGTTATTATACCAGAAGATATGAGTCGTGACCATTTTAATTCTGCACTGTGTTCAAACACCTTGATGGATAGATGGATTCCTGACACGGGAGTGCGGATAATACGCTGTGTCTTGAACCCATATCAGTCTCTTTCCTGTCTTTGTCAGGTTCCCCAGCAATTCTGCGTATTCGAGAACCAGGGAGATGTATTTTTAGTGGGAAAGATTGATTTGAGCAATCCGATTGACAAACGGAACAGATATAAACCTGCCCCTAAGACAACCCACTACTTCCTCCATATTTGCGACTGACAGAATGGCATAAACAGATATTTATGCTATTGTAGTGTATCATTCGAGTGAGACTATGGACGTCTTTGTTTGTCACGTATACTCTAACCTACGATTGAACCTCCACGTAGCGCACTTGCGTGAAACACATTGTCGGCCACTTGCTTTGTTCACTTTTAAGTATGAAATAATTACTTATTTTTTCCGCCCATTGTGATATTTGCTCATGTATTACCTCTATTATCCCCCAAAACTCCTCTATCTCCGTTTATCGGGTGGGTAGCCAAAGTGTCCCTTCGATCCATAGGTCAAGAGAAGTTATTAAGATTTCTAGAGAGGCTAAGATATCAGGTAGATCATAGCCAAAAACTGGTAAGATGTCCGGTACAAATTGAGTAGAAATATACAGGGTGATGATTTAATAATAAAAGATGTCAGGACGTTTTAAAAATATTGAAATTGGTTGTGTTTTTCTTCAAAAATAATATAAAACATAAACGTTGCGAGACTTCTGTAATAAGACACCTATCGTGAAAGGACGAGTAGTTGATACTGGTACAGGTTACTAAAAAATTCTTTTAACATTTTGTTTCAGTTTATTTTATAGTTGTCATAATCGGATGCTTTCAAAAATAGTGGAAGTTTAAGGTATGCTGTTAGCTCTTGGACTATTTGAAGTAAAATACAATGTATAAGAAGCACTACAGACGTGCAACATTGAACAGCAACTAGCATGTGGCTCTGTGTGTATAGTGGTTGCAGCAACAAAAACATGACCTTGAACGGTTGCTGCAACAATAAAAATTATTTGATATTTTGTAGGAGGAGTTAAATGTTCATATACAAATTGCCATATTATCTGAAATGTTATGTTTTCCTGATATTTTTTTAAGTTTCATTACCTATATTGGTTACAATTTACATTATATATAATATATACAGTGTGTCTACTTAAGTTGGCTCCATATGAAAACCTTTTTTATTATAAGGTTTACGAAAAAAAGCTAGCCTTTATAAAAACTTCTGTTTTCGAAAATATTAACATGCCGCTATTTACTTTTGACATCGAATGTACAGGGTGTGCAGAAATTGAAAAAAGTTCGATAGGAATTTTTTTTCCACTTCAATTTTAAATTAAATTTTGCAAATCCTACTTATAAAACACGTTATCTGTTATTCTTATTAACCAGTCATCGTACTTCAAATATTTATTTGCTGATTTGAAACATTTAATAAATGATATGTAACAAAATAATGAATATAGAACATTTATTTTTCATACAATACATTACAAATACAATTATTATTGTTGACGTAAGTAACAATAGTTATCTTCAGTTCGTTTTTGCGTCAACGTATCTACCTTCGCGTTCCATACATGTAATTGTTCTTTTACAAAATTCTTTAAATCCACTCCTACATATCTCGGGAGTGATTTCTTGAACCGTTTCCGTTATAATATGTTCTATATGGTCTACATTTAGAACAAAAATATACAAAATTTAATTTAAAATTGAAGTGGTCAACACATTCCTATCGAACTTTTTCAATTTTTAAACACCCTATACATTTGATGTCAAAAGTGAATAGCTGAATATTAATATTTTCGAATGCAGAGATTTTTATAAAGAATAACTTTTTTTCGTAAACCTTATAATAAAAAAGTTTTCCATATGGAGCCAACTTAAGTAGACCACTATATATATTTTTTTTTTGTATAGATTTATTAGTATAGTTTTTACTAGAGATACATACATATAAATAAACTATACAAATTAAATGAGATAGATAGAGACATGATGAGAAATGATTTAATTTTTATGACTAGCGTCATAAAATAATAAAAATTAAATTTTATGATCACAAACTTTGGTTGCAGCGTCTGTACTGAAAATATTTTATTGTCGGAGTTCAATGTTGCTGCAACCAAGTTCTGTGTCTATTCTGTACTTTACAAAACATTGACCTATTTGTCTTATTTCACACTTTGAATGGAAATCAAAAATCATAATAATAAAATGTGGAATAATAATATTAACAGCTAAAAAATATGTATAAATTTATCAGATGAAAATGTTGCTATGTTAAAAGCAAGATTAAAACTTATAAAATAATTACTTTATATAACCTCTACAAACATAACAAAAAATCAACTGTTTGTTGTTAAAGTATAAAAAAACAATATAAAAAGCAATATTGCAGTCATAAGTTGCAGGAAAGTATGGGGGTGGAGTTTGTTGGTAATGTATATATGTACGTGTGTGTGTGTACTTTCTGTATGTAATATAAAATCAGTCAAACAGAAAAACACTAAAAAACAAAAAAGAAAAGAAACATAAACATAAACAGACCATGAAACTCTTTTCATATATTTATAAAAACACATAATATTTTAGAAGGAATAACAATATATTTCGTTGTAATGTGTGTGTAAGTTTTAGTTGGTCCTTATATCAAAAATTTGGATCATTATTGAATTTTCAATACTTGTCTATATTCTTTGGATGGGGCATTGATCTGAGCCTTGGGCTAAGACTTTGAATATTCGTTGGCATGGGTAACTGTTTATTACGCGCGGATAATACAGTGACTAACAATTTGTTTTATAATTTGCATTTATTTTGTATACATCTTCTTTTATGTATAAATAAACATCGCTGTCTATATGTAGTGTACTATGATATTGTGTCTTTGTTACATATACATGTAGATACACTCACACGACGGACAATAACGACGACATCAGGTAACTCATCTATTCTATATGGATGACCTAGAACTTTTTGTTTCTTCTGAGAGCAATTATCTTAAGCTTTCAAATATGTCCATCAGTACACGAAAGTATTTCGATGTACACGAAATCTGTACATCAGTATACATTGTAAGCGAGGTCACGTCCCTAATTACGATGCAGACATGCAGCTCATGGATGGAAGCATCGTGAAACATATCGATGAAGGGAGCATATATCCGTTGTAAAGTTCAAGTAACAATCAATTTATCAGCTAACTATATATTCTGTAAATCCAATATTCACAGAAATATTTTCAATTATAATGTTGTATTACTCAAAAAAAATTAATATTTCAACCGTCACCTTGATAGCCTGCAGTTTTATTCACTATGATTCGTTCCTTCATAAAAATTCGCTAGTTATTCTACGTAGCTCTTATGTGACGAATGTCTTTTTAGTTTAAATTAGTTGATAATTTATAACATACCATCGACCAAGCTAAATAATTATGTTACCATGTCAATGGTGTTTGTATCAATCATAAATTTTACTAAAACCTTTTTGGAATTTTCCTACTTTTATTACTTTATTACACTTTCTCCTATACTTCTTCGTGGATTCGCAAGTTGCTATAGTAGTTGCATGATGCTTTGAAGAAATTTGTATTTTTTGTCAACGAAACTCAACGTTCTTACTAGAAACATTACAGTATTCATAAGTAAAAATAATATTATAAAATTCGTTGCACAAATTGTGGTTGATATTTTAATATAAAGTTTAATGATGACAATGCCAATCCGTTTATATATATCTTCTTTATATTATATAATTATATTCAACCAAATTGTGTAAATATTAAAGTCTTGTATTAATTCATAACACAATTGTAACAACATATGCTCAGTGGAGATCTGTTTTGGTATTTGAATTATACACGTTCAATGCATATATTTGCTTTTGATGTTAGGTTGTGCACTTTGAGTTTACAATGGTGAACAAATAAAATACACTTAAGGACGTTCCCAAGCAAATCAGTTTTCTTACGATTCTTCTGTAATTTTGAATATATGTAGTTAAAAGTATCTTCCACACGTAGAATATTTTTTAATGGCCTCTACAGTACTAAATTTGTAAATATTGACAGTTAAAATTTATATGTTTATCATATAAAACTTACCCCGATTGATGTTGTCACACACGTTTTATTAAATATCAATAGTAATTTTCTTTAGGTACTTTTAAAAAATCGAGAATAAGTAATTGAAGATATAACAAATATATTTCTACAAAAATAACATAAACAAGCGGTATTAGTTATCTTATAAATATTGTTTAAATGCTCAAATTACAAAAAAATTCCTGCAAACATGGTTTTCTACAACTTTACTCCTCATATATTTTTCAATTTTTATGATAGTAAGTGAGATATTTTATATTTTGTGTTGCTCCTTTCTCCAAGCACCAATTTCCGCTTAACTTACTACCCCTTCACTTGTTAACTCCGAAATTATGAAATGAACAGACTTAGAAATAAAAACTTGAAAATAAAATAGGTAAAAAAAATTTTCTTAAGTTAAACGGTTTTATTGAAAAGAAACATAATAATGATGTAGATAATGTACTTGAAGCTAAAAAGTAATTAGGTAGGTCCTAGGTACCAGCCATCACACCACTCTCCTCATCAATCTAGGGCATTGATCAGACTCAAAAATAAAATCGTGGGGCATAGCGTAACCAGAGTACATATGTAAATAGAATTTATAATAATATGAGCGGTTGACTGTTGATAGAAATTTCACGCACCCCACGATTTTATTTTTGAGTCTGATCAATGCCTTAGATTGATGCGTAGTGTAGTGTCATGACTGGTACCTAGGACCTACCCAAGTATTTTTAAGCTATTAGTACATTATCTACATCATTATTATCTTTTTTTTTTAATAAAACCGTTTAACTTAAAATTTTTGTTTTCCTATTTTATTTTTAATCTCGACATGTTTTGAACGTTGACTACAAACTGTCCTGTACTTAAAACTATAAACTACTATAATTTTTGATAAATAACTGAAACGACGATTGTAGATTTACTTACCTAAATCAAATTCGAAGTGTCATCAGAGTGTTATAACGATCACATCGATTATTGAAAAAGCCTCATAGATCTCAATTAAGTGTTTGTGATATTTTTTTTATCGCACATTTTAATTATAGTTTGCTTTTCAATATTAAACTATGACATTCTCGTCGGTATATGACAGTCATCATCATCATGTTGCATCAACTCCACATTTTTTGACAATGATTACATTTTACATTTTACATATCTTCATTTCATTTTTATATTCATTAAATAACTTTTAGTGGTATTTGAGTAACAACAAAATATACGATACATAAATTTTGCTTCCTTTATTTAAGCCAACTCAAGTATATATAATATTCTCGGATGTGAAAATTTGTATAAAAATCTTTATTGTTAAAAATTCATAATACATATATTTAACATACCATCAAATAATAATATCATTTCGTAGTTGTGGAAGAATTTTAAAAAAACTATTCTATTTACCATTCACTATTATCATAAATGAACTTTATGAATTCTAACGTATATTATAACTACAAATATACTTTTTAGAAGACATTGACTGGCTGACGTTCGCTGCTGCTTCGTATATTCAAGATATAATAATCTCAACTTGTAGTATATTCAAATATGACTATAACAAGTTTATCATTATACTGAACAGAAAGTATTTGAGGAGTGTATCTATCCACTATACTATAAGCTAGAAGTGAAGCTGACACATGTATACAAACTCTAAGGCACTTCTAGACATGCTAGAAAGATGCGGTTTTTTGCATTCGACGCGAAATTGCTTGAAATTAACGGAAAAAATCTGAATAATCGGTCAAAGGGGGTACCCCCCTTATAAGCAGAGCGAGTTTATCTAATTAATTTAGAAAAACTTTGTGTTGAATTTATTTGTAACTAGCTTACTCTGTTACCCATCTGCTGCGCTGACGCTGGGCGTAACCCTAAACTTAGTAATAATTTATTGATTCTAATGATTATTTGAATTTCAGGGCTATTATTATTATATGATGTAATCTATACAATAATCGAAATTACAAGCTATCTAATTTTAAGGAAGGAACATTTTTGGTCTGTATAAAGGACTTTGCAAATTGTTTATTTTTAAAGAAGGACCTTTTTTGTCTATGAATTTTTCTTGTATCTTTTATGGTTTCAAAGATAGATATACACCCCTCCCTGCCAATAACTTTATATATTTCCGGCATAAAAAAAAACATTACACAATAATCGAAATTGCTTGTAAGCTATCTATTTTTAAGGAAGGAACATTTTTGGTCTGTGTAAAGAACTTAGCAAGTTGTTTATTTTTAACGAAGGACCTTTTATGTCTATGAATTTTTCTGATATCTCTTATGGTTTCAAAGATATTTACCCCATTTTCCCAGTAACCCTATTTATTTTCGGCATAAATAGCCTAAATTACTCTATGAAAAGTCCTCGAACTGCCAATGAGAGTCCCGTAAAAATCGGTTCATTCGTTTCAGAGGCTAGTCCGGACAAACAAACAGGCTGACAGACAGACAGCCAGGCAGAACAAAATTTAAGAAACACGTGTTTTGATTTTGTTAACGTTCAAAGAACCATATGATGAGAAAAACCCCTTATTTCGAAATCACGGACAGACATTTCAATTTTATTTATTTGTATATAGATTATGAATTAGTCTTGGATATTAAGATCGTAGGGCCACAGCCAATCGACCAAATAATTTATTTTAACAAAGTGTTTTCTACGATATTTAAGACTTGAATAATAATTATGATCGTTTACTAGTCATTTTCATTAGCGAATTTCCTGAAAGGAAATAGAGCTATTGGTCTCGTACCGAAGTTAAAATTTCGCAAAAATTTCTTCAAATGTCCATCGATCCTACCTAGTAGATGTCAAAAATCACCATCTGTAAAATTTATATAAATATATCTATGGACATATATATATACATATATATATATATATATATATATATATATATATATATATATATATATATATATATATATATATATATATGTATATATAGTAGATATGTTTATATAAATACTAGGTAGGATCGATGGACATTTGAAGAAATTTTTGCGAAATTTTAACTTCGGTACGGGACCAATACCTCTATTTCCTTTCAGGAAATTCGCTAATGAAAATGACTAGTAAACGATCATAATTATTATTCAAGACTTAAATATATATATATATATATATATATATATATATATATATATATATATATATGTAAAGAAAGTTGACTTTCTTCATTTGAATCGCGCGCGCCTCTTTCAATCAATTCTCACCAGATGGAACAATATACAACAATTTTGACAGTTCAGTACTAAATAAACATAATATTAAAAAGTTGCAATAAACTATATTTAAAAGTTAAATAATAATTAAATGTTAAATTAATATATAGATTTTGTTAAGAGTGTTAAGTTAAGTGTGTGAATTAAAGAAGTGATAATAATAAACTGTAATTGTCGTTTCTTTATTTTACAGGTAAATTTTGTAATTATTGTAAATAGTCCTTGTAAATAGTAATGAATTAAAACTTTATTTTACAGAGAAACTAATTTGTTTATTAATATTAATCAAATATTAACACCCTTATAAAACGACAATTTTGGTAAACATGAAGCTGCAGTTTACTTTTAAAGTCGTAGCTGCTCCAAAAGATGATAAGACCAACGTGATAGTTATAACCTCGATCATGACACAGGATGGAAAAATGTATGTGTTACCAGAGGATATTATGCATATTGGTGCACATAAGGAGCTACAAAAAGTAAATACATATAATAAAGTGAAAGCAAGTTTGAAAAGAAGACATGATAAAATAAGTGCATGGTTTATATTGACAGATGATCTTGAAAAAACATATATAGATGAAGCAGGAAATTTACAGTTTGAAGATAGAATTCTACAAGAAATAGATATAAAAAAAAACAGTGATATCGAAAAAACAGAATTAACTAAAATTTTAGAAAAATTAGTAGAAGCCTCACAGAAAAAAGGAGAAGAAAAAAATTTAAAACATATTGCAGATAAGCTGATCGTAGAAAAGTTTTATAGCAAAACTTTAAATGCCCATCAATGGATAACTACATATGAAAAAGAATGTACAAGATTACAGGTAGATAAAGAAGAATATAAGATTGAAATATTAAGATTTTTTCTGGATGATACAAGCCGAAACTGGTATAATGCAATGACGTTGAAAGAAACAGAAAATCAGTGGGATACATGGAAAAAAGAATTCGTAGAGACTTTTGGAAATAAAGGATGGAATAACAGAGCGTATGCTCATTATTATAAATACAAAGAAGGTTCACTATTAGAGTATGCCATCAAAAAAGAAAAATTATTATTAGAAATTAACAAAAATATGGACATGGATACTATTATAGATAGAATTGGATTTGGTCTACCAGAGAATATTAGAGAAAAAATAGATAGAGAAAATTTAAAAAATATAACAGATTTATTTAATGAATTAAAAAAACATGAAGGAAAAGTAGGTAAAAAAAGTATGTTCAAAGCAAAAGATACTAAACAAGATTGGAAAAATAAAAATGAAGAAAAGAAACCATGTAGGACATGCGAAAACTTAAACAAAGGGGC
This sequence comes from Nineta flava, assembly GCA_963920215.1. Lineage (NCBI taxonomy): Eukaryota > Metazoa > Arthropoda > Insecta > Neuroptera > Chrysopidae > Nineta > Nineta flava. Next base: position 937,399 of record OY986045.1, read on the forward strand.
AAGATACCACCCAGAAGATAGATGTTGGTTTAAAACAAAACCAAATGAAACCAAAGAACAACCAAAAATAATAGGTAATAATGCTGTTATAGAAGTGGATTTACAAGATGAATCAAAAAACGAATAATCACACCATTGATAAAAGTAAAAATGACACTAGAAGATAAACTGAATATAGATGGAATTTACGATCCAGGATCACAGATATCAATAATAAATTAAAAACTTATTAAAATAAGAGAAAATAAAGAAGATAAAAATAAAATATCATTAAAAACAGTCAATGGTGTAACACAAACAAATGGATTAGTAACAATAAAAATTAAAATATTTGATTTGGAAAAGGAGATAGATGTATTTATAGTGAAGAATGATAATTTTGAAGATTTTTTGATTGGCTTGGATATGATTAAACTATTTAGATTAACTCAAGATGAGAACTTAAATATTTCTCAAAAATTAATAGAGAACAAAATTCAAACAAAGACAGAAAAAACGAGCTCAATAGAAGTTAAAGTGAACTTTAATGAACATGTCCAAGAGGAAGAATTTGAAGTGAAATTGGACCACTTACAAGAAAAAGAAAAATATAAAATTGAAAAATTAATAGATGAATACAAAATGATTTTTGCAAAAGACAAATATGATGTAGGAACAGTGAAGGATTATGAAGCAATTATAGATCTATCGGTAGATAAATACTGTAGTAAAAGACCATACCGATGTACGATTGAAGACAAAAAAGAAATAGAACAGCAAGTAGCAAAATTATTAGAAGAAAATTTAATCGAAGAATCTTACAGTCCTTTTGCGGCACCAGTGACGTTGGCCTTTAAAAAAGATGAAGGAAAAAAATCCCGATTGTGTATCGATTTCAGAGATCTGAACAAGATAGTTATACCACAAGCTCAACCGTTTCCACTCATTGATGATTTAATAGTAAAAGCCAGAAACTGTAAGTACTTTACAACTTTAGATATTAATTCTGCATTTTGGTCTATTCCACTAAGGATAGAAGATAGAAAAAAAACCGGGTTCATAACACAAGAAGGCCACTACCAATGGACTTGCTTACCATTTGGCTTAAAAACATCCCCGGCAATATTTCAAAGAATATTATCCAATATACTACGAAAACATAATCTCAAAAATTTTACAGAAAACTATATAGACGACATATTAATATTCTCAGAAACTTTTGAAGACCATATAATACACATAGAACAAGTTTTAAACGCAATTATAAAAGAAGGATTCAGATTGAAATTAAAGAAATGCACATTTGCATCGAAATCAGTAAAATATCTTGGACACTATATCGAGAATAACACAGTACGACTTATTAAAGATAACTTAATTTCAATCCAAAATTTTCCAACCCCCAAAACTGGGAAAAACATTAGACAGTTCTTAGGAAAAATTAATTTTTACCGTGAATACATACCGAGAAGTTCAATAATACTAGATCCGTTACATAGATTATTAAGAAAAAATGTGAAATTTGAGTGGTCTGAAGAATGTGAAAAATCGTTTACAAAAATAAAAAAATTATTATGCTCTCAACCAGTGCTAGAAATATTTGATAAAGATTTACCCATAAAAATATATACAGATGCCTCACTAGAAGGTATGGGTGCAATATTAAAACAAGTGCAACGGAACGGAAAAGAAAAACCAGTAGCTTATTTTTCAAAAAAACTGAACGAAACACAGAAAAGGAAAAAAGCTATATATTTGGAGTGTCTGGCAATTAAAGAAGCAATAAATTACTGGGAACATTGGTTGATTGGGAGATATTTTGAAATATACTCAGACCATAAACCTTTAGAAAATCTTAACATTAAAGTAAGAACAGACGAAGAACTCGGTGAGTTGACATATTACCTGTCTCAGTATGATTTTAAAATAAAATATTTACCAGGTAAAGATAATCTTGAAGCGGACTGTCTTAGTCGAAATCCGGTATTAGAACCAGTTAAGTCCCAAGATATGCTAAAGATAGTAAATTTGATAAAAATAGATGAAATAAAAAAGGATCAAAAAGAAAACAATATATTAAAAAAGATAAAAAGAAAGATAATAGATAGTCATGGAATATTTTACAAACAAGGTAAAAATAAAAATAAGATAATCTTATCAGAAAAACTAAGCATTCAACTTATAAAAGAAACACATATAGAATGGTGCCATATCGGAATCAGACAAACATTAAACAAAATATACCCACATTATACAGCGAAAAATTTAATAGAAAATATAAAACGAATATGCAAAAATTGTAACATTTGCATAAAAAATAAATCAAGAGGTCAAATAAAATATGGATTAATGTCACACCTAGGACCAGCAACTAGACCATTTGAAATAATGTCGATTGACACGATTGGTGGTTTTGGTGGCCAAAGGTCAACGAAAAGATACCTCCATCTATTAATCGATCATTTTACAAGATATGCATTTATTTTAACATCGAAAACACAAACAGCAAGTGACTTTATAAAACTAGTCCAAAATATACTAGAAACTGATAAGATAGGTATGATAATCACAGATCAATATCCAGGCATTAATTCAAAAGAATTTAAAAAATTTTTAATAGAACAAGAAGTAAAACTTATATTCACTGCTTTAAATGCGCCTTTTTCCAACGGCCTAAATGAGCGGCTTAACCAGACAATTGTTAATAAAATAAGATGCAAAATTAACGAAACTAAACAAAAGAAAGCTTGGACAACAATAGCAAGAGATTGTGTAGATAAGTATAACATCACAGAACATTCAGTTACAGGATTTACACCAAAATACCTACTAGACGGTACAAACACAAGTCTATTGCCCGAAGAATTAAAAGAAAATAAAAATGCAGAGGATTGGAAAAAAGATAAAAAATTAGCCTTACAAAATACCATAAAATCTCACGAATATAATAAAAAACTCTTTGATAAAAACAGAAAAGAACACGAATTCAACACAGGAGACCTAGTATACATAGAAAACGGAAACAAACTCAACAGGAAAAAACTAGATGAACTTAGGATTGGCCCATTTGAAATAATAAAAAAAATATCAGATTCAATATACAAGATTAAAACTGGAAAAAGAAATGAAGAAACAGGATTATTCCATAAAACAAAATTGATACCAATAGAGGATACAATAGATGATGAAAATTCTTAATATAATTTTCACGGTGGGAGGGGAAGATGTAAAGAAAGTTGACTTTCTTCATTTGAATCGCGCGCGCCTCTTTCAATCAATTCTCACCAGATGGAACAATATACAACAATTTTGACAGTTCAGTACTAAATAAACATAATATTAAAAAGTTGCAATAAACTATATTTAAAAGTTAAATAATAATTAAATGTTAAATTAATATATAGATTTTGTTAAGAGTGTTAAGTTAAGTGTGTGAATTAAAGAAGTGATAATAATAAACTGTAATTGTCGTTTCTTTATTTTACAGGTAAATTTTGTAATTATTGTAAATAGTCCTTGTAAATAGTAATGAATTAAAACTTTATTTTACAGAGAAACTAATTTGTTTATTAATATTAATCAAATATTAACACCCTTATATATATATGTCTGTAATCACTCTAGTGGTCATAGTTTTCATTTTATCGGAATGAGATATAGGATTTGAGGCGCTTTTGGTATTCAAAAGGTCAAGTTCGTTAATGGGTAAAATCGGACCAGGGGAAAGGGGGGTTTGAAGGAAGGAGGAAACACAAAATTTGACATATCTCCCTTAATATCTGAAAAATCAAAAAATTTATTAGAAGTCAAGTTGTAGGTACTAAGTTTTATTGTAATTTTGTTTCTTATCATTTTTTCTGTCACACTAATATTTACAGAAATATTGACGGTTTAATATTGAAAATTAAATTCCTTAATATCTCTGTACACATTATAGTTTGAGAAAAATGATAAGGTGATAAATTGTAGCAAATAAAATTTTCAACAACTTTATTTCTTACGCTTTTTTCGATTGTTCTATTATTAAGAGAGATATTTTATATTTTGTGTTTTCTTCTTTCTTTATACCCCCTCCCCATTCCCCGACGTATGTCATTTATTAATAAAATTGGACTTATTAATAAAATACTAAAATCATATACGACATTTTATTTTGATCAGACTAAAAATGTGACCGCTAGAAAGTGATTTATGTATTTTAAGGAAATTCGCTAAGTTGAAGCAGCTCCTGCGTAACGAATTTTTTTTGTTTAATATTGAACAGTTTAATATTTAGTTTGTAATATTTTATTAAAATATTACATTGCCTTCTTGTTATAAACTGAATTATGTCAGAATACGGAATAGAAATCAAATATAATGCAATTAGATTTGAACTATGTTTGAAACTACGAGATGTTAACTATATAGAATTAATCAATTCATGTTATAAATTAAAAATGTGAAAGAGATCATGTAACCACTTGGTTCTAGTGGTTATGTTATCTGTTTCACATGTTTAATGAGACTGTTAACAAATGTGTCATAGCTGAAGGTACCAGAATGCATAATAAAAGTGTCTTAAATTTGAATGTATACATTTATATGAATTAAAATTTTAAATGGCTGTAGTAGGTTTGGAAGAAGTCAAATGGCAATGCACGCTCTCGTTCAATGAAAAATTGAACAGATTTGAACCGAATCAGTCTCTCACAATTTTGATTATTCTTGTAGTAAATGATTTGTTTACATAAATTGTTTACATAAATGAAAAATATAAAACTTTAATTTCTTTTTTCACATTTAAAAAATATTCTACTTATTAATGATTTTCTCTTTTTAAAACTATTCTTTGCGTTTTTCTACTGTTGTATATTTTATTTTAAATTAAACAAAAATGATATGACATGTTTCGCGTTATTCACGCATTCTCAAACTGTGAGATGTATTACAGAATTCAGGCTTTATATAGGTTCTTTATAACTGCAAGACTTATGTAATGAATAAAATAAAAAGGGAAGAAAATAACAAAATAAAACTTAAAAAAAATATGTCTAAAATTTGTCAAAGACGATCAATAAGCCATACATTTAAAAAACAAAACAAAAATAAATAACTTAAAACAAAGTTTTTTTTCGGACTTGATTATTTTGTCGGGATAATCGACAAAATAATCAGGATAATCGACAAAATAATCAAGTCGCAAAAAAAAATAAAAGGCCTTAAAATCCATCATACCGGAGGTAAATAACGAACTAAAAAGTTTTAAAAATATAACCTATTTCGGTGACATAGGTAATATACTTAAGAATCAGGGAATTAACGTAGCTTTAAAACCTCCAATTAATTTGGAAAATTTGTTGCTTAAGAATAAAGACAAAATAGAAAAAGACAACAAATCGGGAGTGTACAGATTGTCATGTGGGGAATGTCCTAGTGTTTATATAGGACAGGCAGGCAGAAGTTTTGATATTCGGAGAAGAGAGCACTTGAGTTCATTTAGACTGAATAAGACAGACTCGACATATGAGAACCACCTCTTGGAATTTAAGCACTTGTTGAGATAATTGATTAGTATAATAGATAATTATTATTTAAATAAATAATAAATAAGTGTTAAAGATATAATTGATCTTTATTAGATTGTGTGACGTTCCGTCACATTTGCATTAATTAATTTTAATTTAATAGAAAAAAAAGTGAGTGATATAAAATAAATATTGCATGTTGACCCCGATTAGAAATTTATAAAATTAGTGTAGCAAAAGTGAAAGGTAAAACGAACCTAATGGAATAATATACAAACTTAAATAACAAAAAATTCGAGTGAAGGTAAAACGTACCCAATAAAATAATATAAACAACAATCATAAGTATACTCATAAACAATATTCCCGCGCAAATTTTTTGGTCGATCAAGCACGCGAACAGGAAGATTCCCGCCAGATTTAGCGAACGAGATCATACATGATCCAAGATGTATACGCACATTTGTTTTTTTTGATATTAAGTCCACGCTCGACAAAAATTCATTACTTGGCCAACTCTTATGGTAGCAACAGCCTCTGAATATTTGTATGGAATTTTTAATAAAAGAGGGTAAAGCGAGTACAACAACAACGGACAATCAAGTTACTACGTGAACTATATTCACCTCGTGGAAAATATTCCACATATGGAGATTGGAAGTGGATAAAGAAAAAGTTGAGTTAATATTCTTACCAACGTATAATACACGACCACCAAAGGCACCCATATCTGGCGGGACATTTCGTCACCAACCTGGAAAATCACCGGGTTACACTGGACTGGATTGCGTGTTTGAAAGGCCAATTTATTTGTTGCTGAGGGGGTACCATCAGCGGCCCATTGAAATAAATAAGGTATAACTAGTTCCATTTAACCGATTTTCCCTCTTTTTCATCACCTTCAGAAGTATTTTCCATCGGGGTTAACCAATCGAGTTGAGGTTCCCACTCGTTACATTTTAAAAACAATTTAATATCAAAATTATTGGGGTTTTAAAAGAAAAACAAAAACTTCTACAATAACTACGTACCTAAAGCGTACACCCAATTCATTTTAAATTAGCTTAGTATTATTTGTTGATCATTCTGTCGATGCAGGAGTCCTGGTGAACTTGACGATAGTTCACAACTCATATCTGCCGCGGAACGGCAAAGTTTCAGTTGGTGAATCGTCAAACACACTTGGCGGTCTGTCGAGAATTCAGCGCGTGGCGCTAATGAGTACTAAACAGATTGCCAAGAAATCATCCTCCATCGGCGGAATTTTTGACCATTTTATAATTTGTATTGTCTTTGGAATTCCATTATTATTTAATTTTTTTTTATATTTTAAAATCATATTTGTGTTTGTGTCTGTATATTTACAACACATGGTTTATGACTTTTAACCTAGAAACTTATTAAGAATAAATGAAACATATTTAAAAAAAAAAAGGTTATTACTTGCGTTGTTTTATATATATTAATTTACAGCTTCCACGATTCTGTGGTACTACGAACCAAATTTGCCGGGTTGAAACACCCTTACTGAAGAAATGAGTTCGTTTATTATTATTAAAACAGCACATGTATTATGGAATATTTTGTTTACTAATGATTGACACTAATAGTTCGCGGTAAAAACAATAGAGGGAGCGCCTATATTTGATAAATTTACAAGGTGGCACCCGGACAAGGTGGCCCACACTGTTGTTGTTTTTTTTTTTTTTTTTAATTCCATTATTTAAATTCAACCACAGCCATTACGCGTCCAATAAAGGGGATCGTTTCAGAGCGTTCCGGTATCAGTTGACCCCATCGACGACACCCTCAACCAACACATTCCACTGCGCGACAACAGCGAGTTTTTTTACTAATTGTGCGCTAAAACCTAGTCACAAATAGTAAGATGCCTCAATTGAATTATGACATATTATGTATTTATATGTAAATTGAGATACCGCTACACACTCACCAAACAGAAATATGGTGGTGCTTCACATAGAAAATAAGGGATCAAGATTGGACATTTTGGAAAAAAAAATGGAGATATACAAACAAAAAATTAAAGATCCAGAAAATCTCCTAAATGACCAATTAGAATTTGATAACCCCAAATTGTTTAAACTTCTTCCATCCACCTAAACTAATTCTATAAAACACATTTTTACGGTACAAAATTTTTATATATTAATTAATTTTTTAATTAATTAATTTACTTTTTATTTATGTGACAACAAACCCATCAGATTTTGAAAGAATAGTATTTTTAATAATTTTTTAAACAGATGTTATTTGCATAATAGTAAATAGTAGTAGTATTTATTGTTTTGAATAATATTCATACAATATTTTACAAGCGTATAGTATTTCGGCATATATTTAGCCAAACATACCATACAAATTCAGAAAAATTTTAATATTTTAACAAGATAGATATTTTAATATTTTAACATGATTAAAGCCAGAATTTTAACGAAAATATAAACAGATTAATAATAAACATTTCATAAACTTAACAAAAACGGATATAAATAAAAGAAATGTAGTATTTCATTTTTCTTTTATTCTAAAAGATAATGTAAGTGAGTTTTTAATAAAAAAAGACAATTGTGAGAAAATGTCGTACCAGGTAGTAATCAGGAGAAATGTAGTTTAGGTTTTCATTTTGCAGCAGGCATCCAGATATTGGTAAATATAATTAACTTTTTTTGTGGAGTCAAATTGGAGAATGTCTATTATGCTGGTGTGTATGTCGTTTTTTGTTAGGATCTGGGATCTCATAGGGTCGAAGGCCGGGCATTCTATAAGAAGGTGCCTTAGGGTATCGTTACTAGTAAATATTTATTTTAGTATGACAAGACTGTTGTAATGAAAATTATGGAGAATAATTTTTCTGGATCCAACACACATTTTAATTATGAAATAGAAAAATATTAAGTAAAATATTACGAAAAATATTTAACAAAACAATATTTTTCTCCTTGGAAAAAGGAGTTTTTTTTAAGTTCAAAAAGAAAATAATATAGTTCGATTTATTTATTTTCTTAAACTAAGTTTTTTTTTTAAGTCGAAAATAGACAATTTAATAATAACTGCTTTTGATTTAAAATTTTTCTTTTAAAAAAAAAAAAAATTTTTGAAAAAAATAATTATCAGATATAATTTCATTAAAAATAAATAAAAAGTCATACAAATTGATTGTTTTTGATAAATAACATAAATAGATACACAAATAAATAATTTTGTAAAAACAAGATTCGATAAACAAAACAAGCTTGTTATGAATGTATCATAAAATTTGTGTATAGATTTACTCCGATTACGTCCATGGTTGTTGATAAACTAAAATATTCTAGAAGCCTCCATTGAAAAATATATTATCAAAAAAAATATTTATTCAAAAAAACAACCATGTTCTCGAAAGATCTTTCATGGGTGTATAAACCGGTGACCAGTGTTGATTCAAGTCAGTTTAATATCGACTATTGTCTGATTAGTTTCAAAGTTTAATATCCACTATTGTCTGATTAGTTTCAAAGTTTAATATCGACTATTGTCTGATTAGTTCAAAGTATATAATTGTTGTTCAATCCAGATCAAGTTAAAGTTGGAATTTGTACAAGTAATTCAAAGTTTGACATTGTGTTGAAAAATTAAAATAATTGTTGAAAAAGATATTGGATTCTCATTTTTTTTAGCAATAAAATCATGTTTTTTTTTTGTTTCGTAAAAACTTGTGTTTACCTTAAATTTTTTTTTCTTTTCTTTAAAAAATAACGTACGTGTCATTTCAATTACAAAATATTTAGTAAAACCTTTTACTAATATTTTGTTTTTTTTTGTTTTTGTCGAGTATCGGAATCATTTGCAGGTTCGGGCAGCGCTCCTTTGAGGTATAAAGACAGCCAAGATACCGCGACAAGACGGTCAATAGTTTTGTTTTTATCTTATTTATTTTCTTTTTAAGTTATTTATTTTTGTTTCTAACTTATTTATTTTTATTTTTTACTTTTTTAAATGTATGGTACGCCTTTGAATTTTAGACATATTTTTTAGTTTTATTATGTTATTTTCTTCCCTTTTTATTTTACTTATTATATAAGTCTTGAAGTTATAAAGAACGCATATAAAGCCTAAATTCTGTAATACATCTCATAGTTTGAGAATGCGTGAATAACGCGAAACATGTCATGTCATTTTTGTTTAATTTAAAATAAAATATACAACAAAAGAAAAACGCAAAGAATAATTTTAAATGAAGAAATTTTATTTCTAAATCATTAACAATGAATTTCTACAAATTAAGACTCGATACGATACATGTACTACTTATCTTTGTTTATAAATAAATAATATACCGAAAGTAGCAAAAGTGAGGAGTTTAATGTAATGTAAGCAAATTAAGATTTCAGGCTGTTCATTTTTTTTTGAACTGGAGTGTACATGTTTATGTTAATCTAAATTAAGTAAAAAATAGGCGATAGCACTTAATAATTTAACAAATATTCTTCGTTGTTAATTCTACCACGATTTTCTAAAACTTGCTCACGAGACAAATGAAATAATCAGGGTATTAATTAAATTGTTTTTTGTTACAGGTATGGTCAAATGACAATTAGGTTAGAAAAACAGGCCAAGTCTGTTCCATTTAGAAGGATACAGTGCCGACTCTGGTAAATTAATTATAATACTCAATTCAACCTGTATATATATATTTTTTTTAATGTATGATCACGCATAACTTTTTACAGAGTTGTCCGATTTTGATAATTATTTTTTTGTTGAATAGAGAATGATTCAAATATATAAAACTTTTTAACAAAAAATAGAACCGACAAAAGAAGAAAGTAACTGAAAAGCAAAACATAATAACTTTGTGACAAAAAATTAAACCTTCGAAAAGAGAAAGGAAAAAATAAAAAAGTAACTTTTTAGTCTAACGTAGTCCTACACTAATGTAAATACCTAAATAATTTTGAGTCGGCGCCAAAAAATCTCTCTCTCCAAAATGTTACTTTGGAGGTGCGTGAGTAGAATTTGAGTAGAAAAATGAGTAGAATTTTGTGAAAATGATATTTCTATAGTTCTTGCACTGCAAGATCTAGAGTTCAAGCCCCGTTTACTGTTTTTTTTTGTTTTTTTTTTTTGTTCTCAAAAAAAACTTGATACTCTTTGTATTATTTTCATTATTTTTTAAAATACGTTAATGTAATATATTTGGTTCAAATTTACATTTCAACGAATATTCTTTTTTTAAATAAAAAAAAAGCAAAAAAAATTATTAAAAAAATAATTTTTAGAAATCTTTTTATTTAAACGAATGTGGTAAAAAGTAAAAAATGTTTTTCTGGTCAAAAATGACACTGATGGTTGCATAGAAATAAAACTGTACATCTAAGAAAAACAACTGAGAAATTATCTTTAATACATCTATACATTTTCAATTTAATATACATCTAGAAATTAAAAGGTTTGGTGCGGTCTTATAACTCTATTGTACAATTACATTGCTAAATTGATTCCTCAAAATCTTTTAATTCGCAGATTAATGAATTTAGAAATGGTAAGATGAATGGAGAAACTTTTTTTAAGTATTTCTGTGATGCTCCATTTTATTTCTATGTAACGAACAGTGCTATTTCTAACATATTCATATCAATTGAAGAATTTAGTTAAAATATTTTATTGTTAATATATAATTATTTGCTTTTGCATGAATTATGTATACGTATTAGATGTGTTTGAATATGCAATTTCATTATTCAGTTTGTATCACTTAAAGTGAAAATAGAAAACATTAGTGAAAATTACATTTACTAAATTTCAAAGTCTTAAATGTGATTACACATCATACTCAATTCAGTTGTGTTTGTATGTAGTTAGTATATTTTTGTATCATTTCATATGGCTCTGTTTTAACTTAATTCTTTGAATTCATCCAGAAAGTATTATACCGGTCATGTATGTTTGTGTATATTAACAGTTTTATCATGAAGTAGACATACATTTTAAGAATTAATTAAAAGATATCGAACCTCGGGCCTATAGATATCTAGTCCCACCAAAGACGACTGTGACGTAACAGCCAACCTTTTAATATCATTCTTATTTTTATTTATTTTGTCAGTATGTTTTCTGTCGAAGTTATTATTCACATACATTTATTTGTGTATACTTAAGCGTCAACATTACGATGTTTGTCCAAATTCCTTTCGGTTACGTAAGACAAACTGTAGAAGACTTTAGCGTATACTATTTAGACAAATCGGTAAAACGTAAGAGATAGAATAAAAATTTTAATACAAAAAATGCCATTTTTTTAAAAACAAACTATTTTTGAAACTTTTTTTCATAAATTCAGGATATACAGGGTATTTAAGAAATTATCTCAGCTAGTTGTTATTTTCACTCATTAGTTAAATATATATGTATATGGAATATTCATGGATGCTTATTGGTATAAAAAAATGGAAGCTCAAATCTAGTAATATATAGAAAATTCAAAAGAGTATATATTTTGTCCACTGCCGATCTGTGTGAGTATATCTCAAGAATCTAAACTTAGGGATAATTACGAACAGCTAATTTATACAGATTTGATTACTTTGCAATCGAATTACGTATTTTAAATAAAAAATGGTCTAGTAAGATAGAAACATTTTTTATTTTATAAATCTTAACTTCTCCTTGATAACACAAGTCATCCTTCTCCGTGACACACAAGCGTATCACACTTATGATCGAAACAACAAATTTTCCTCTAGGGATGCGTTTTTATTCTCATGTGTTTTATTCTTTAAAAATTACAACGAAATACAATATCAAGGCAAAATATCAAGTCACCATAGGTACAAAAACACAAAATATCATTTATCATCTGCTCATGCCGTTCTATTCGTCTTTTATTCAAACACACATTACAAAACTCGTTTATCTCTATTACGAAACGAATATAAACAGACCAAATATGTATAAAACTGTTCGAATTCTCATAACTGTTTTTATTGCAAACAGTAAAAGTGCAGTAAGCATTCTCTACCGTATGTGTCATCAATTATCAGGTGTAGATGTAATAGTTAGAAAGATTATCAAGAAAATCTTAGAGAGCTTGTAGCGGTGTCGCTTCATCATTAAATTATTATTATAATTTTGTTCATCATTTTTATTTTTAAGAATATTTAATTCTTTATTTAACATAAAATTATCTGTTATCAAGAGATTTCCTAATTTTTTTGTTATTGATATCAATTACAAACCTACCTCTATTTCAATTGTATTCAACTAAAACCTGCATACTTCTTTCAATGTTAATCTTTTCTTAATTTACTTTAATTTTCTTTAATTTTTTATCTGTTGCATTTCAACTATAACTTCCCTCTATTATCACGGTTGCTGTGAATGTTAACGTCCTTGGTAATTTACATATAAAAATTATAACATTTCATAAATCAAATTAAAAAGATCAATTTTAATTAATAAAGATCAATTATATCTTTTATATATATTTATTATTTATTTAAATAATAATTATTTAATATAACAAACATCTACCTTACAAGCTCTAGGTTTTTTGAAATTTCAAATTTTTCCTCAATTCATAGAATAATTATTTGTATTTTATAAATACGTATTTCGACTACAAGGTAGTCATCATCAGTATGAATTAGCTAATCGTGACTCTCTCTGAGATATGGAGTCAGAGATATGTTGCTCGTTGCTAATTTGGGACACGAACCAAATTTTCAATAGTTTTATTGAACTGACAAGTTCCGATTTAATTAATGACGAAAGACGATTTAATTAATTAAATAACTAATAATTATATCATTTAAAATTATAATTTGTCATATTTTTATTTATTTTAAATAAACTAATACAAGACTGAGTGTTTTGATAACAATAAAAGATCTAGTAATATTTGGTGTTTACTCCTTAAGAAAATCGATTCTTAAATTTAAAGCCCCCGGTACGCCAATTTGATGGGTAGCAAAATATCATGTCAACATAAGCTTATATATGATATGCAATTTGAATTTATGACGTTATACAATATATTTTTAGATTTACTTTTATTTTAAACTTTCCTTTTTCGTAGGCCATTAATTTACTTTAAGAAAAAAAATATTAAAATAAATTTTTTATAAAAATATAAATGTTGAATTGTATATTAAATGTTAGCTTCTAAAAATTAACTAAAAAATTATTATAAACTAGCATTACCCGTCACGACTTCGCCCGCAAAATTTCGTAACGCCCTTATAACCAAGTAACATAATATTTTCTCCCGTCAAGGACTGATACGTCTGCATATGAACAATGGACTGTATTAATATATGATCCACTGTTACATATCAATCACTTTAATGCAAAATGCATACATCCCCACTCCTGGCAGGCAATGTATAACACACAGCACATAAGCAACGAACATCTGTTACTATGCAATGATAAATTATACACCTATACATAAATAAATTATACAACTATACCTTTTTTATAACATGTAAGGACCAATTTAGATAAAAACATGACAAATTATACACTAAAACCTTCCTTGAGAACCACTCTATCCATTGGTGAAAACAGCATGAAAATAGGTGCAGTAGTTTTTGATTAAATCGCGAACAGACAGATAGACGGGGCTGGGGGACTTCATCTAAGCAAAATATTTAAAAACTAAAGAACTTTTCTAACATAGATAGATTGTAAAGGCTGCTCTGGACGTGCTACACTTTGACCATAAGGTCCATTGTAATGTCTAAGGATGTGAGGATGTGAGTGAAGTGGAAGGAATTTTTTGTGTATACACTAGGAATTAGTAGGATATGCGGCTGCAGCCGACTATGATAGGAACTTTGCCGATATTCATCTGGAATTCGTGAAGGAAACTGCCGAAAACCTTCTCATGTATAGCCGGTTACTTCGTTCTTCTCCATACGCCAACAGTTTAGTCAATTAACCGCCCCTTTTTTTTTCTTAATAATTGACAGACTGCCGATGTTGTTATTTGAACCCATAGCCTCCCAGTTTCCAAGTGGGCTTACTGCGCAGACATAACGCCGTAAACCTCTCGGCCATTTGAACTAGTTTTCGTAACATAGTAATATACGTACCTGACTACGTGAATAGATGGCAGCACATGTATTAATCTGTGAGCGCCATCTAAGCAAAATATTTCAAAACTAATTAACTCCAGCGCGCGTCAGGGCTGACACGAACAATTTTTTCTATAATATAAAATCTCTCTCTATATACAGACTGTTATATAAATATATACGATTCGTAAGAAACTTAAATGCCACCGTGTTCGCATTATTCACTATATTCGAGTGTAACAATTTGATTGTGCTTTTACCTGTACAGAAATCAGAATGCACAAGTATGTCATTTTACCTGCTACACATATTGTATGCATTATTACATTACCGATTGTTTTAAAACAGAAATTCAATTTGTGTTTTTTGAGTATAATCCTTTTATAGTTTGTGTGCATTTATAATGTATGACATATTAAAACAGATGTACTACAGAACAGTACAATGTATGTATGTATGTATGTATGTAGTATAATGCATACATAATTAAATATGCATATTAAAACAATTGATAAACCTTTGTAGTACTACATAAGTACACACATTATATAACCTAACCCACCTATACATATAATTATTATTTTAATTTTAACTGTTTTAAAACATTTCTTGTCTTTTTATTTTTAATTATACGAGATTTTATTAAAAACGTTGTATGCAAAGAGTATTTATTAAAATAACTTTTAAGCAAATGAAACCATTGGTTGGCGTTTGTGAAATTTGGTTGGTGTTTGTGAAAACCTTTGTGAAATTTGGAAAAAAATACATTTTGTCATACATGCAAACGTGTGGCAAACATGCAAACTTTTTGAGAAGTTGCGAAAGTGACAGACTAGTTTCAGCCGGTACCTTAAATTCCACCAAATTGCAGTAGCCATTTTACATGGTGTTCGAGGATTTTGATAAGGCCCCTTTTGCATTGTCATACAAATAAAATGTGGAAAGCCATGAAAGTGCTTGTGATCCCAGAAAAGCTTATAATTATCGTCAAAGACATGTTAAATGGCTACACATGCCAGATTCAATATCACCGCTTTCTCCCTTAACCCATCATCGCTGCCAATTCCGATGTTAAACAAGAATGCTAGTTATTTCCGATTTTGTTTCTCATGGCATTGACATTGGCATATGCAAAGGGTAATGAGGTGTCGAAAAGACATTCAATGGAATTTAACGGATCATCTTGAAGATCTGTACTTTGTTGACAATCTGTGCTGGTTAACAAATTGTTTCAAGGATATGGCAAAGTAAGAGGGCTTCAAACTTGAGACAAAAATTCGAATCCGAAGATAAATAGAACCAAGAAAATGCGTTTCAAGATCAACAAGAAGAATGTGCGGTTCCTTGGATCAGTAGATAGAACGGTTTGATCAGTTCTGCTACCCAAAGTTCAGTATAGCAAAGTTTATCCTAAACGAGCTACAGGAGAAAAGATTTGCTATTCGAATACACTGTATCCTATAAGTATCGCCGTTTCCGAGATATATGGAATTGTTTATATTTTTTGGAATTTTGATCCATTTGAAGCCTTATGAAACACTTTAAATTTGATCTAAGAATGTTTCATTGTTTTAAATTCTGTTCGCAATAAAGTAATTTGGGTTGTTTGGGGAAAATTAACTGTATTTTTTACAAAACCAGCTAGTAAAACTATGCAAGAATACAGTCTTTAACTTCAAGACATCAACATTTTATGAAGATTTATTGCAAAATATTAATATGTTTCATGGATAGTAGCGATTCTTCGCTCAATCAATCTGATAGGGTAACCGTCATTAAAAAATGTCATATGTTCTTATATATTACATAGGGCCATCCATTGCGGTAGGAAATCAAATTCCAATAGAAAAAAATTCGTTACGCAGGAGCTGCTTCAACTTAGCGAATTTCCTTAGAATACACAAATTGTTGTCTAGCGGCCACAACTTTACTGTAATCAAATTAAGTAATGGAATACTTAACCCGAATCTCTACTTGACTACGACAAATATATACATGTGTGCATGTAGAAACTCACACATTTGTGTATGCTACATATGTGTGTACATAACGTGTATTGTACTAATGTAATTTACCATAGGTGTAGTGTACTCACCGGATGCGTACAAAATTTTAAAATTCATTGTATTGATTTTTTATCAATATGCACTACATGTTTTGTAGGACAGGTGAAAAATCGTGTTCCATATTTAATCCACTACAGAAAAATAGAGGCTGTTACTAATGATAAAAATGTTATCATAACATTAACATGTTCAGAGCGTAGGACTGGGAAGTTGCACCACTGAATTTTAAGGACAAGGTGGCCATGAAATTATACATACCGTTATTAATTAACAGCATAAAAATCAGCTTGTTACTAATAACTATGTATACCCCGTTATTTGAACATGTTGGGGGTGGAGGACCTGCTTGTCACACCATCCATTTGTAGGATACATTTTTTTTTGAAGTCTTTATTACATTATCTCTCAATTTAACCAACAAATTAATTGTTACTGATAAAATTTTCCGATCAAACCAACAAGTTACTCGCTTCGTTAGTCACTATTATCGACAATTTTCGCGAGAGAAAAGTTGGGCATCTCGTTGAAAGGAAGCTACTGACAAAAATTTAGCCTGTTACTAATCATTAAAAAAAAACCGTGGTATACTGTGGACTATAAATATTTCTTTAAGGATTAGAGTAACAAAAAATATGGTAAAATACAAAATTATAGTGAAACTAATTTTCCACAGCTTTAATTTTAAAAATTTTTCTATTTTTCAAATATTAAAGGAGATATGCCAATTTTGTGTTTCTCCGTACCTCTAAACCCCTTTCTCCTTGTCCGATTTGACATATTAACGAACTTGAACTTTTGAATATAAAAAGCGCCTCAAAAACCAAGCTTCATTCCAAACAGAATAAAACTGAGACCGCTAGATAGTCCACAGACACATTAACGTATATACATTTATATATATATACAAAAGCGTGGGATGCTCTGTACTTACTCTTGTAAAAGAAGAGCCATTATGAAACGTAAGTAGGGAGCAATCTTTTTATTATCTAAATTTTTTTGCATTTTTTAGTTCCAATAAATGCATGTTTTTTAATTTTTTTAAACTCTAAATTTAATTTATTATTCACATTTAATATTACCATAACTTTCGAAAACCTTAACTGATTTAAATAAATTTTCTTGTTTTTCTCAGAAACTCAAACTGTATTTAAATTTGAAAACAAATATATAGTGCTTCATTTGAATAACAAAAGTTTCATGGTGTATATCGTAATTTTGGGCTTTTATAATCACGGAAAATAAGCTAGGCTAAAAATAATTAAATACGTGTTTTTTATTTATCCAAAATTTTACGTCGGTTAAAACAAAAGTGGGTGGAGCATATAACAATTGCCATCCTGCTCATATGTATATATTTAAATTTTAACGATTTGATTTTTAAGATATAGTAGGTAGGATCGATGAAGAAATTTTTACGAAATTCTATCATCGGTACAAAAACAATAGCTGCATTTCCTTTCAGGAAATTCGCTAAAAACAGTCATATTCTCTAACATCTTCATTAATTGATACATTGTCTTTTTGAGGTCCTTTTACTTCAGCGTTTAATTTAATACGCATATTGTAGGTATGCTTATAAAAATATGAAAATGTATAAAAACGACTCGCTAGTAAAATCAGCAGTTGGTTTTATATTAAGTGTTTGTACTCTCAGGATAAGATATATGTTATACCCAGTATATGTAAATATACAAGGTGTATTAAGTTTAGTCGCGACTTTGTAATGCTTGAGAATATTAATCCTTGAAGTAAAAGCTTGGCATACGTGTTCATAAAATGGCCTAATTCTGCCCTTTCCGCATGTCCGTCCGTCTGTCGACCTGTCCGTGGACATGATAACTCAAGAACGAAAAGAGAAAACGAGCTAAATTTTGTGTGTGTGTTTTAGAGCAAAAAAATTAAGATCAAGTTCGTTAATGGGCAAATTCGGACCATATTTGGGCAAAATGGGAAAAACTGTCTATCTTTGAAACCGTAGGAGATATAACAAAAATTTAATAACAAAAAATCTTCTTCTTTTAAAATAAACAACTTTTGTTTGAACAATTTTTCCAACTCAGTATATACTGGGTATTCAAACAATTAACTCAGTTGTTTTTACATTATACTTGTTTTTTATTTCAAATATATTGAAAGTTATATTCACTGTAGTAGTTGGAAATAATATTTTTATTGTTACATCGCTGCTACTCAGAAATATTTTATCATTATAGCTTGAGCACTGTGATGGTTCTCTTTCAAATAATTGGAAGCTTAATGAGTTGAATTGAATGAGCCCAATCAAATGCAAATGAATCCTTTCAAGTTATTGCAATCATTGCCTCTTGCAAAATGTTTCGAAACCATTGTTTTACTAAATTACTCCCTAGAAGTGTAGAATTCATCCAGTAATATTAAAAATTTCACTTCATTAACCATTTTTGTATTCAGCTTCCTTTTGGTATTTCAATGAAACTGCGAAAAGTCACCATCGATTCGAGTGCTGATCAAAATTTTACGTGGTACCAAAAGCAGGAAAAAAACAGGTTTTCGTGAATATCTCCGTAAGGGCCACTTTAATAGAAAATTTTGAACACCACATTGTAGCTTAGATAATTTACTGAAGATGTGATTACTTTTTTCATGTAAACAACCGTGTTTTTTGAGATAACCTAATCGACTTTTGTTATAGAACTAAGACCTGTATGACCTGAAGAAAATATCGAACTTTGAAACCGTAAGACTTAGGAAATTTTAACCGTAGGATTACCACGAAAACGTTTTTATGAATAAAGCCATAGCACCCTGTTATGAAAAATTACCTAAGCCATAAAATATGTTTCATATTTTTTCTGTTAAAGTGACTCTTACGAATACATTCACGAAAAACTGTTTTCCGGGACTATTCTGTATACCAAAATCCAGATTTCCTCGAAGTTGATTTTGTTTATTAATACTGAGTTAACAAGGAGATAAATCAGTTTCATTCTTGCCAATTAAAGCGTGCCTAGCAATTTTTTCTAGACAAAATAAACGTATTTAAGCAAAAAAAAAAATAAAACAGTATCATATATTTAGTGCCTCCATCGTCGAAAACCTGGATAGTTGTGTGGTCCAACTAGCGACCCAAACCAGAAATTTTTACACGAAATTAATATCCTAAAAAATTTATGGAAAGGAAAAAAAAAATCGTTACGCAGGAGCTGCGACAACTTAGCGAATTTCCTTAGAATACATAAATCACTCTCTAGCGGTCATAATTTAAGTGTCATCAAAATGAAATATAATATCTGATACGACTTTAGTATTTGCAAAAATTAAATTTATTAATAGCCAAAATAAATCGATGTATAACGATTATAGTTTATAGTTACTATGGAAACGACAATCAAAATTTTTTACAATAAAATATATTTTATGTATTCGTGTCAAACAAAAACAAAATATTAAATATCTCTCCTAATATTAGAATAATCGAAAAATGTATAAGGAATAAAGATGTAGAAAATCAAGTTTGCTACAATTCATTACGTGATCATTTTTCTCAAACTCTAATGTGAACAGAGATATTTAGAATTTTAACTTTCAATCTTTAATTGTAAATATTTCTGTAAATATTAGTGTAACAGAAAAATGATAAGCAACAAAATTACAGTAAAATTTAGTACCTACAACTTATTTCCTGATAAATTATTCGATTTTTCAAATATTAAGGGAGATAATCAAATTTTGTGTTTCT
The DNA here is from genome assembly GCA_963920215.1 of Nineta flava. Lineage (NCBI taxonomy): Eukaryota > Metazoa > Arthropoda > Insecta > Neuroptera > Chrysopidae > Nineta > Nineta flava. The sequence goes on from OY986045.1 coordinate 957,746, forward strand.
CCCTCTCTTTAAACCCCCCTTTCCCCTCGTCCGATTTTACCCATTAACGAAATTGACCTTTAGAATACCAAAAGCGCCTCAAATACCCAATTTCAATCCAATCGGAATAAAACTGTGACCGCTAGAGAGTTCACAGACATTTTAAACAATATTTAATTGTAAATATTTCTGTAAATATTAGTGTAACAGAAAAATGATAAGAAACAAAATTACAGTAAAACTTAGTACCTGCAACTTAACTCGTGATAATTTTTTCGATTTTTCAAATATTAATGGAGATAGTCAAATTTTGTATTATCCCCTCCCTCTAAACCCCCTTTCCAATCGCCCGATTTTACCCATGACCTTTAGAATACCAAAAGCTACTCAAATATCAAATTTCATTACAATGGGAATAAAATTGTGACCGCTAGAGAGTCCACAGATATTTAAAAAAAGTACATATGTTGTATATATATATATATATATATATATATATATATATATAAATAAGCATATATAATATATATATATATATATATATATATATATATATATATATATATATATATATGTAAATATATATATATATGTATATATACATATACATATATACAAATTTTAGCGATAGGGATTTTTAACATCTAATAGGAAGGATCGATGGACATTTGAAGAAATTTTTTTAGCTGTATTTTCTTTGGAGGAAATTCGCTAAAAATAGCAACCAACGTAGCCATCATAGAATTAGTAGCATGCATACTTGATCGATTTTCTTTTACGTTCGTACATGTGTTTATTAGATATTGTGACATACATATTATATATACACAGAATTTCTATACAAATTCATATAACAAATTATCGTCCACAGTATGGTATACAGAAATTCTACTCAACTATACAATGAACATATACCTACCTAGAAGTTTTAACTCTACACAGAATATTATATAAAGTACATTTACAAGTACCAAGTACTGTCAGTGACATAAGCAAAGTGGTTACATTAGTTACGTTACAGAGGAGACAAGTAAAACTATATGTTAGTTCTCTGGTTGTTCTTACATATGCACGTAGTTTTATTATTATTATTATTATTATTAGTGTAGAACCTTCTAGATCCTATGTTGTTTATTACGAAGTTAAATTTTAATTTAACTTTGATTAAATTATGGTCTGTTATTTAGATATTAGATTAAATCAACTTTAAATATATGTACATTATATATACGAAACAAATTTTTAACACTAATTATAAATTAAAATGTTAAGTTTAATTGTATTATGGCTTTATATTTAAGAGTTATTAAGGTAAAGTAACAAACTTATTAATTAACGAGACCTGTGTTACAACACTTTGCATATTACGAATTTGTACACTGGGTGAAACAAGATGTAGATGAAACTAGATGAAATAAAATAGATGCCTGCGGCAAAAGTTTAAATTATTTTATATATTTCACAAATTTAAATATATATGGGGAGAAAATGCTTTTGGAATAATTTGGGTTAAGAACTGCTAATAAAAGTGGAGAGGATGTGGTGGTGCTTCTTATCTCGGCACGTGGTACTTGTCTCGTGGTAAATGGTAGAGGTAGAAAGGTCGATTGTAAAGGCTGCTCTGGACGGGCTACACTTCGACCATAAGGTGGAGGATGTGAGTGGAGTGGAAGGAATTTGTGAGTAGACTAGGAATTGGTAGGATATGCGGCTGCAGCCGACTATGATAGGAACTATGCCGATATTCATCTGGAGTTCGTGATGGAAACTGCAGAAAACCTTCTCAAGCATAGCCGGTAACTTCGTTCATGTCCATTCGTCGACAGTTTAGTCAATCAACCGCCCCTTTTTTTTTACTTTTATAATTGACAAACTGCCAATGTCGGGATTCGAACCCATAACCTCCCAGTTTTCAAGTACTGCATACTGCGCAGACATGACGCCTTAGACCGCTCGGCTACTTGGCTGGTGTGGTAAATGGTAAGCATGAACTATTACCAACGTGTCACAAACAAATAACTGGTAGAGGGGGAAAGAAAATTGTTTTATTTTCAACCCTTTATCGTTGGTTTACCTTTGAATAAAAACAAGTGAAACTAACAATTTACTGAGTCAATTGATTAAATATCCGACATAGACTAAGTTTATGAAAATAAGTTTGAAATAAAAGTTGTTTATTTATAAAAAGTCTATTTGTGTATTAAATTTTTGAATTTTTACTTCTTTTGGCGCGTTATGAGAATCTTATCAGAATGTATTTTCAGCGTGTAACAAAACGCTGATGTAACACTCGACTGATGTAGATCGATTTTACACAGTTTCCTACCCTGCTCGTTTGTACAGTGTTTGGGAGACATGCAGTCATAAATGTGTATCATACAGTATACAGTCAAAATGTATATATTTACATACATTACATGCTTAAGTGAAACAGACATGCCTGCCTGTCACATAGGCAGTGTAACCACGCTTCAGTGGAAATTAATTTTGTTTGTGTGTGATATAATTTTAGGAAATTGAAAGAAAAGCCAATATTATACATTATAGGACGAAAGCTGAACAATCGTTATTATTTTGGTAAATGGGTACGCTGCCAGCTTTTTCATTATAACATTTAAATTTGACTGTACAGTTGAATTTAGGTACAGGAATGTCTTCAGCATTATTACTCCTCATGTTTCTGATAAAAGAAGAATATTAGAATTGCGTGCCACATTATCAATGATATTATTTTTATGGGCTCGTAAACTTTGTATATTAAATGTATTCATTGATAAACCTAGCCTGGTCTAGATAAATTTCACTAAATCTGATTCGAATGTAAATAATGGATTTAGTACCAGTCTTTTAGGCTCTAATTTTAAAGAGAAAAGTGACGATGGTTCTGTTCTAACATGATAAACATGTAAATGCATTGGTTTTAAATCCAATATATAATTTTTCTATTGTAGTTTATAACTACTATTTCATTTTATTAAACTTTTGTGTCTTAAATCTTTGTGTCTCACATCAAAGGCCGATTTGTCCATTCTATGCTTGGCCTAACTATTAACTCTAGAACATACATAAAAAATTTCAGTTCATTTTTTCTTTCGTGAACGAGGCCAAGCTTTGAATGGTCTTCGAATTTGCGGACTTTGTTGCTCTCTCTCTCTCTCTCTATATATATATATATATATATATTTTTATATATATATATGTTTATATATATATATATATATATATATATATATATATATATATATATATATATATATATATATATGTGTATATGTCGGATTAACATTGGGAGTATGGTCACTTGAACCAGCATCAATGTTGTCAGGCATTTTCCCTGTAAAATACAAACACTCTTTAGTCTCCAATAACACGGGACACCGCATCTTCACAAACAGTAAACACAAATAGTTGGCCTAATTCACGACGCAGCAAGCTGGCTTGAGTTCACAATACAGATACAACACAAATAATACTAATAAACGCCACACAACGGTTATTCCATCAATGAACATAAATTAATTATAATAATCCAAAAAGGATTTACCAACAATCCAATAGGTATCTCGACCATGCGACCATTACAGTAGAGTTCTGTTGATACGAATACGCTATTGCAGGATAAGACCCGCACTCGACCGATCACGTTTTAAACTGAAGTTTTTCGAAAACTCTATCTCTTCCCCCTACTCGTAAAAGAATATTGTAAAAAGCTCACTTCACCATTTCGTCATTTTTTTATATACCGTATCAGGTAAAACACAAGGGGTCCATATCTTGCAACAGCGTCTATGTAGAGAGAGATGTCCCATTCAACAAACCTTTACTTACTTAGTCATTAGTGTAATAATCTAAAAATGATTTTTTTATTGCACATGATAAATCATACCGATCATGTATGTCGTATGAGTATGTCTGATCATTTTTCCTTTACACAAATTCAATCTCCGACATATATATATATATATATATATATATATATATATATATATATATATATCATAGACACCGTAAGAGATAGAAAAAAAAGTATGTTTGTACTTATGTACGCACGTAAGAAGTTATATTTATTTTAAAATAATTTATTAAAATAATATTAAATGATGTCAATACTACTATTAAGACACAATAGCTTAATAAGATAATATGGTAGTGAAAAACTGCAACAGAAAAACTAAATATTGTATCTTAAACCAGATTATCTACATATCGATTCTAAATTTTATCATGGTAGAACAGAACCATCGTCACTCCATTTTTAAGTTCGCGTCTATAATCAGACAGGCGGGCAGACGTTTCAAAGTCGTCACTATACTGAATATACTCTTATTATACCGGGTTTAATAACTCATTATATTGTCGAAATAAAGAGTTAATACTTGATAATCACATGTCATTTCTAGAGCTAGGTGATCAAAAAATCTTTTAATTTACCGAATACTATGATTATTATCCCTTTTCTACACGATGGATAGATAGATGGATATTCGACCAAAGAAGAAATGGAAATATATAATATTGCAAGTATTAGAATCCACATTGAAAGATGTATTGTAAGAATCAAATCAAAGTACACAGCATCCTAGATAAAATAACCATTGATATTCACGATATATAGCTCATACTAAAGGTTATACAGTTCTTGAATAATATATACATCAACAAAATATATTTGTAAAGTTGTACGATATATAAAAAATCATTTAAATTCAACCATTTTTGAGCACTGCAATATCAATTGCAGAATTAATTAGTTTCCTGATATTCCAATTGGCTACTTTGGTTGATTCAGTCAATTTAACGAACACAAAAAATTCAAATCGCCTAAATCCACAGTTTCTTATAATCTTCTAAAATTTTTAAGGATGTTCGAGCGTTGATGTATAGTCCATTTATAAAATTTTTCAAAATCTTATATAGTTCATAAAAGTCCACAATAATATCTATTAATTTTTGTCGTAAGTTAAAATTAAAATTTAATTTAGGCCCATCATACCGGGCCTAACAAAAGAGATATTTAAGAAAAAAAACTGAGATTTCGGGTGATTAAGCTACTGCCGACAAAAACAAAATTTACCCAAAATCTCAGTTGTTTTCTTAAATATCTTTCTTTTTATTAATATTTATTATCTCTCTTTATTAATATTTGTATTTTCTATTGCGTAGTTTTTCTTAATCGTCTTATTTTATTCCAAGTGAAAATTATCAAAATATGTGTTAAAATATGGGTTTCTCCATAAGAGCAATGCATTAAAACTCGAACTTTAACATTATATAATTAGTTCAAGGGCCCCGTAAACCCCCCCCCCCTGAAACTTTTATAATTGATTTATATGCACTTGTAAACAAAAATCAAGCCATAATCTTTTTGAAGCTTCAGTGCTCGTACATCTTTAAAACTGTAATTATACTTTTTTTATTAGCTATATAAATAATTATTATTATAATAATTAAATAGCTTTCGTCAATCGTAACATTAAAATGTTGCTTACGATTATGCTTAGGTTTCCACTTTGGAACTTTTTTCGCGTTTACTTTTACTTTATTTCGTCTTTACTTTACTTTTTTGTCAGATCACAAACGATGATGATAATTTTTGTATTATCACTTCTAATAATAATAACACCAAATATTGGTTTATATATTTCATGATTTATTAATAATAATTTTATATTTACTATTTATTTTATATAGTGCCAAGAATAAAACTAAAGTTCTCTCACATAGCCAATGCTAATCTTCGACACCATGAACGCTAGTGTCTGGTCACAAAGGTTATGCAAGTTCCCTATAAGGCGGTTTAATTCTTGATAAGAAATTCTTTTGATGAGGTTCAAACGCCAAAGAGCGTTTTGTCTAAGACAAATTAGTAGTTTTATTAATGGTTATTAATGATTAATTAAGTTTTATTAATGGTGCAAATACAAGGCAACTGAGGCTCATCCAACTTATTATATACTATGATCTAATAAAATTATCTGGTTAAAGACGCATTTACACCGGAGTTAATAACATGTGTTTCTTACATTTGTTGATAACATTTAAAAAACAGTCCTGAATTTGTGGGTAACGTTTGATGTTAGCACCAAAAATTCCTTGTTAATAACACGAATTTTGTCACCCACCAAGAGTCGGTAACATTCTTTGATCTTCCCAGAATGTTGACAACATTTGTTATTAACAAATGTTACTGCACATTTTGGATGTTGGTAACATTCCTCCTTTCACGCCGCGCTCCGCAACAGGTTCTGCCATTCCAGTTGAGCTAGGCGAGTAGACAAGTTTGTTTTTATATTTTGAATACAAACAGTATGTGATCTAGTTGTTTGTGTTTACTGTACTGTGCTCACAAATCACAATGGAAAATTTACCAACTCAAACAGAGTGGAGTAGGGAACTGGTATTGACACTCATTGATCTATATCAAGTATTCAAAGTCACAACTAGGCATTCGTAAAAAGTTTTTGAAGCTCCCATCACAACACCTTAATTCACCCGACATAGGATTGAAGTCATCATCTTGAAAGTCTTTTAACATGTCACTTGCACTATATCTTGCTCTCGTCTTCAGGGAAAGCTTAACCCAGAATCTTCTAGATGTCCTCTGGTTCGCCAAAATGACACAGGCAGCTGAAGTAAGAACAACATCCTCCACTCTCGACATTCTCGCGGAAACTGACGTGATGAAAAGTTGATAGCAAAACTTAAAATAAAAACTAAATGTTAATAACATTTTGTTAATAACTTTTGTAATTAACCTGTGTTTCCAACCAAAAGTGAATAACGTTAGTTACTAACTCCGAGATATTATAGATATATTATAGAATAAAGCAAAAACAAGCCTTTGCAAACTATGATTTTATTGGCCTTCCGGAGTGGGACTTGAATGACCTACATTTTCTAAATTTCCAACAAATTTAGTTATATAGAAATTAAAAATAAACTTACAGACAATTCCACGGTTTTTCATGATTTCAAGCAATCCATTTTCATATAACCCAATGTAATTTTATGTTCAAACGAAAGAGTTTCATGAAATTTGATTTTCACTACTTAAAACCAATTTCCAGTTATCTGTGTGAATTAATAATTTAAATATCTATTTTATTAAAAGAAAATGTACTAGTTTAAAAATAATATGGGAATTTTATTCAAGGATTTAATTATTATTTTCAATAAATCCTTTACCCTTAAATAAACATTTTATTAAGAGACTCATTTTATTTAAGTCTATCAACAAGCAAGCATCATTTCCGGAAAGGAACAACGATACTAAATTTTTATACTCCATGACCCATCCAATGAAATAGTACAAACGCTTTTAGTTTTGTTGATTTCATGACTTATTGGAATATCTAATTTGCACATCTAACCGTCATAAAAGTTTATTACATTTGCATCAGTTACAAAACATACCATCTAACAAAGCTTTTAGACTTATAGTAATACTCAAATCACATAAACATTATGTTAGTACCCTAAACTAAACTATAACATTAAGATAGGATTCCTATTTACAACATCTTACTAAATGTGTTTATGTATACATTCTATATAGGTCCTTATATTATCAATAGTGTCTTTGATTATATACCTAGATGTCTTGTTAAAATATGTATATTGTATGTATAAGTTGATGACAAACACCGAATTTCGTCAATCGCTGTGACTATTAGTATTATTAATACGTATTATTACATATTGAGGTAACAATTGTTTATAAACACTTCAGGACATGTGTGTCCATCTAGACCACGGTAGTGCGACAGACCAAGTTTAAGGGATTTTTGCCTTTGTACGTTACCGTGATATTAACTACACGAAATATTAGACCATTTTTTAACTCGATATAACTTCTGAACGAAAAGAGCTACAGTGGCGAGCTTTCGAATATAGCAAGTTTACGGAATTATAAGAAACAGCTTTTAATCATCGTTAAGGAATAAACAGTTAAAAAGTTATTTTAATTCAAAAATTGTGGGAACGCCCATAAATCATGAGGCTAAAAATAAAAACGTACGGCCTACACCAGATATCCCTTAAAGTTTATATTTGGCATTGAGGTAGGTCTAGTACCCAAGGCACATTTTTTTTTTTATTTTTTTTTTAATAAATTTAGCATTAAGTCTATAAACTTAATACGTCTATCTGATTGGTTCTATCTTAATTCCTGTTGGATGATGGATAATAACGTTTTAATTATAAGTTAAGAGTTCAAATATCACCCTTTTCCAGACACGCTAGAACGATGCGTTTTTTTGCAAAAAATCGGAGTGTTTAAATATAACCCACTTCCAGGCATGCTAGAAGGGTGCGAATTTTTGCATTCTACGTGAAATACCTTGAAATTACCTTTAAGTGCTTAAATTCCATGCATCCACTAGACATCCTAGACATCCTTAAAAGTTGATATTTGGCATACAGTTAGACCCTAGTACCCAAACCGACAGGAAAATTATAAAAACTAGAAATTTTCATCTTGAAATAGAAAATTTTTGTTTTGATAAAGTTAACATTGTGAAACATATAAAGTCCATTTTGAGTGGTTGATAGTGCATTATGATTGGATGACACATAAATCGCGTAGCATTTCAACTCGTTAATTTTCTTGGTAAATAGTTAACCGAGCTATTTACATTGTAAATAGCTCGGTCCTTTATCCCATATCATCACTTTTTAAGGAGCAACTATTATATGAAGTATCTCCTCAAAAACTCGGCCCTTTATTACATTTATGTTATTGATCGGATATCAATACTAATATAAATAAATGCGAAAGTAACTCTGTTCGCCTGTTCGTTATTTATTTATTTTTAATTAACTCTTAATTGATGAAATAGAAGATGGGATATATTATGGGTAGTAAAATTGGTTCTTACATATTATGTGACGATTTAGAGTGTAGTGTATTTTTAGAATTAAGTTATTTAACATTAATTAATATTATGCCAGTGTATGTCATATAGAAAGATGATATCAAGACAAATATATCTAGAAGAAAATAAATTTTTTGATGTGTGCACACATTTTTTCACTAAAAATAAAAGGGCAGGGTGTGTGGCGTTATAGAAATATGACATCAGATCATTTTTAAGTTTTCATCTTGTAATAAACGAAACGAACTAGTTTAAAACAACATGAGAAGGATGCTTTTTTTAATTAAATTTTGTGAGCAGTTGAAATTAAGAAAAGAAATAAACGGCGAATTACAAAAATGCATGATTTAAAATGCACAATTCACGACAAAATTGACACAAAAACCGTTAAGACTTAGAAATATAAGACTTTTTTAAATATAGCACGGCAAGATTGAAAAATAACCCAAAAAAATGTATTTGTCAAATTTCGTTAAGCAAAGATTTTTGGAGTCTAGAAGAATTAACATGCAAAGAATAAATTACAATACGCAATTCGTGTTATAAAACGAAAAAAACATCTATATAGTTCGAATAATTTATATAGTTCGGTAAATTGTAATTTATGGAGTTATTTATTTATTTTTTAAATTTATGCAAGAGTTTTTCATTCCGACTTCACAAAAATGTTTTCGAATGAAAATATGAAAAATGCATTTTTTTGTGCATTTCTCCAACTTCATCAAGATATACCTATAGTCCAATGAATCTATTCTTTGGTTACATTTCCGCTTGTTTCATTCACAGAGAGTTCAGTGATTGTTTAGTTTATATACATTTTCAAATATATATATATTTTAAATATGTATGTATATTTTCACATACACTCTCGTTCAAAAAAATGAACCAACCTTAACCCTATCAGTCTCTTACAATTTTGATTATTCTTGTAGTAAATGTTTTTTACAGATATCATATTATTTAATTTTTATTTGTTAGGGAAAGATATAATACTTTATATGTATTTACATTACTTATATTATTTATAGGCTTATTTTGTTTGATACACACGCTTATATAAAATTTTTGTTCTCCAAGCAAACATAAATTAAGTTTTTAATTCCATTTCATTTCATACTATTAAAAAATATTTTACTTTCTTTTCTTATATTTACATACCAAAAAATATAATAACTGATATTAATTTTAAATACAATTCGATCAAAAGCATAAATGTACAAAAGGGCCGAGTTTTCGGGAAGATACTTTATATAATAGTTGCTCCTTAAAAAGCGATAGTATCCCAAGTAAAGAGAAATAATTTATTTCCGAAGTTTTCTCTTAGTATGTTTTTAAAATTTTGCAACGCGGCAAGTAATTTGTTTTCTTTTGATTCAAATATTTTAAATTAAAACTTGTCGCGGTACAATATTTTAAAAACATTCCAAGAGAAACAAATTTTTCAACCAAATTATTTTTTTCATTTTACTTTGCACTTTTATTCTTACATTTGAATTTTCGCTATGTAATTTATAAATAGCTCGGCTCTTGAATTGGGATATCATCACTTTTTAAGGAGCAACTATTATATAAAGTATCTCCCCGAAAACTCGGCCCTTTTTTACATTTATGTTTTTGATCGGATATCATCACTTTTTGAAAGGTATATATATATACATAAATTAAAATTTATATGTATATATATATATAGATATAAATTTTAGCGATAGTGGTTTTTAATGTCTAATAAATAGGATCGATAATATATATATATATATATATATATATATATATATATATATATATATATATATATATATATGTATATTCAGTCGATTTTGAATATCGAATATGTAATTATGTTCATTCAAAGGAAATGGATCTATTGTTTTAGCACCAATGTTTTGGTACAAATTTTTACAAATGTCCATCGATCCTATTTATTAGACATTAAAAACCACTATCGCTAAAATTTATATATATATATATATATATATATATATATATACATATAAATTTTAGCGATAGTGATTTTTAACATCTAATAGATAGGATCGATGGACAATATCCTACCTGTATCCCTGTTAAAAATTGAAAACAAAAAAATTAAGAATCTTTAAATTTTGACGAAATATGTCACCATTTTGAAGAGTCTTACTATACTAAATTGTAATTAATATTTTTCTCATAGAAAATGGTATGATACCGAGAGACGGTATCATAAGCTGTTCTGAATTTTTTCTTTGTTTCTTACACGAATTCTAAAAATGCAATTTTTGCAGAGGGAAATTTGATCCCAATTTTTTAACAGCAAAATTGTTTAAATAGTATAAAAAAATGGTTTTCGTATGGAAAAAGTTCTTTTCATATTCTTTACAATAGAAATATTTGGGATGGGTTTATCTTTATAATGTGGAATTTGAAAACCCTTCATTTTAAAAACGCATTTTGGTGGATGTTTAATGCGTAGAAAATGGTCAAATTTGTGAATTTTTTATACTTAAAAACTTGCATTCTAAAATATTAATTTTATTTTAAAAAGTCACAAAGTCTTTTATGTTTGAATGTAGCCAAACAATATGAAAAAAGTTTATTCCATTCAAAAACAATAATGTTTTCAAATTATTTAAAAAAATTTTCTGTAAAAAGTTGGGACCAAAGTTCTGCATGCATATGAATAACAGTGCAGCATGTAGAAAGGATTGATAGAAAAAAATTGCGACAGAACAGTTTTTGGTACTCATCTTCCAATTATACCTGCGCTAAATATTTTTGTTATATATAAAAAATTAAAGAAGGTAGTGTATACATTGATATCAATACAATAAACAATGAACACTGATACTGGGATCAAATATATTTGGTGAATATCATAATAAAATTATATTTTATACAGAAAGGTGCAAAAGTGAGGAGTTTTGAAATGCAAGAAAATTAACATGTCAGGTTTGTTCATTTTTTTGAACGGGAGTGTACAATGGACATATCAAAATTAGCGAAAGATTAAAAATGTTTTAATGCTCTATACAACTTACTCTATTCGTTTCTGTTAAATATAGAACAAAACTTCTTTTCATCGATCGTACCAAACGAAAATCGTTTAATCGTACTCAAGTAACTCGTTAATCGGTTTAATGGAACAAATTTTAAAGATGCTAAGTTGTAAAAATGTTGAAAAAATTATGCGAGTAACACATACATACATTGCAATTGTAAAATATGGTCTTAGGTCTACCATACTTAGACATATTAGGGATACGATGAATCAAAATTAGCGAAAGATTAAAAATGTTTTAATGCTCTATACAACTTACTCTATTCGTTTCTGTTAAATATAGAACAAAACTTCTTTTCATCGATCGTACCAAACGAAAATCGTTTAATCGTACTCAAGTAACTCGTTAATCGGTTTAATGGAACAAATTTTAAAGATGCTAAGTTGTAAAAATGTTGAAAAAATTATGCGAGTAACACATACATACATTGTAATTGTAAAATATGGTCTTAGGTCTACCATACTTAGACATATTAGGGATACGATGATTTCACGCGCTGCGTCTTCGACATATGTAACTACAGTACAATGTAGTACACTAATTATATTCAACGAACTTTCCTAAGTAATGCTACTACAAGTATGGTGGTTATTTTACAGTATACTTACAACTATAAATAATAATCAATAAATTAAACTTTATATATATATATACATATATATATATATATATATATATATATATATATATATATATATATATATATATATATATATATATAATTATATATATTTGCGTTTAATTTAACGAAAATCATCGCATTAACAAAAGTAAATTCTTACTATATTCCAAACCGTTTTAGTTGATAGAAAAGGTCCAGGTCAATTTAAATTAGAAACTTTAAGTAAAACTTTCCTAGATCATAGTGACCATAATCAGGAAGAGTTTCACGATGTCGCAATGCTACAAAATTTGATAAACAATTTGAATTTACAAAAAAATTTATTAAATTCATACATAACTTGTGATTATTATTTGCAAGAATTATCTAAGTCTGAAAAAAGTAGAATCAATTTACGAATGTTGGCAGAATTAAAAGATCTCATTTCTATTAACATATGCAAAAAACTAGCTTTAAACGATATTTCATGTGATAATTAAAAAAAAAGTATAACGAAGAAGGTGAAAATGCTATTGTAAAATTATTTACGGAAAAATTAGATGATAACAAGCTGCGAATAACAAAAAATAAAAACATTATCGCAAAAGTCTTTGATTAAAAAAAATATCAAAATTCGCCAAATCTAAAGTGTTCAAAACAAAAAAAAAAAAGTAATGAGAAATTACTAGTCGGTAAAAAATAAAAATACATTTTAAATTATATTACAAATTATACTTCAAAATTGATAATTATCTATTATTTATTACGCTAACTTAATGCTTATTAGTATTAATCAATAAAACAGGTTTATTTACAAAAACCTACAGCTAACCTATCGAAGAAACGACGCACTCAACGTATTTTTGAATTTCTGCACATGCAAGCAGCGGCAAAATATAACACCGTACTTCATTAGATATGTGTACTATATTTCATTTGATCTATTGTAGTTTACACAATGGAATTTTTTTTAAGTTAACACGACTGTTCGTTGGGAACGCCCTTAATGAGAAATTCAGTAAATAATAGCTTGTAACTTCATGAAATTGTACAATGTTTTGGCATAATGTTCTTATTGTAGGTAAATGGTTTATCAGAAATCGTGCATTCGAATATTTTTGGTTTAATGTTTATTTATTACATTAAACATGTGAGAAGGAAAACAATACGAAGGGACTACAGATTTTATTTTTATTTTTTAAATCAATAATTTATTTTTGTTAATAGCGCAACTTCAATGTGATTATTATTTTTATATTGTTTTCTTCTATTTTGGTTATTTTATTTCCTTAATTGTAATATGTGACTAACAAATATTTCTTCTCATACATAGATAGAGTAAAAACAAAACTGATATGTTTTGAAAATCTAAATGGAAACAATGTCATTATCTGAAGAAGCGACATTCAAGAGTTCTTAAAACTTACATGTGACCTATATTAATTATATTATACTGCGTCTGTGCGTTTAATATGATTTGGCATCCTTGTATTTTTTTAAATTTGTTTTACATTAACTCTCAGTTGATTAAAAAACTCGCATTTAATATTTGAGGACCTAAAATTTCAAAGTATATTCGTAAGAGTTAATGCAGTCAAGTAATTATTAGTTATTTAGTTTTTATTACACGCCCTTAAAAACGTTGAAATAGATAAGAATTTTGTTTTGCAAAAAATTTTAATTAAAAAGAAGTGGATTGACTCTTTATATACGTTTACAAACTTTGCATGCGAAATTACAACCTGTATAATGCAAATATTTATGTCCTTTATGTCTGTACACGTACGTGATACTGTAAAGTTCAATGTAAATGCATACAATTAGAAATTATCAACAATTACATTACTATACCGTCGATTATTTAGGGTAGTATTCACAGTCGAATCTTTCAATCTTTTACAAACAATTGATTGATTGATTAATATCGGGGTAAAACTATTGCACTTCGATTTTATGGTCCATTATGCTTCCCCTTCCACCTCAGTCTGACGAGACTCGCTTCTCCCATATGTTGGCAATAGCCAGTAGCTTGCTTATCAGGTCATCCCGAAGGTGCATATATTCGAGGTGAGATGCACCAAATATCCTGTATCTGCTGTAACTTAGAAGTTTGCAGTCAAAGATTATGTGGCTGGACGTTTCTTCCTCCTCGCGACACAATCTGCACATAACGGATCTGTATGGAGTCCCATTGTATGCAGATGCTTCCGCATGGGACAATGCCTGGTAATGAACCTGGTAACCCTACACAGTTGCATCCTGTTCAGCCTCAGTGCATCGAGGTATAACCTCTTTGTTGCACTCTGAAGCAGTACCTTCACGAGCTCTTGCCGCGCTACTTTTTCCCAGTGATCACGGTGTTTAGCATTTGACCACTCGTTGATCACCTGTTTACATGCAGTCCTTGGAATTCCTAAAATAGGCTCTGGGCCTATGAAGGACATTCAGACCCCCTTCTTTGATAGAGTATCCGATTTTTCGTTTCCTTCGAAACCACTGTGACCCGGCACCCAGATCAATTTAACATTGTTCCATTTTGCCAGTTTCAGAAGTTCATCCAGACAGTCCATGACTACCCTTGAGGTGATCTCAGTTCCAGACAAGGCTTTTAAAGCAGCTTGACTGTCCGACAGAATAATACGTTCTAGTTTATGTAGCCTCTGCGTAGGTTGCGTTCTCACGGACGCAAGCCAGTATGGCGTAGACTTCTGCTTGGAAGACTGTGGCATATTTCCCCAAGTTGAGGCTTCTGTTTGCATTAGGTCGCTCAGCTTAGATTCCCGCCCCGGTCCCTTCTTCAGTTTTGAATCCGTCTGTATACCAGACGACTCCTTTCCTAAGGTAGGGTGGTTCTCCTTCCGACCACATGGCCCTATCACATACTACAGTGAAAGGTTTTGGGAAGAAGTATATCTTGGAAAGTATATCTGTGCCCATTTCAAAGACGGGGTCTGAGATAATTGATGTTCCCACGATACTTGCATGTCCTACCAGATTTTTATCCATAGGCCAGATTTTAATCCAGTGCTAATTACAAGACAATCTATAGGCGCTGGATCTCGCTTTAGCTATAACTACAATGCTTAGCGGAGACAGCCCCAGTATGACTTCCATGGCAGCAGTAGGTGTACTGCTCATGGATCCAGTGATGCACAAGCAGGCCAGTCTCTGGATCCTGGAAAGCTTTTTGCACGCAGTAATCTGTTTAACTTTTGGCCACCACACTAGAGCAGCATAGGTTATAATGGGCCTGCCTACTGTTGTGTAGAGCCAATGAATCATTTTGGGTTCTAGACCCCAGACTTTTCCACATGCTCTCTTGCGAAGCATGAGAGAAGATTTGCTCTTATTTGTTATGTATTTCAGATGAAGGTTCCATGTTAGTTTAGAGTCCAGCATTACTCCTAAGACCTTGACTTCTCTTGTGATCTGTAATCTTTCACCGAAGAGAATGGGTGGTTTTATGTTATCCACCTTCCTTTAACGTGTGAATGGAATTAATGCGGTCTTACCAGGGTTTATTTTCAATCCCTGATTGATACACCATTCCTGTGCGATTCTTAGAGTGTTTTGCATAAGCTCCGAGATTGTGCCTTCACAGGGTCCCTGGATTGCAATTACAATGTCGTCCGCGTATCCCTGTATGTAGTATCCATTTTAGTTGAGGTTTGTCAGTAAGCTGTTTACTGTCAGGCTCCACAGAAGTGCAGATAAGACACCACCCTGCGGACATCCCTTTGTGGCTCTCTCAGTGACAGACTCTCCAAAAAGGGAAGAATGTATTCTTCTTCCTTTCAGCATATATTTTATCCACCTACAAAATCTGTATTCTACTCCGTGCCGACCTGCAGAATCAACCATGAAATTGTAAGAAGCATTATAAAATGCCTCCTCTATGTCAAGAAAAACGCACAAAGTGGTTTGTTTCCTTGCGAATCCCTGCTCAATCCTGTATATTAGGTTGTGGAGGGCTGATTCACAGGATTTTCTCACCTGATGCGCGTGTTGGCTGGCATGAAGCGGATTTCATGACAATTCCCCTTGACTTAAATGAAATCCTATTAGTCGTTCCATTGTCTTCAGTAGAAACGATGACAGACTAAAGTCCTTTCCCGTGGAGTGGTTAAGCCTCCCCGGTTTTGGCAAGAAGGTCACTCTTACATACTGTTGGGATATAACCCGTAGCCAGGCTTGCCGTGAATATATGACCAAGCAGAGTTAAAGGGTGCTCTGCTTCTTTTTGTAAAAGCACTGGGTATATTTCATCAGGTCCCGGTGCTTTGTAGGGGTCGAATGAGTTTATTGCCCATTCGATATTTGAGCGGTTAATGGCTATCGCCGCTCTTCTCCAGTCCTCGCCAGTCGGTGGGAGACCCTGGTTAAGCTTCTCTTGAGAAGGGTTTTCACCGTCTACTGCCACCGAATCCGGAGCAGTGTCTCGAGTGTATCCTTTGCGGAGCAAGTATACTCACCATCGGGTTTACGAAGTGACCCGATGATGTCAGCGAGTTTCTTCGCCAGGATACGATGGAGTCTTGCTGCCTTAGATGTGTTTTCAACATCATGACAGAGCTTCCTTCATGCAAACTGTTACAAACAATGCAAACTGTCATATTCAGAACTTGAATAGAATTGATTTTAAAATCACTTTTAGCGACTTGTCAGCAGAAAAGAAAATATAGCTTTTGTAGTTGGTATGGTTTTCGAGATATTCGCTATCAAAAATCAACTATTTTCGGGAAATTGATTTTTGCCTAACGTTTTTTGTCAAACTTGTCTTTTTAATGACCCAGCCTTTCGTTATTTTCAAAGTTTGTGAGTTTTCCTTAAAGTACAAGATGAGTGAAAAAAAATGGCATTTGTTTCTAAACTATTCAGAGACGGAGATATGAGCATCTAAAAATGACTGAAAAATTAGCATTTACAAAATTTCAAAAAATTCCACACTCGATGGATTTGAACGGACAAGACTCATATTGAGGATTCGTCTTTTTTTCTAAGCCCGATCGATAAAAAAGTCGGCTGCCAAATCGATTACACAAGTGCCCATGTTTTTGTTGAAAATTAATGGATCTGCCCATATATATATATATATATATATATATATATATATATATATGCTTACTTGTTTTTATATATTTTCTTCATGTATGCCTAAGTTAACGTTTAAGTCGACGATTGAGAAACATTCTTGAATGCCACCCTTAATCATTTTCAGTTTCAATACTTAATAATGTGATGCACCTTAATAGAATAAATATTTTAACACTGGTGGTATATTTACATGTTCAGTCCATAGGCAAGGAGCTGTGGATATTTCCGTTTGTAAAAACATATACCTAGTTCTAACAATTGCTTTCCTTTATCACCGTTAGCCGGAGATTGGATAGGTATTAATTGACTTGAAATTTGCTGCACAAGCTATTTTTAACGACAACGAAAGATTCTAAATTGAGGCACTAGATCCGCTATCGAGATATTGCACTTGGAGTTAAAATTCAAGGCAGGTAAAAATTTTGATTGCAATGAAAAATGTGTAATGAAATATGAGTATCCAAGTGATAATATTTCATTTCATCACGAAACTTATCTAATCGAATTCAAATTTGATTTTTATATTTACTTTTTAGTGAATAATTTACTTTGGTCGCATGATAACATGATGGTTTTATTTCATAACACAGCAAACGAACCATTTATATTTAGCTATTAAATTACTTTTTGGCTTTTATTGCGTTACCAACTAATAAACGCTTGTTTGTAGTTTCCTTTTTATAAATACAATTGTGTTTTTGGAACTGAAGTATCAATTTAATTCACTGTCCTCTACCACATTTTTATTTGGGTGAATATTTTCGAATTCCATCAAGAACTTCTCTTATTGTGTTGTAATCCTAAAAATACAGACTAATACTCGAATATGTTTGGTGGAATGAAACTTTGTAATAAACAATGATCTTTACAACGTTTTTATTTAAATATTTAAATTATTTTTGTTTTCTATGAAACGATTACATAATGATCACCTCCGTTACATCAGCAGACGAAAGTCTTTAAAATGGATTTACATAGTACCATAATGAAATACAATTTAGGTGCTAATTTGATGCTTAATTTTTAGTTGTGGTGCTCTTTGAATTTAGCCAGTGATCCAATCTCAAAATTCTTCTTCTGACTGACGTCACGCTAGCAGAGGATTACCTAAAACAAAATATTTTTAGATAGTCCCATAATTAGATACTATTTAGGTACTTATTTGAGACATGAATATTAATATTTTGTTTATGTACAAAATCAGTCCTTGACGGGCAGAAACATCATGTCATATGACCTTTACAATTAAAATTTTCGCAAGCGGAACGCAATATGCAAGTAAGGCATAATATATAAAGCCATCCACTATCCTAAGCAACCACATTCAGGAGTTTGTCAAAATCGATTTTCCAACAATAATATTTATGGTCAAATTATTACACATAAACATAATTTATATTAATTCCAATAGTGTTTAGCTACAAACAATTAAAAAAATGTTGCCTTGCCAAATACAAAATTTTTTCATATGTTGTAGATTGCAGTGTCTAGCCTGTTTCTAATCTAAAGAGTATGAATCAAAAATATTTTGTTTTATCTATTAAACACGATAGTAGGAAATAGTATTGATAACAACCTGAGTTTTATGATTCTTAATTTCTTAAAAATCGAAACACAGTCGATATAATCGATTACTAATAAAATCGTAACAAAACGGTTGGTTTTCCAAACCAAAGAAACCAAAATTAAAAATGTGAGCCAAAAATATACAAATTTTAAACCGAATTTCCCTGTCAACAAATAGGAAAATAAAATTGTCGACAAAAAGATTTCAGTATTGGAAATAAATTAGGGTACAAACAGAGCGGCTTGAGTTTCGAAATTATCACGAACCAGATTTGTGCAAAACGTTTTTGTCACTGCGCCAGTACTAATATGTAATCACATGATCTATTCATCAAAGAACTCTATACAAGCTAGCATTGTGATGTCGTGTTATCTTTGTAATCCCTTGATGTTCATTTTAATTGTACTATTGATATTTAACTGTACAAAGTATCTATCAAACATTCAATTAAATTTGTATAATGTGATATGATGCATTATGTGACATTATTTTTGACATCGGTGCAATGATTTACTTATTCCGATATATCATATGACAGATGACGATTTTCTTTTAACCAAGTGCTATTAGATATTTCAAAAGCAGATCGCTCAAAACCCGAGTATAATTTTTTATTTATTTATCACTACATTCTAAAAAACTTTGTTACGCAGGAGCTGTTTCAGCTTAGCGAATTTCACAATTTTAGTCTCATCAAAATGAAATGTCGTTTATGATTTTAGTATTTGCAAGTCCAATTTTAATTATAAATGACATACGTCAAGGGGAATGGGGGGATGGAGGGTATAAAGAAAGAAGACAACACAAAATATTAAATATCTCTCTTAATATTAGAACAATCGAAAAATGCGTAAGGAATAAAGTTGTAGAAAATCACAATTCACCACCTTATCATGTTTGCTCAAACTCTACTGTGTACAGAGATATTGAGGAATTTAATTTTCAATCTTAAACCGTCAATATTTCTGTAAATATTAGGGTAACAGAAAAAATGATTATCGCATTGTAAAATTTTAAAAACAAACTAAGAGAAAACTTTGGAAATAAATTTTTTCAACCAAATTTTTTTTTCATTTTACTTTGTACTTACATTCTTACACTTTAATTTTCGCTATTTAATTTATAAATAGCTCGGCTCTTTAATTGGAATATCATCACTTTTTAAGGAGCAACTATTATATAACTTTTAAGGACATATGGTCTAGGCCCGGGAATTATGATTATGTGTGGCCAAGATTTGTAGGCGTTTCCGCTTTTTAACGACTTTTTAACGACTGATTTAACGATAAGTAATAATACTGTAAGCGCGAAGGCAAAAATAAACCTTTAACGCGGCCTGTCGCACTGCCTTGCTCTAGATAATTAAAATTAAATTTGTTATGCAAACCTTCTAGTGCATTTACGGAATTCTACCGGTTTTTTGGTTGGTTAGACAGCTTGTGACTAATCTGTTTTAAGGTTATTTACTAAAGAGACCTCACCTAGTCATGTTTTTATTTTGAACCCGACTTCAAAAAGGAGGATGGTTCTCAATTCGTCTGTATTTTTTTTCATACAAATATTCAGACAAATAAAATCAGTTATAGAACTTCAAAGTCACTAAAAAGCGAGAAATAAAACCTATTTTGACAAAATGGAAACCCGACTTCAAAAATCAAATATTCTATAAAAAAATGCACTAAAAATTAAATAAGTAATAGTTTAAAAAAACACGCTATTATAGAAAATCCAACTAAAAAATAGAAAATAAAATTTAATAAATTTGGATTAAGAAAAGTGTAAATAAGAGACAAATATATATTAGTTTTTTTAGTTTTTTTAAACTATTATTTATTTTTCATTTTTTAGTTGAAGTTCGCACACTAGCTCTATCTCTCTTACTCTTATGCAAAGGATGCGGAAAGAAATTGATGAATCCTGGCGAATCTAATCTGGATAATCGGATATTTTAATCGAATTATTGCATTGTCATCGGTCTTTGACAGGTGTGCAAAATTTGAATTAAATCTGATCGTTCAAAGTAGGAGAAAATCGAGCCCAAAGGGTCGGTTACATACATACATACATACATACATACATACATACAGGTAAAACTAATAAAAAGCGTATAAAAAATAATTGTATATTCTTGTGCCAATTTTAGTTCACTTAAGCAAAAATTTTTAAATATATATGTACAATTATTGTTATTTTTGGAGGCAGTGTCCAAAATTGATGTTAATTTCTCTATGCTCAGCGCCTCCAAAAATAACAATAATTGTACATATATATTTACAAATTTTTGCTAAGGTGAACTAAAATTCGCACAAGAATATGCAATTATTTTTTTTCTTTTTGGTGAATTTTTTTTTATAGAATATTTAATTTTTGAAGTCGGGTTTCCATTTTGTCAAAATAGGTTTTATTACTGTTGTCGTTAACGCTGAATTTTTGTTCTTTTTTGAGTAGTACTTATTCTGTATACAATGGTGAGTGTTATTTAATAAATGTATTGTAAAGTACAATGTTATAACTTTGATTTATAAATGATCAACATAAATTGAACTAATAAATGATTGTATCAGATGGTTATTTTTGTACCTGAAACCTGCCTTAAGGTTAACTTATTACGTATAAATGGGATAGGTCTTGAATTACTAACGAGACGACTTGGGGAATTGACTTCGAGGTGGGACTTTACAGAATTGTACTGCCTCCAAAGGATCATCGATAGTGAAAGTAAGATAACACACTAGCCAAAATTACAAAATCAACTTGTTAATTAACAAATTTAAATAATTTTATTTTCAGCAATTATATGCAAGAACTAGATTTAATTTTAATTTTTGAGTATTTCATTGATCTTGAAGACTGTACAGAAATCCAATTGATTGTCTATCATCAAAGCCATCTGCGGTTTGTATTAAAATTATTCGATATGCTTGGTACGCTATGCGATTGTCAAAAGCTAGAGAAATATTTTTAAACGTGAATTCAAAGTTTGCTTCCTTGTAATATTAAAGAAAAATTGTTCTTATAAAAAATATTTTTACATAAATTATCTTGAAGACTGTACAGAAATCCAATTGATTGTCTATCATCAAAGCCATCTGCGGTTTGTATTAAAATTATTCGATATGCTTGGTACGCTATGCGATTGTCAAAAGCTAGAGAAATATTTTTAAACGTGAATTCAAAGTTTGCTTCCTTGTAATATTAAAGAAAAATTGTTCTTATAAAAAATATTTTTACATAAATTATCAATATATAAATATATATATAATATATATATATATAAATATATATATATATATATATATATATATATATATATATATATATATATATATATATATATATATATATATATGTATATATATATATATATATATATATATATATATGTATATATAAATTAAATAACTTTATTGTACAGGAATCTAATTCTTACTCTGAAATTTTAAGGACCATATTGATAATTAATGTAAAAATATTTTTTATAAGAACAATTTTTCTTTAATATTACAAGGAAGCAAACTTTGAATTCACGTTTAAAAATATTTCTCTAGCTTTTGACAATCGCATAGCGTACCAAGCATATCGAATAATTTTAATAAAAACGGAGATGGCTTTGATGATAGACAATCAATTGGATTTATATATATATATATATATATATATATATATACATATATATATATATATATATATATAAATATATATATATATATATATATATATATATATATATATATACACATATGCATATACATATGTATATATATATATATATATATATATATATATATATATATATATATATATATACTATATATTAGAGAAATTAATTGAAATAATCCAACGGTTCTTAAACTGTGTGATATGATTTTATATCAAATTCAAAACTGTTTTAAAATTTCGATTTGAATGAACTCTTCCATATCATGCTATCCATGTTTATATGATCTTTTTCCATATTTTGAATATGAACCAGAGAATTGGTTTAATGTATAATGATTTTATCGTGACTTATCATGATTTGTATTTAAAATTAAGGAATTATTCGTACTTACTCGTGTGTTTTCTGTTTTTGAGCTGCAGTATCGTTAGGAGTACCACAGACCATGGTATACTAACGCATCTTACTAAACGAACAATAGTATATTACACTACAAGGGCAGAAAGTTTGACAATATGGCGCGCAGTGCAGGAATGTCAAACTTTCTGCCCTTGTAGTGTAATATACTATTTCTTTATCCACGGCAGAAAGTACGTACTTGCTGCCTCGATTACGAACCTCGCTTCGCTCGTGCCGCAAATGTCGGGCGGGCATCGAGTACATCTCAGTAGATAAAAGCATGCTACAGTTGCGCACTAGAGCATACGCGCCCCTACCGAAGCATAAATGTTAGACTTTCTGCCTCGTAATCGAGGCATCAAGTACGTACTTTCTGCCGAGGATAAAGAAAAGTATTTTTTAATTTATACCAAAATGAAAGCTTGAAATATGTCGCGTATATACAATATAAGCCATTGTCTTCAATTATGAAACATGTTTTTATAAACTAAATATTTAGATTTCTTTTTGTAGTAAACTTACATCTTCTTAATAAACTTCTAATTCTTAATTAAACACAATACATAAATTAAATTAAATACAAAGATCATTTTTCGTACCTAAGTAAAAAACGAATGTTTTTTTGAGAAATCTCTTACGGTACACAAAAAAATATTTCTTAAAGAAAATTAACCTTAATTTGTAATATATTACATGCCAAACACTATTCAACCAAAGGTTAGAAAGTATATAAAAATACATTCAATATTAAATTTTAAAATAGCTGTTAAAATAATGTTCTGTTTTATGGAGCTAAAAACTCAAATTTCTTAAAGTATTAAAATAGGGTACGTATATAATGTTACATACGTATATAAAACTGATATATTTTTGCAGAAGGTATACTGACATAATAATAACGTGTACACCGTGTTTCAAAAAACTGCACCTTTAATATCGGTAATTGTTTTTTCTTAACAACAATACCCAATTATTCCCAAATGGACTGTAGAAGCACAATTTTAGTTCAACCGGTTTGAAATTCGTACTTTCGGTATATGAAAAGTCAAGTTTGTTAATGGGCTAAATCGTTGCGGTGAAACGACGACTAAGTGGGGAGAGGGGTATTTGCAATATCTCTTTTAATAATATAAAATTGTAAAAATAAAAAAGTTCGTTACGCAGGAGCTACATTAACTTAGCGAATTTCCGTAGAATACATAAATGGCTCTCTAGCGGTCACAATTTTCGTCTGAGATTTCGTATCAAATATGCTTTTCGTATTTGCAAAGCCAAGTTTATTAAGACGTGGAATAGGTCAAGAGGAAAGAGGGCATAGAGAAAGAACAAAATATTAAATATCGCTCTTGAAATTAGACAAATCGAAAAATGTATAAGCTGTTAAGTTGTAGATAATCATATTCACTACATTTCATCATCTGACCATTTTTTCGAATACTCTAATGTGTACAGAAATATTTAGGATTTTAACAATTTTAATTCGTAAATATCCCTGTTAATAAAAGGGTAACAGAATAAGAAACAAAATTATTGGAGAATTATTTATAACTTCAACTTGTGAGAGATTTTTCCAACATGAACTCTAAACCTCCCTTTCCAAATACTTCATATACTCAATAGCACTATATACTTATATATACTCTATAGCACTTCATATACTCAATTTCATTCCGAGCGGATTAATATTGTGAACGCTAGAGCTATATATATATATATATATATATATATATATATATATATATATATATGTATATATATATATATATATATATATACATTATATATATATATATATATACACGCATATATATATATATATATATATACATATATATTTATATATATATAATAAGAAATATTGGAGGAGAAGTGGCCTTCATCAATGGACACGCTAATCAGAAAATAAATACACTTTTAAGAAAAGCTGCCGTATACTGAAGCATTTAGGATGATGAAAAAACCTAGTTAATGCCCAAAAGTGTGGAGTTAGGGTGCACAAGGTGCAGAGTGTACCAAATAATCGAATCCGAATAAGTGTCACAGAAAAGTGCAATAATACCGTCGAAATTATTCCAAAGTTACCTACAGTATTTGTGGGAGATATTGGTAAAACTATGGTAGTGCAAGATATAACTGAAGCTATTAAAAAAGAAATAGGTGAACTTTACATCTCAATAAACGTCAAAATATTTGAGAGGGCATCACAGTCATAATGCCGATTAAACAGGCAGATAAGCTGCTTAACAAGTAATGTAACAACTAACTGAGTTAATTGTTTGAATACCCAGTATATACTCAGTTGTATATCAATGTTTGAATTGTGAATATTTCTGCCTATTCAATGTTTATAAAATATGAATTATTTGTAAATATTTGTTTTGTGCTAATAATTTTTCTTGAAACAGTAAAAATGTTCTTGCATTTAAAAACATTTATATTAAAGTTCTTGCGATTTTTATATATTTAAATATTGAGTTATATAATTGAGTAAATCAACGCGAAGTGGCTGTTAACGCAAAGCGTTGTTTAAAACGAGCCGTTAGGCGACGCGAAAAGTTAGTCAACGCGAAGCTTTTTAAATCAACGGAAAGCGTTGGTAAACGTAAAGCGTTGGTAAACGCAAAGCGCTAACCGAGAAACGTAAGCTAAAGCGATCCAAAAGTCAGTCAACGCGAAGCGTTGGTTAATGAGAAGCGTTAGTTATTCAAAGCGAACCATCGGTGATTCGCGAAGCTTGACGTCACGCGAAACGTTAATCAACGCAAAGCGTTAACCAACGCAGACCGTCAGATTAAGCGAGCCGTAAATCAGCCAACGCGAAGCGTTGGTCAATGAGAAGCGCTAGTCAATAGGAAGCGTTTGGTCAACGCAAAGTGTTAGTTAATCAACGCAAAGCGTTTACAAACGACAAACGTAAGCTAAAACAAACTGTAAATCTGCCAACGCGAAGCGTTGGTTAATGCGAAGCATTAGTTATTCAAAGCGAAGCGTCCGTGATTTGCGATGCGTGATTTCACGCGAATCATTAAACAACGCAAAGCGTTAACCAAGGCGAACCGTAAGATTAAGCGACCCGTAAATCAGCCAACGTGACGCGTTGGCGCAATGGGAAGCGTTAGTCAATAGGAAGCGTTAGGTCAACGCGAAGCGTTGGTAAACGCAAAGCGTTTACCGACGCGAAACGTAAGCTAAAGCGAACCGTAAGTCAGCCAACGCGAATCATTGGTTAATGAGAAGCGTAGGTTATTCAAAGCGAAGCGTTGGTGATTCGCGAAGCGTGATTTCACGCGAATCGTTAATTAACGCAAAGCGTTAACCAACGCGAACTGTAAGATTAAGCGAGCCGTAAGTCAGCCAACGCGAAGTGTTGGTCAATGAGAAGCGCTTGTCAAAAGGAAGCTTTAGGTCAACAAAAAAGCCGTGAACTACGTGACAACGAATCGTCGCAGATTTAACGCGAAGCGTGATTTCACGTGAATCGTTAATGATTAAAGTAAGCGTGAAAAGTTAGTCAAATCGTAACGATAGTTAACGCGAAGCGAACGCACGCGTGAGTTATACAACGTGAAGAGTTAGCCGACGCGAAACATAAGCTAAAATAAACTGTTAGTCAGCCAACGCGAAGCGTTGGTTAATGAGAAGCGTTAGTTATTCAAATCCGAAGCGTCCATGATTCGCGAAGCGTGATTTCACGCGAATCATTAAACAACGCAAAGCGTAACCTTAAGCGTGTCTTACGTTAGCCAACGCGAAGCGTTGGTCAATTAGATGCGTTAGTCAATAGGAAGTGTAAGGTCAACGCGAAGCGTTGTTAAACGCAAAGAGCTAACCAACATGAAACGTAAGCTAAAGTGAACTGTAAGTCAGCCAACGTGAAGCGTTGGTTAATGAGAAGCGTTAGTTGTCAAAGCGAAGCGCCGGTGATTCGCGAAGCGGCTATGTTAATCAACGCAAAGCGTTTACCGACGCGAAACGAAAGCTAAAGCGAACCGTAAGTCAGCCAACGCGAAGCGTTGGTCAATGAAAAGCGTTACTCTATAGGAAGTGTTAGGTTAACTCGAAACGAAAGCTAAAGTGAACCGTAAGTCAGCCAACGCGAATCATTGGTTAATGAGAAGCGTAAGTTATTCAAAGCGAAGCGTTGGTGATTCGCGAAGCGTGATTTCACGCGAATCGTTAATTAACGCAAAGCGTTAACCAACGCGAACTGTAAGATTAAGCGAGCCGTAAGTCAGCCAACGCGAAGTGTTGGTCAATGAGAAGCGCTTGTCAAAAGGAAGCTTTAGGTCAACAAAAAAGCCGTGAACTACGTGACAACGAATCGTCGCTGATTTAACGCGAAGCGTGATTTCACGTAAATCGTTAATGATTAAAGTAAGCGTGAAAAGTTAGTCAAATCGTAACGATAGTTAACGCGAAGCGAACGCACGCGTGAGTTATACAACGTGAAGAGTTAGCCGACGCGAAACATAAGCTAAAATAAACTGTTAGTCAGCCAACGCGAAGCGTTGGTTAATGAGAAGCGTTAGTTATTCAAATCCGAAGCGTCCATGATTCGCGAAGCGTGATTTCACGCGAATCATTAAACAACGCAAAGCGTAACCTTAAGCGTGTCTTACGTTAGCCAACGCGAAGCGTTGGTCAATTAGATGCGTTAGTCAATAGGAAGTGTAAGGTCAACGCGAAGCGTTGTTAAACGCAAAGAGCTAACCAACATGAAACGTAAGCTAAAGTGAACTGTAAGTCAGCCAACGTGAAGCGTTGGTTAATGCGAAGCGTTAGTTGTCAAAGCGAAGCGCCGGTGATTCGCGAAGCGGCTATGTTAATCAACGCAAAGCGTTTACCGACGCGAAACGAAAGCTAAAGCGAACCGTAAGTCAGCCAACGCGAAGCGTTGGTCAATGAAAAGCGTTACTCTATAGGAAGTGTTAGGTTAACTCGAAACGAAAGCTAAAGTGAACCGTAAGTCAGCCAACTCGAAGCGTTGGCCAATGAGAAGCGTTAGTTATCCAAAGCTAAACGTCAGTGTTCGAAATCGTTAATAAACGAAAAGCTTGAACCAACACAAAACGTAATCTTAAGCTAGCCAAAAGTTAGCCAACGCGAAGCGTTAGTAAATAGCCAACGCGAAGCGTTAGCATAGCTTTGGTTAACGCAAGGCGTTTCCAATGTGACCCGTAAGATTAAGCGAGGCGTATGTCAGCCAACGCGAAGCGTTGGTCAATGAGAAGCGCTAGTCAATCGGAAGCGTTATGTCAACGCAAAGCACTAGCTAATCATCGCAAAGCGTTGGTAAACGCAAAGCGTTTTCAAACACGAGATGTAAGCTAAAACAAACCGTAAGTCAGCCAACGCGAAGCGTTGGTTAATGCGAAGCGTTAGTTAATCAAAACGAAGTGTCGGTGATTAGCGTCATTTCACGCGAATCGTTAAACAACGCAATGCGTTAATCAACGGGAACCGTGAGCTTGTTAAAAACAAAGCGTTTAACAACGCGAAACGAAAGCTAAAGCGAACCGTAAGTCAGCCAACGCGAAGCGTTGGTTAATGAGAAGCGTTAGTTATTCAAAGCGAAGCGTCGGTGATTCGCGAAGCGTGATTTCACGCGAATCGTTAAACAACGCAAAGCGTAAACCAACGCGAACTGTAAGCTTAAGTGAGCCGTATGTCAGCCAACGCGAAGCGTTGGTCAATGAGAAGCGTTAGTCAATAGGAAGTGTAAGGTCAACGCGAAGCGTTAGTAAACGTAACGCGTTAACCTACGCGAAACGCAAGCTAAAGCAAACCGTTAGTCAGCCAATGTGAAGCGTTGGTCTATGAGAACTATTAAACGCAAAGTGGTGGTAAACGCTTAGCGTTTACTAACGCGAAACGTAAGCAAAAGGGAACAGATAGTAAGCCAACGCGAAGCGTTGGCCAATGAAAAGCGTTAGTTATGCAAAGCGAAGCGCCAGTGATATCGCGAAGCGTGATTTAACTCGAATCGGTAACCAACGAAAAGCGTGAACCAACTCGAAACGTAAGCTAAAGCGAACTATAAGTCAGCCAACGCAAAGCGTTAGTAAATCAACCCATTGCCTTGGTAAACGCAAAGCGTTAACCATCGCATCACGCAAGCTAATGCGAACCGTTCGTCACCCAACGCGAAGCGTTGGTCAATAGGAAGCGTTAGGTCAAAACGAAGCGTTAGTTAATGAACGCGAAGCGTCAATGATTCAACGCGAAGCGTGATTTCACGTGTAGCGACATCAACACGAAGCACTAGTTAACGCGAAGAGAAAGTTA
Source organism: Nineta flava (assembly GCA_963920215.1). Lineage (NCBI taxonomy): Eukaryota > Metazoa > Arthropoda > Insecta > Neuroptera > Chrysopidae > Nineta > Nineta flava. The sequence continues at coordinate 987,237 of OY986045.1, forward strand.
ACGCGAAGCGTAGGCAACTCAACGCTAAGCGATGTTAAGCTAAGCGACGTTAGTTATTCAACGCTAATATATATATATATATATATATATATACATATATATATAGATACTTATATATATATATATATATATATATATATATATATATATATATATATATATATATATATATATATATATATTTATATGTATATATATATATATATATATATATACATATATACATATATAGATATTTATATATATATATAGATATATATATATATGTATATAAATTTTTTTGATAATTTTTGATAGGATCGATGGCCCTTTGAATAAAATTTTTGCAAAATTTTGACATCTGTACGAGACCAACTACTTCTTTGAAAAGGAAAATCACTTAAACCTTGACCTTATGGTTTAAAAAACTGAAATAAACATAAAAACAATACTATTTGATGTATGTTATGTTTGTCATGTGCCCGTTTGTACATGGAGACCATGCCTTCATTCGCTTATCAATTGTATATATCATTTTTTTCAACTTTGAGGACAGATTTTGAGAAAACTATTGAGTTTATGAAAAAGTGTTTCAAACAAAAGTTGTTTATTATAAAGAGAAGAAGATTTTTTGTAAACAAATTTTTTTTCTGACTCTTACGGTTTCAAAGATGTGTAATTCCCCCCTTTTATTTGCTCTTTCTGCACAAATTATGAGAAAATTATTGAGTTTATGGAAAAATTTTTCAAACAAAAGATGATTATTTTAAAAAGAAGAAGATTTTTTGTCTCAAAATTATTTTTCTATCTCTTACGGTTTCAAAGACGGATATTTCCACCCCTCATAGCGGGGGGAAACATGTTCCGATTTTGCCCATTAACGAACTTGACCTTACTTTTTTGCTTAGAACACACACAAAAGTTATCAGCTCGTTATCTCTTTTCGTTCTTGAGTTATCGGCTTCACAGACGGACGGACGGACGGACGGACGGACGGACATGTGAAAATGGCCGAATTAGGCCATTTTATGAATACCTTTTTGAAGCATTTTTGTCAAGGATTAATATTTTCAAGCGTTACAAAGTCGGGACTAAACTTAATATACCTTGTATATTTACAAATATACTGGGTATAAAAATCGGCGTATATTTATAGAATGGAATAGCTGTCGACTGGAAAAAAAATTCGTTGCTTTAGTTGCCTCGAATGCGGGCATAAAGTGAAAAATGTGAAAAATGAAGAAGGGCACAAAACAGATAGTATGTGCTGTCCTTACTACAGGCAAGTAGTCTGTGCCTTGAAACAGAAAGCAAGGAGTCAATCACTGTATCAAAAATTAAAGAATCAAATTCCTGTAAAGTAATCAGCAGGCGTAAACCGTCTATGAATCTGCTAAACGAAATCGCAAAACGATATAAAATAGACATTGCTGTGATATCTGAACCAAACAAGGATATAGTCACTGAAGTGCTTTGGATTGCTGATGCTAAGAAGGCCGTAGCAGTTAATATTTCTTTCTCTAAACATAATTAATGCATTTACCGCACTATGGGAGAGCACAGTGGGCGAACTAAAACAAAAAAGAATATCACCTTATCTTATATGGTCAAAAGTTATCTATCTCTCTAACCACAGTATAATTATGGGTAAAAATACCAGGAAAAGAGTATCTTGTGGAGCTCCTAAAACACCCGATGCTGTCAAAATAATTGGATATGCAGACGATACTGCCGTAGTAGTAAAGGCTAAAACGAGACAAGAGTTAGTTAGCAAGAAAAAATGCAACCAAGAAAAAAGGATTAACGCTTGCCACTGAGAAAAGTGTGGCGGGAGGTGGTAGAAAGCTAAAAACTCTACAGATCGAGGTGAATGAAAGTATATACATATATATATATATATATATATATATATATATATATATATATATGTATGCTGATTTTTGACATCTAGGTAGGATCGAAGAAAAAATTTTTCCGAAAGTTTGACACTTTGGCCAAAAGCTCAATTTGCTTTCAGAAAAAGCGAAGCCAAATTTATTTTACCACTATTTATATCTGAACAACATTTCTGTAGCTCTAATAGGCGAGGAGCCGCCAATCCTGAAAAGTTTATACTTAGACGTCTAAGATAAGTTTGGTCGGCGTGGATTTATATGGCCGAAAATATTGTTAAATAAATTATGTATCTTAGTCAATTTGATGCGAAATTTCATAAACATTCAGAAATGTCTGGCATACCTATTTGAAAGGTGTGATAGGGGGTACAATTTCTCTATGATCACGGAAACGATTTTTTATTTTTTTATTTTACGCATTTTAATGTCAAATTCAAAAATATCTGGGTATGCGGACTTAGAATCTGCAAGAAGTATTGCGCATACGAGTTTCTTGCGTGGGCTGGATGTTTACTATCACACATTGCACTTTGTTTCGGATATTTATTTCGGAGTAAATGTAATTTGTCAAACCACTCTGATTTCTTCCTTAGATTTTAAGTTGTATGATGATGAGTATGGAAAAAGGAATTATGGGAAAATTTGAATTTGAATGAATCAATCCTGTTAAATTCCATTTCAAATTTTTCCCTCACCCAGATAATAGTTTATTCGTGTTAACACGTCATGAGACTTTACAGAAGTAATATATCCCTTTTACCCAATTGCTGACAGACGACATTCTTTCTCAATTAATAAAACGGGCGTAGCTAGATGGGTGATGGTTAATAATTTATAAGTATTCACTCTTTAGTACGAATCAATCTTTGTCTTGTGAAACAAAAAGTGTCGAGTAATAAGCAAACGTAAGTGTAATCGAATAGTACACCATATCTTCATGTATAACTTCGTGTTGTAAATCAGCCACTCCCAATGTGATCTTTTTAGAAACACTATTTATATGGTTCTTACTATATGCTATTATTATGCTATATAGCGTCATAGGTATATATCAACTTTCATTATAAATATATATATATATATATATATATATATATATATATATATATATATAATTGTATTGTTACTTTTATTATCCTTTCGATATATTATTCAGTGCCAACATTTTTATTAGCCTCAGTGGATTCCGACGGTTTTCCATTTCCATTCCATATTGTTCTTGAAGAAATGATCTTTTCTTCTTCCCAATATACTAGCTCATCATACTTATTAATAAAAGGATACGAATTGAGTGTGTTAAAAATATGTTGTAATATGTCTTAACAGAAATTCAAAGGAACTTACTGTATATTTTTGAGACAGAGTGTATATTGTCACTTGTAAAAACATTTAATTAATTTAAATTTAACTTGTATATAAGATTAATTAAAGAATGAAATTCATCAAGTCAATCTTATGAAATAAATTGTATGTAAACGAAATCTTCACTCGTATATATCAAACAAGAATTGTTGTTTATCTTATAAATAATAAATTTGTTTTTTGAAATAACAAAATTATTAAATTAGTAGAAGCAAATTAGGATTTTTCAGGCAGGTTGCTTGGAACCGCAACTTTTTTTTTAATCGATTCATCTTGACGTCCTGAATATGACCCTAAATAATTACGGTCTGACTCGTGACGGAACAGGGTCAAAATTTAATTTGTTTATAACAAAAAAGCGTTTTTTCTTAATATCTTTTTTAAAACTAAAAATTTTAAAAATGACATAGAATATTATTCAATTCTATATAAAAAAAGATAAAAAATGAACCCGTACGCAAATATTTTAAATTAAAATAAAAAATCTAAAAATTACTTAATTTTTTTTTTAAACAAAGGCAAAGTATGCCTTTTATATGTTAAAAATAATGTGCCCAATTTTAGCCCTTAAAAAAAATTAAGCCCCCGAGAATTATTTAAATACCGAGTCACCGATTTTTATAAATAAAAAGGGTGCATTCCATTTTAGATGAATAAATTATTTTTTAAATGAAAGGTCTTAAAAATATCTATAAAATGAAAAAGAAAATTATTTTTTTAACTGTATTTTTAACCATTATTTTTCAATTTGTTTATAACGCGCTATAAACAAATTTAAAAAAACAGTAAAGAAATGACTTAAATAAATTTAATTTTCTTTTAACTTATAGATTATTTATGGACCTTTAATTTAAAAAAAAATATTCCGATACGTAAAATTTTTAGCGAGTTATCATATATTTTACGTTTTACTAATTTACTTAGAAACAAAATAATATTATTTAGGTTTTATAAGGCTTAATCGAAAGCTAAACACTAACCTATCTAACAATAAACTCAAAAAAAATTTCCGACCAATATGGTATATTTGTTACAGAAAACCAATCTGTCGGTTTTTAATTAGAAAATATTATTTTTATAAGTAAAATACAGCTTTACTTTACTTTACAGCAAATTTATCGAAAAGAGACACAAATATATGTATCCCTATATAGTGTAAATTTCCCTATATAGATTTTTTTTTTAAATTGCGGTTCCGAGCAACCTGCCTGAAACCGGGTTTTTGAACCTAATTTGACTGTATTAAATAGCTATATGAACATTGTAAAGAAATAAGACACTTGTTTCAGGTCATGAGAATTACTTTAGTATTTCAAAGTATAAGCAGAAATATTCCAAAAACTTTTTTGACTTAATGGACGGTATTGCATTCATAAATAAAAACGTTACTTAAGCAATGACTTATATATTTACAAGATTTTTCGAATCAATGCATTATGTTTATCACTAAAAAAAATAATGCGGAATGTCACATGAAAATAATAATGGAACCTGATCAGGTACTTTAGACCTGATCTCACCCCATCCATAAATAGAACATTTAACACAACGCATTGAAAGGGTTTTGATAAATAGAATTCCATAAGAACAAATTAATTATATTTGACTCGATCAAAGGCTTTTGACAGATCGAATAAACAGCAACTTTAAGGCAATCATTGGCTATAGTGAGAATATGATTGTTTATTGCAAAAATTATATACCAGTATGCTTATTATACCCGGTATATAATGCATACCAGAGTATATTAAGTGTAGCCCTGACTTTGTAACGGTTGAAAATATGGATCGCAGAAATATATTTTGACCATTTCCGAAAGGAAGTAGCGAGCTGATATTTCTAGAGCAAAAAAGTATGGTCAAGTTTTGAATGGGCAAAATCGGACCATGTTTTGGCAAATGGACATCGGACCATCTTTGAAACTGTAAGAGATAGAACAAAAATTTTAAGACAAAAATGTTCCTTTTTGAAAAATACGTTCGTTTGAGACTTTTTTTCCTGAATTCAGTATATACCGGGAATTTAAGGAATTAGGTTAGTTAGTTGATATTTTCACCTGTTATTATTATTATTATTTTTAAACTGACTTGGATACAATATATAAACTTATGTCAGAAATTGGATGCCGTATTAAATGTAACTTTATCGAAATTTTCCTTAATTTATATTGCCAGTGCAGTTCTTTTGCTGAACAGTTTTATTGTTTTAGATCATTTAATTTTGAGACTTATATTTTGTATACGTACGAAACCAATTATGAACCATACGTACTATGAACCACAGAAGTTATCCATATTTCATAGTATGCTATTTTTTAGAGAATTTCCTGAAAGGAAATAGAGATATTGGTCAAGTACCGACTTCAAAATTTTGCAAAATGTCTTCAAATGTCCATCGATCCTACCTAGTGGATGGCGAAAATCGCTATCTGTAAAATAATTTATATATATATATATATATCTATGGACATATATATATATATATATATATATATATATATATATATATATATATATGTGTGTGTGTGTGTCTGTAATTACTCTAGTGGTCACAATTTTAATATGAGTTGGTATTTGAGGCGCTTTTGGTATTCAAAAGGTCAAGTTTGTTAATGGGTAAAATCAGACACGGGGAAAGGGGGGTTTAGAGGGAGGCGGAAACACAAAATTTGACATATCTCCCTTAATAATCCAAAAATAGAAAAATTTATAAGAATTATAGTTGAAGGTACTAAGTTTTATTGTAATTTTGTTTCTTATCATTTTTCTTTTACACTTATATTTAAAGAAATATTGACGGTTTAAGATTGAAAATTAAATTCCTCAATATCTCTGTACACATTAGAGGAGCAAAAATGATAAAGTGATGACTTGTAGCAAATAATCCCTTTTTGGATTGATCTAATATTAAGACACATATTTTATATTTTGTGTTTTCTTCTATCTTTATGCCCTCCTTTCCACTTGACATATGTCATTTGTTAATAAAATTTCCTTTGCAAATACTAAAATCATATACGACATTTCATTTTGATCAAACTAAAATTACGACCGCTAGAAAGTGATTTATGTATTCTAAGGAAATTCGCTAAGTTAAAGCAGCTCCTGCGTAACGAATTTTTTATATTTTATAATTGATTTGGACTTTATTGTTTCGGGTTTCGAAAAAATGATTCGGATAAAAGTATTTTAAATATAGCAGCAACTTTTATTCGAAAATTTATTTCGAGAACCGAATGAATAAGGAACCATTCAACTATAAAATTTAAGTTTTTATAAATAAAATATAATTTAAAAAATGACAATTTTTGTTGTGGTCCATAGTACATACATAGTGTACTACCATTTTAAACCGTTGTTCATATAATACCAGATGTAAAAACACGCACTGTATGACGCTCTCGATTTTTTAATTTCAGAGCGATGTAAGAACTCCTTCGGTCCGTGTTCAAGCCGAACTTTTTTTATATTATTTATAGTTCAAACTTACCTCTTACCTAAATTTTAAGTGGAATAATATTTAAAAATACCCTTGTGAAATATTACATTGTTTAGAGCTATTTTGTCCCGCTTGCCAGGTGTAAGAAACGTATTTCCATACATTATTTGTTAAAAACTAATTAACAAATTTATTTCAAGGTGAATAAGATGTAACAATGACCCTTTTGAAAGTTACATGTTCGTAATCATTTTCTGTCTCAATGTCCCGCTGACCGACTTCGGCATTATTATACACCTATCTTACTCGATTGGAATAACTAATTATAATAATATGGCGGTGAATGAAATCATACAATGATTTTGTCGCGAGCTGCCGCGGTCTTTTATAATCGGTTTATTAGAATTCGAGAAAAATATTCCCAAAGTTTGAAAAACACAAAAATTTTAAATAAAAATAATAATCTAAAAATTATATATTCAGGACGTCAAAATGAGTCGATTAAAAAGAATCACGGTTGAAGCTACGAAAACTCCTGAAAACTAGTTTTTGAAGCTAATTTGACTATACCATAAGAATCTATAAAATATTTATAGCCATGCTCAAAAAGGAGGATGGTTCTCAATTCGTCTGTATTTTTTTTTTTACGTGTGTCACCTCAGAACTCCGTCATTTATGAAAAATTTTTTAAAAACCGACTTTAAAAAAATTTTTTACAAAAAAAAACCGACCCCAAAAAAAAAATTTTTACAAAAAAAAACCCAATTCCTTGTATAAAAAACTGAAAATCTGTTATGAAAAAGTGCACTAAAAATTAAAAACAAAAAACGGATAAAAAAAATCTGATAAAAAAATGCACTAAAAGTTAGTAGCTCGTTTAGTTGGCCTACCCATATTTAGACAAATAAATAAGTTATAGAATTTCAAAGCGAGAAATAAACCATATTTTGACAAAATGGAAACCCGACTTCAAAAATCAAATATTCTATAACAAAAAATGCGCTAAAAAGTAAAAAATAATTGCATATTCTTGTGCCAATTTTAGTTCACCTAAGCAAAAATTTTTAAATATATATGTACAATTATTGTTATTTTTGTAGGCAGTGTCAGCATAGAGAAATTTACATAACTTTTGGACACCGCCTCCAAAAATAACAATAATTATACATATATATTTAAAATTTTTTGCTTAAGTGAACTAAAATTGACACAAGAATATGCACTAATTTTTTACTTATTATTTTTGTTATAGAATATTTGATTTTTGAAGTCGGGTTTCCATTTTGTCAAAATATGGTTTATCATTTCTACATTTGTTCATGCAATTTTCCGAAACAAAGAAATTGTAAAACTTTTCGATAGACAAAAAAATAGTACAACAAAATAATATATTATTTATATATTTAGACAAGTACTCTGTAAATTTCAAAGTATATTAAAACAACCCCGGATTTTAATTAAGATTTATGAAGCATTAATTTTAGATATTATAAATGATATATATTTATACGAAACAAAACCCGTTAAAAAAAGTACGATATTATTTATAATAATTTTTTTACACTTTTGTTGTGGAAAGAACACTGTAAAAAATATATTTGAATATGAAACCTACTATTTTATACCGTGTGTTCATTTGAAAAGTTACCTTCAAATATTTTGTTATATATGAATCTCAGAAAAAAATCTTTCAAGCTGCACAGTTTAATGGGGAAAGCATAATGCAATAATTATATTGCATTATAAATTGCCCGCGTGTTATAACTTATCTTCTAAACGGTGCCAGATAGGGAAAATCTTTAAATATTTAAGTGGTATCTTATCAAATGAACAAACTATATATTTATATCTTTGGAAATAAGTTTATTTATAAAAAATAATTTACCATATGGATCTTTAAAGTTTCATATTTTATTAAATTTAACAAAGAATGATTTTATTCCAGAAGAGATCTACTTCCTTCCAAAATTGCATGTACAACTCAAGGAATTCGTTGTTCTTTTTACAAAATTATGTAGTTGATCTGTGCTTTAATCATAATTTCTTTATTAATCATCGGTTTTAAGGATAATGTTTCAAATAAAAGTTGTTAGGATACTTATAATGAACAACTGTTATCTGAAACATTTTTTTCGAAACCGAATTAATTGCAGCATATATACGCGTTGACCCACATCTCGTAATAATATGTGTGTAAAAATTGCAATTTTTTAAAGAGATCTCATATTTTTGCGTTATGAGAGGACATTGGACATCGGATAGGGAACACTCAATTAAAATAATGTTTAGTTCATTGTTTAATATAAAGATGACACATTAGTAACGACGATGACGATAAATGTGTTTAAAACAAATAATGTATTATTTAATAATATTTAATAATTGCTTAAAAGACAACTTCAATATTGTATTCAGATCTAAATTTGTGCTTGGTACAAACTAAATAATACAACAGATATTAATAGTTATAATGTTTTCAAATCACTCTCATATGTTATTCTAATCGTTTTTCATTGCAATCATGTGATATTCTTCTATCCGATTTTGCTTATAAAGATATTTGGCGATATTTTTTTGATACTTTTTAGTCAATTATATTTTGAAATATAATTTCACACTGGTTCTACTACTTCAAATATTTATCAACACTTCCACCAAATTTATATTTGAGCATGTTTTCGAAATCCATCGATACAGAACGACGATATACCATAGATATACCATAGTGCATTGTCACGCGATTGATACACGTGTTAAAAATTCCAAAGCTTTAGCTCAAAAAAACTAATCGAAATTACGATTGACATTTGGCCTCAAACATATGAACGTGTGAAGTTAGTAGTATTAGTAGTAGTATAATAGTAATAGTTACGGAGGGGAAGTCGAAGCCTGGCAAGTAGACCTTTCTAGGACTTATTTCCGACCCCTAAAGGACAAGCAATTTGTATTTAAAATAAGAATTGCAGATATTAACATGGAGTTAGAATTATTTTTGAAGGAAACTGCAGAAAACCTTCACAAGCATAATTGATTACTTTAGTTTTTGTCGCCAACGCCAACAGTTTAGTCAATGAACCGCCCCTTCATTTTTGTTTTGTTTTTCTCTTTTCTATTATAACTTCTAAAAAGAACTATAAATAGGTGTACTGACTAAAAATGACTTGAACAGTGATCTACCCACTGGTCTAACACATTTTGTCTATTGAGTCTGTTCAAACTGTTACTATTGTCAAAAGATTTATCACTTCAGTATTTGGATGCCGTTCCAGGCGAGTAATGTATCTATCACTGAATCGCAAAATTTCTTCACGCACTGGGGGATCTTCTAGACTACGATAAATGTCATCATTACGCACATACCACGGAGAATCACTAGTCGTTCGTAGCAGTTTCGATTGAAAACGTTAAAGTATTTCGATGTTACTGTTGCTCGCAGTTCCCCATAGTTGAATCCTATAGGTCCACACAGGTTTTAATATAGTTTTATACACTCACACTTTATTGTTGAATGACAGCTTTGAGTTTTGTCCTTAAAGCCAATTATATTTTAAGAGATTTAAGTTTAGTTGTTTTCTCTTGGTCGAGATGTGTTTTTGCCAGGAAAGCTTCTATCTAGGTTAGGCAACTCCAACTATTTAACTTCATTAGCTTGTGGAAAACTAACATTGTTCATGCAAACAACTGGGCAAGTTTATCTCCGCATGGTAAACGTAACTTGAACGGATTTCGAGTAATTAACTTGACTGGGCCATTTTTGTAACGAATGTTGTATTTTATTTAACGTATTTTGTAGCTTTCTAGAAGCTACATTTGGATTATCGTCAATGGATAAAATGGCAGTCCTTGTAGTGTTTTCTTCGTCAACAGGTAAATCTGCAGTATAAATCAAATATAGAAATGGACCTAGATCGCTGCCTTACGGTTCGCCAGATTCAATAGGAATTAAGTCGGATAACTCCTCTAGATGATTGACTTGAAAATATCGATTGTTTAATTATGATTTCAAAACACAGTAATATTCACTTGGTATTTGTTGTTTTAGTTTGTAAAGTAAGCCAGGATGCCATACTTTATCAAACGCTTTGCTTACGTCAAGGAATGCGGATGTACAATATTTCTTTGCTTGAAAACTTTTAACGATTGTATTAACTATTCGGTGTACTTATTCCATATAGTGGAATGCTTTTTATGGAAATCTAATTGGTGGTCTGGTATAATTCGGTCTGGTCGATATGATTGAACTTCATTGATCGGTTTCCCTGGTTTTGGGATAAGAATGATTTGCGATATTTTCCAAAGGCAAAGAAAATATCCTGCATTTAAAATCGCATTAAAAATGTTGTTAATCATAGTTATCCGTTATCCAATTTTTTCGCAGCTCTCTTAAAATCTTTGTTGTTATTAAATCATATCCAGACGTTTTCTTTAGATTCAGTTTATCTATTGTCGTACGTAATTCGCTTGGAGAAAACTACTTTATTGGTGGAGATAATTGTAAACGGGCATTTATAAACTGTTTGATTTCTTCCTCTGTAGCAATTGTAGATTTGGAGAAAACTTCTTTAAAGTCTTGTGCGAAAAGATCAACATTTTCTTTACAACTTCTTGCCCAAGAACCAGCTGATTTCCTTAATTGTGGTATGGTTTGTTGGGGGCTGTTTGCAACGTGTACGCAATGACTGGTTTTCCTGCAATCGCCATTTGGGTGGTTTGCTGTACATTTAACGCACCTAAATGATCGCCCATAGTTATTTTTTGTGTGACCAAATCGTTGGCACCTTTTACATTGTGGTTTTTATTTGGAGGTTCAAATTTGACAATTTTGTTTCCAAGTTTGGTGACCGAGTATATAGATTTATTATTGATATAATTTTTGAAATCAATAAAAAACATTGGCAATGATTATTTTGTCTGACTGTATTTTATATTAGATACGTTTTCTACAACGTATCCAAGTTCTGACAGGTCCTGAATAATATTCTCGTTAGCAGTAGAGTAGTGTACATTTCTCAAAACTACACGAAATGGTCGTTGTTTCAGACGATGAGTGTTGTAATTTACATTTTTAGCTTGGAACATTTTTACCATATCCTTGTACAATATCCTTGCAACATCCTCGGAGATTAACTTAATTTGGTTGTTTAAAATTTTGATCAGACATTTTTTCGAAAAATCGTTGGTGTGTAGCTATTGTTGAAAAGCTTTAAACTTGACAACATAAGTTACAAAAATTTGCTGTAGTTGTGGGTTTTTGGGTTCTTCGGTAAGATTGTCGTTGACGGTCACGTGTAAGGATTGGGGATTGAATCGATTTTCAGTAATTATAGTTTTAGAGTTAATTTCTTCCCTTTGTTAAACACATCGGGGTTGTTCCCATCCGGGATTAGTTTCTTTATTTCTGAAACAACAATAAAGTCATCTTCTTGCCATAACGGAGTTTTGTTTGTAGTAACTGCATTATTGTTGACAAGGGATGTGGGATTGCTACTCATTGTTTCAGATGATTGAGAAGAGAGGCTTAGTCGTTTTGATACATTTTTCAATTCTTGTATAAAAATTTCCGTGTTATTTTTGTAGTCGGTACCATTAGCTTTGACTTTTCTAAATTGAGGAGTTTTTTGATGACTTGTACTAACTTCTAGTAAATCCTCAAGAAGTGATTAAGAACTCTGACGAAAGCATATTAACTTATTTTGGATTCATTATATCAAATTATTTCAGATGTAATTAAGATTGTGTTATAGTTAAGATTATTGACCTATCAATAATGTTGATCAGCAAAAATAAAATTACAACACTTCAAACACAATAGTTGTATCACATTTCACTATACACAAACTATGCACTATATACTTTTTATTTTAAATAAAAATAAAAATTATGTCTATATGCAGCAATTAGGTTGTTGACATTTGATTTGTAAACAAAAATTTACTATTAACAATTAATACGTCTGTACACATTGACAGTCGATATAGGAATGCATTTTGTAAACTAATTTAATTGAAAAACTGCCGCCGTAGGGAATAGAAGCAGAAACTTCCCAGCTCCGAGTTGAGTGTCTTTAGTAGCTCGACCACTCGAACGATCAACATGTGAAGTTAAATAAAAGCTTGTAAATAATGCAACAATTACAATTAGAACCAGCAATCTTCCAGCTACGAGCAGAGTGTCAACATGTGAAGTTAAATATAAGCTTGTAAAAAATATGGTGAAATATCGAGAGAAAAAAATTGTTTCAATTTTTATTACAAAATATATTAAGGAACCATATTAGAAACAATAGATATAATTTGTCTTCCATTTATAATGGTTTTAAATTATTGCAATTGGTGAATGGGTAGTCGGATTGTTACTCTATTCGGTTCAATATACGCATTGAGATATTTGCAAAGCTTTTGCCCTAAAGGCGAATATATAATGATCCTTTTTATGTTTAGAGGATTAAAAAACATAGAAAGATTCGGTTTTAAAATACTTCTTGTAAAACTACACATTTTTACAAACTCATATGATAATTAAAAACTAATTAATCAATTAGAATGAGAAAAATATATTATCTCAAATGAGTATAAATGTGTATACATGATGGTAAATATGTTTATGACAATTACAATTAATATCGAAAATGAATTTCTACACACCCCCGCACATCCTTTTCAATATGAACAAACAACAAATGGTACTTTATATACAATATAGTAAAGTCATCATTATAACAACTATCCATTGTTTTGTTGTGTTTATATGAGGTGTTTTGGTTGATATATTCCATGAATACGTTCATTAATAGTGGTACTAGTAGTATAGTAGGTACGAAAACCACACGAATATTATAACTAAGTGTGACGTTTGTTTGTTTATAAATTTGTTTGTTTGTAAATTGTGAACTGTCCATTTAATCATGACAAATTGTAATATTTGTTTTACATGTATACCACTTAATTGCAATTTCTGTATGAACATTACTACTGATTCCTTTCAACTATTTACTAATCATTTCAATTTACTAATTATTAATAAATGAAGCAAAAACAAATTTACACCAGAAAAACCAAATCATAAGAATAAATAATATTAATTTCTTCAAAAGCGTTTCAAAAATTACAATTGATACCGGTTCCACACTTTCCTCGGCTTCACAAGGATATTGTTTATGACAGCATCTGACCCTGCTGCCCAAGCCTTCGGCTAGATCTCTAGGCACAACGCCTCGCATCGTATCTTGGGTTTCTCGTGAGTTTTAGAGGTAGATTGTAAAGGCTGCCTGGACGGGATACACTTCGACCATAAGGTCCATTGTGATGCCTAAGGATGTGAGGATGTGAGTGAAGTGGAAGGAAATTTTTGTGTATAGACTAGGAATTTGAAGGATATGCGGCTGCAGCCGACTATAATAGGAACTATGCCGATATGCATCTGGAATTCGTGAAGGAAACTGCAAAGAACCTTCTCAAGCATAGCCGGTTACTTCGTTCTTCTCCATACGCCGACAGTTTAGTCAATTAACCGCCCATTTTTTTCTTAATAATTGACAAACTGCTGATGTCGGGATTCGAACCCATAACCTCCGAGTTTCCAAGTACTGCATACTGCACAGACATAACGCCTTAGATTGCTCGCCTACTAGGACTGGTTCTCGTGAGTTTTAGTCTGATTGTTCATATGGAACCTTTCCAGCAAGGGAGTCCCAGCCAGGAGACAGTGTTATACTATCTGCCGCTGGCTTAGCCCCGAAAATCATTACAATACTCATGCTTAGATAGATAGATAGATTGTAGCGGCTGGCTTGGACGGGCTACACTTCGAGCATAAGGACCATTGTGATGCCTAAGGATGTGAGGATGTGAGTTGAGTGGAAGGAATTTGTGAGTAGACTAGGAATTGGTAGGATATGCGGCTGCAGGCGACTATGAGACAAACTGCCAATGTCGGGATTCCAACCCAAAACCTCCCAGCTTCCAAGTAGGTATACTGCGCAGACATAACGCCTTAGACCGCTCGGCGTGGTATACGTCCGACCGTTTGGACTGGTATACGCAAGCCTAACCGGTACGACAAACCGCCCGCTAGATGATCAGGATCGGCACTATAGAGTGGATTGACCCTTATAGAATAGAGGTACTTCTATGTTCTGTATGACATTGTAGTTTATACTACGATCTGGTCTTTATATAGAGGTAAAAATGGTCGTCAATATATTAAACAGTAATATTAACATTCGAATAGACAGTAAAAAAGTAATTTTTAATTTTTTAATTTGATATAATGATTCCAATTACTTCGTTTTTCGATTCTATTTGGTCGTATCTGCATTTTATAATCATTCTGAACATGTTTTCATAACTTTTGTAAAATAGATTCATGGAGTATTGAGTACCCCTTATGGGTTCCAAAGAATTATGTGCCAGATAGATGTGCTTATCAACTAATCGACTATACGTGCCCCCCAAATTTTTTAACTATTACGCTAATATGCAGGGCATATTTCGAAGAAAATTTTGTTATTGGTTTTCTACTGACGGACGAATTTCGGAAAAATTTCTTCAAATGTTCATCGTACCTACAAAGTATTTGACCAGCCA
The DNA here is from genome assembly GCA_963920215.1 of Nineta flava. Taxonomy (NCBI): domain Eukaryota; kingdom Metazoa; phylum Arthropoda; class Insecta; order Neuroptera; family Chrysopidae; genus Nineta; species Nineta flava. The sequence goes on from OY986045.1 coordinate 1,002,496, forward strand.
AAATCGAATAATGGAAACGGGTATCTAATATTTACATAAATATTAACGATTTATGATTGAAAATTAAAATTCTCAATATCTCTGCTCAGGTAATGATTTGAAATAAAGTTGATTTTCCAAAACTTACTACTATTTTCAATAAAAGAGAGACCGTACTCAACGAACGTTGCGTGATAATAAATTTTTCACTCGCAGGACTATTTAAAGTTGTTAAAGTATGTTTGATGGCTATAGACTAAGAGCTGGCTACATAAAAGTGAACTGATCAAATATAGTTGTGATTTTTTGTCATAAGTTTCCATTGACATCGTCAAAGCAAGAGCCGCATTTTGCAGAAGTCATATTGGAGGTAGAGAGAGAGTGGTTGGTCGGTTAATTGTGTTTTTAACAACAAAAAAACCCGATCGAATAGATTTCTGAAAATTGGTGTAGCATTACATTTTGAAAATAATAATTGAAAGAAAATGTGTCACAGAAGTGTAGGTTAAGGCCTAACCGCTCCCAGAAGCGGTAAATCAGTTAACTATACGTTGAAATTGAATTGATAAGATATAGTTCTACAAAATCCGGCTCCTGCTGACGATATCATTGGAAACTTATGACAAAAATCACGACTATTTTCGATCAGTTCACTTTTCACTGTAGTGTATCAGTTTCACAGCCTTATAGTGTATCATTATCAGCCAGCTCTTAGACTACTACATCCATCTCTGAAAATAATTGACCCAAGACTGATACAGATGAAAATTGCGAGGGTGCAAAAATACACTGAAAAACTTCGGTGGCAGGTCTACTATACGGTATTGCTCGATTTATTTGCTAAAAATAAACAGATAAAATATTATACTCTAGACTATATTAAACCTATGAATAAAAAACCAAAAAATAAAGTTTTTATAATAGATATTATTATATTACATTACCGACTATTTACACAAATTACACTTTTTTCGTTTCGCATACTTAAATAATAATACATTTTGATCGTTAATTACTTTAATTTTTTATTAAATTTCCATTGTGCAACAAATATTTATTGCACTATAGAGGACAGCCAAGTTTAAGGGCAGTGGCATGCATATAAAATACAGAGAAAATACAGGAACAGCAAATATTTTCAAATCATGGTGAGTGTGTTGAAAATTGTGAAGTTTGTTTTTATCAAACACTTCGGAGCAACAGAACATGCAGATAGATTAAAATTATACTAATTTTTATTGTAGATAATGTAGAGATTGCAGTTACCGGTAAACTTTGTCGCGGTATCTTGGCTCTCTTTATACCCCAAAGAAGCGCTGCCCGAACCTGCAAATGATTCCGATACTCGACAAAAACAAAAATATATTAGCAAAAGGTTTTACTAAATATTTTGTAATTGAAATGACACGCACTTTTTTTTTTAAAGAAAAGAAAAAAAAATTAAATTAAATTAAACACAGTTTTTTACGAAACAAAAAAAACCTGATTTTATTGCTTTAAAAAAAATGAGAATTACTTTTAACCGAATCAAACAACAGTCGAAAATATACTTTGAAACTAATCAGACAATAGTCGATTTTAAACTGATCTGAATAAACACTGGTCACCGGTTTATATACCCATCAAAGATCTTTTGAGAACATGGTGGTTTTTTTGAATAAATTTTTTTTTTGACAATATATATTTGCGCATGGAGGCTTCTAGAATATTTTAGTTTATCAACAACCATGGACGTAATCGGAGTGTTCAGATTATTTATAAAAAAAATTAAAAATTATAATACCTCTCCAGGTTTGAACCATAATCACACCCCACTTGGTTGATATTTAACTACCGACTTAATGAACACGGCCAGTGTGAATTAAAAATCTATACACAATTTTACAATACATATGCTTGCTTATTCTGTTTACTTAATCTTGTTTTTACAAAATTATTTATTTGTGATCTATTTATGTTATTTATCAAAAACATACAATTTGTATGACTTTTGATTTTTTTTAAATTAAATTATATGTGATAAATTTTCGTTCAATTTTTTTTCAAAAAAGAAAAACTTTAAACCAAATGCAGATATTATTTACTTTTCAATTTTCGACTTAAAAAAAAACTTAGTTTAAGAAAATAAATAAATCGAACTACATTATTTTCTTAGAACAAAAAAAACCCCTTCCTTTTCCAAGCAGAAAAATATCGTTTTCTTAAAAATTTTTCGTCTTTTTTTCTTATTATTTTTCTATTTCATAATTAAAATGTGTGTGTGTGTTGGATTCAGAAAAATTATTCTCAATAATTTTCATTACAACAACTTTTAGTATACTTTTATGTTTCACGATTTTTTGTTAGTTCTAAACAAAAAGTTGCAAATGAACTGTTGAATACTGGTATTTATGAAATGCCAAGACTTCACTTAATTATTAAAAAAAATACTATTTACTAATAAAATGATTGTGTATTATATATGAATTTCAATATTTTATTTTTTATTTATATGCAAAAACTTTTAGATTTATAAACGCTATAAAACAAAAATAAATTTTTTGTAAATTTAAAAAGCGATGAGCCAATAAATTATTATATTAGAAGGAACGAACATGGGCGGACTATTTTCAACTTTTAAATTATGTTCAAAAAAGTAAACAAACATATACGAATATATATATATATATATATATATATACATATATATATATATATATATATATGTATATATATATATATACATATATATATATATATATACATATATATATATATATACATATATATATACATATATATATATATATATATATATATATATATATATACGGAAAATGAGAAAACTATTGTCTCTCTATATGAATGAAATCTGTGATGGAAAACTTGGTATATAGCTCGGAAAAGTAGTATAAATTTTTGTTTTTAAAGTCAATATCCATATAAAAAATCATGCATGCATATGTGTGTAAAAATAGTCAATGTTGTTTTCTGATAAATTTATGTATACTTAAATACAAAAAACACGACGATAAATAAAGCTGAATCATATGCAAAATAAAAAGACGCGTCATAAATCAAAGATTGGAATATATAATGTCAAATGAGGAGCAACATTATATTTAAAATTGTTATTTTTTAACGCTCTTGTGGGATAAATAATGTAATACAGTATATTGGAATCATGGAACTAATCCTTACATATTATAAAATAAACTCCTCCCACCCGCCGCGTCTACCGAACGGATTTTTATACGGTTTTCAACAATGGGCGGAGTGAGTCATGAAGAAGGTTTAGGTGTATAGTTCATTGAGGTTTTCATCCTTTTCAAAAAAATATCCATCATTTAATTTTAAAAAAAATTTTAAATAAATAAATAAATACGTGTAGCATCGTTTCAAGATAATCCTTGACGAGAGAAAATATTATGGTATTTGGTTATCACGGCCATACAAAATTTTTGCGGGCGGATAATGCTAGTAGATTAAATAAAACCAATACAAACAATAATGACTTGCCTTTGTCGGTTATCCAAAATATTTGGCTTACTTTGTTTATACCTTTTTAAAGCAAATAATATAGGGTATATTTTTTCTAAAATAAACCGGGAAAACCTCTCGTCATAATCTCAATATTGTACCTTTATCCTAAAACAGTTGCTTCGGGTGTGCTGATCCCCTAATGTTTTCGGTTGTAGAATTTCAATGGTTGTTGTCTCAAATTCAATAAAAAATGTATTTTTAAAACAAATAATTTTTCATATTAACTCTATATACTACTTACCGTATTCACATTATTATACATTATTTTTTAAATTATAAGAGAATATGTATTGAAAACACTTAGCATAGATCCATTCATATAGTCAGCGTTCAATTAAACAAAAAAAGCCATCAATGCCAATAGCCAATATAAAGGAACACAATAATAAATGATTGCTTGCTGAAATGTAATTGTTATCGTTAATTTTCTGTTATTGTGATTTTAAAAAAAAAGTATATTAAACGTTTTGTGGGCATAGATATATTATAAAATAAATTTTTTTTACACATCTCTTTCTTCGATTTGAATTGAAAATAATGAATTAAACAAGGTTGACGTGAAAACTGGAGTGTATATTATATAAAACAGTTCTAGATTATTATCGCAAAATTTAAAACTACAGGCTGATCACAAATTATATTACTGTATTGTTTTCAATGGATTGTTACTTGTCGAAATCCACTACAATTATTAAAAAAAAACAAATATTAGAAATTGTCGTAAACATTTTTTTATTGTGGCTACTGTTTCGCAATCGCTGTTTCTTTTTCAGAGACAATATAATCAGCATTATTATATGCTAATGAACAGTGCGAAGCTATAGTAAAATAAAAAAATCTCATTTATTTGTTTTATTTAATATTTAATATTTAATATTTAATTTATTTTATTTGTAAATACGTTTATGCACACAATCGCAATGTCTTAATCATAACATTTGTGTAAGACAATGAAAATTTAGGATCCTTCTGGCAATTTTTCCCGATTGTTTCTATAGACAATATAAATTGAAGATACTTCCAGCAATACTTGAAAGTTCAAATTTGGTATGCAGGTATTTTTTTAGGCTGATATTTCTATTGCAATCCAATTGTTCAATCTTTGTTTTGTTGAGTTCTTCGGTAGATGGATTTGTGCCACTTGAGTGTTAACTGTTTTATAAAGCCCAAAGTAGCCATAATGCAAGGATTAAATTGAAATAACTATTATTGAATGAAATAGTGACAGTCAATTGTAATTGGCCCGATTCGATCAAGGGTACTTTTATGGCTACGCGATCTTAAGATTGGACCCAATGATTACCAAATGTGTTCGTGGCATATTACATTACCTTATAAGTAAGCATACGCATTCTGCATCATGTGAATAATAAGTGTACATCATAGGTTGGCAAACTTTGACTGCACTCAGCTCTGAGTGAGAGGTTGGAAGAGAGATAGAGTAAATACAGGGTACCTACCAATTATTATTATTTTATTTTTTTATTTAAAACATTTTCTGAAAAAAATATAATAATACCAACTCTTTTATGGTCACTATTATACAGAGTATACAATACATACAATACATTGAATACATACTCTGAAATTTTGGGCTGGTAATTTGGGGCATAAAATGTACCTTTTTAATATATTTGGGTATGAACAAAATATAAATGTTATATAAATTATAAAATATAAATCTTTTGATCTTTTACATTTACCGCTTGACAATTGTAAACCGCTTGTAAATTTTTTGATAATTTAGCTTTAGTTTAGATTTTAGAATTAGATTTTTGAAAATACCCAATAATTTACCTAAACTATTCATATCAGAGAACTAATAAACAATTATTTACTTGATTTAATTATTTTTTCTTAGTAGGGGGTATAGTGTCATGGGAATTTAATGACACTGGATACAATAAAGATGCCAATGAAAAGGCTAAGTGAAAGGGGGGGGGGGGGGGTTGTTATTTGTAACTAATTTCTAAATGGTTAAATTTTACATAAAGTGGGAATGCATATAGTTGTTGTTGTTGTAATTATTGTTATTGCTATCATCATGATTGTTATTATTATTATTATTATTGTTATTATTATTATTATGTTTATTGGTGTATCTCTCCATATTGTAAAACATATTTCTTGAACAATAAATATTTTATAAAATAACCTGTATTGACTCATCGTTCCGTCTTACTTCAAAACATACCTTTTTTACTTACTCTCACACAGTTTACGGAGAGCCGCCTGTGCCCACCTCTGGACTTTACCTAAATATAAAAACATCCTTTGTATATAACACACTCAATTAATAATATTATTGACTTTATATGTGTGAAATTTACGTCGTCACACATATAATTTCACTTTTTGTACATAATTTATCATAAATTCATAATTATTTGAATGAAATGCGGGAAAAACACGTGATAAATGAATCGAATATACACATATATGAATGTATGTGATATATCTATACTATATAAATTGGTATATAATTTTCAAATTATCAACTCACGGTTGCGTCCATTCAAAATTATAAATTTTATGTTATTGTCAAAATGTAGTTAATCATCAAAAAATTAATAATATAAAATATTTTATTTAAAAAATAGAATTATTTGCGTTCATTTATATAATTTAAATGCTGCATATTATTTATCGAAATTTATAGGAGGCAAATTTGAAATCTGTCTATTTCTGTAATGACTAAACAATTGGAGGAGACACAAGCCGAGCATTGCTATATAACATTTGTAGTAGCGATTCAGAGTGTTTTTGAACTCTTGTAACTTTGGTCTGATTGACACCTTACATCTTAACTTTATAAAATACGATGCAGTCACGAAGTTTATAATATGTACCATAGTGACATGTTTATATTTCTACCAGTTTGAAATTTCATTCATTAGTAGATTTTTTCAGTATCTATTCTTGACTGATTAAAATTGTTTTACTTGTCGTAATCCTAGTAATGTGAAATTTGGTTTGTATCAAGTTATTAACTTACACTACTTGGAGTTTTTTCTTCCATTCTTCATCAGAGTAGTAGCTTAATAATAATAAGCAAGAAGTACCTCAAATGGGTCCCTACCTAGACCAAGGGGTGCTCTGTGCCCTCCTTGATAACAACCTGTCACCCGAAGGCAAGACGTCTCCGGGTAAGAGCGCTATTGTAAGCAGATGAAGCTATTGGATTCTGTTGCGGCCAGACACTGCACAGAAAGCCCACAGCTTCTCCCCCGAGATTGCCTCCTGGATTGATGAATCCAGGGTTTCGGACCCATACATTCTATACCTGAAACCCTGCAGGTACAAATAACATGTATGGAGGTTTCATCGTCCTCCATACAGGCCCTACAAGTGGGATCATCAGAGAACCCCAAGTTATGAAGGTGGTAGTTCAATCAACAGTGTCCTGTCAAGAGCGCCACCACCCTTCTCAACTGTATTCTATTCAGTTTCAACCGAGCACAGTCGAATAGCCCAGTTGTGTTTATAGACAGCTTGGCCTGTCGCATGCCCTGCGTAAAGTCCCAGAAATCGAGATGAGCTTGGTGTAGCTTCTTCATTCGGTAAATTACGAGCATCTTCCTACGGGAATGACAGGCTTAGGTGAAAGGGGTGTTTGAGATTACCCCTCTCGTGCCAACGAGTCCGCTGCTTATCGATCCCATACCTCACAGAAAGGAACGATTATCCTAAATTTGCGGTCAAAACGATAAATCGTAAAAGTGGAATCCTGTGCCATTTCCACAAGTGGGGTCACAGTCTCCAACCTGTTCATTATACTCGCATGACCTGTGTTTGTCCTACAGTACCACTTTCTGCAACTCCTAAGTTCGCAGGCGAATGTCGTGATCTCCGCTTCCATCATTAAATGAATCGACGGAATACCTAGAATCGAACCCACCGCGGCAGTAGGAGTTGTTTGCATGGCTCAAGTGACACTAAGACATACAACTCTGAGCAGGTGGTCCAATTTTTTCCTGGTTACGGCCAGAGAGTTTCTTGTCCACCATACTACATAGCCAAATGTGATTGGCTTTACGATCATTATAAATAACCAGTACACCATGTGAGATTGGAGTCACCAAGACTGTCTAAATGCTCTCCTGCTCATCCAGAAGATACTATTTGCCTTGGTTAGTTCCCAATCCAAATGATCACCCCAGTTCAATTTTTCATACAAGATGACTCCCAGATGATTAACCGTGCTGGTTTGTGTAATTTTTATGCCAGATATGCTGATCATCGGTTGAGCAACTCTTGGCCTCCTTGTAAAGAGTAAACAGCCCGTTTTCCAGTTTTGACAGAGAGTTCTTTTGCAATGCAGCAACGCTCCACGTAAGAGAGCGCTTGTTGCATCAAATCATAGATAGTGCTCTCGTCCCTGCCTTTGACAAGTAGAGTAGTAGCTCAACATACACTTGGGTGTTTCCTGTAGTACTGGGCAGATTAAAGTTAATATACCGCTTGAATTTAGCTTACAAACAAGAAACATTGAAGCATCCTACGTAAAAAATTTAAATCTTACCAAAAATAATCCTTATAGCAATGAGATGAAATCAAAGCATCGTAAAAAGCTATAAACTTTAATCTTATCATATAAAATGAGCTGACATTGTTTTCATTTTATAATTTCTATTACTATTTAGTCCTCAAAATAAAAAAAATGGGTAAAACCAGAGTAAACGTTTTTTTTAATTAAATACTGATAAGAAAAAATTAACTCGTCAACCAGGAATCGAACCTCGGGCCTCTGGATATCTAGTCCAGTATGCTTCCGCTACACGACTGTGGCGTAACAGCCAACCTTTTCATATCATTCTTATTTTTATTTATTTAGACAGTATTACTTCTGTCGAAGTTATTATATATTTATTTATTTGTGTATACTTATTTATTTGCGTCAACAATACGATGTTTGTCCAAATTCCTTTCGGTTACGTAAGACAAACTGTAGAAGACTTTAGCGTATACTATTTAGACAAATGTCATACTGATGTAAATACTGATATAAAAAAATTAACTCGCCAGCCAGGAATCGAACCTCGGGCCTCTGGATATCTAGTCCAGTATACTTCTGATACAACAAAGAGGACTGTGACGTAACAGCCAACCTTTTCATATCATTCTTGAATTACGACTTGAATTATACACATCTCTCTATGCTATCCCTTTCTACAGAGTTAAGTTACAGTTTTAACTCTGAATACATGATGTTTGCATACAATCACTTTATGTACAATCAAAACCACCTGATAATATGCTTTGATAACGACATACACCAATCACAATACAATTTGTCACAAATAACACTTGTAAATTTTTTTTATTTTATACCGATTACTACTACTTTCATAATATTTGAAAACTATTTATTTGTCATTAAAGTATAAACACATAATTTAACAAAATTTTTGTTTGTTTTGATCACACTTGTAATTCGGTAATAATCACATACAATCACAACTATGTCCCGTGATTGGTTCACCAAAAATTATTAGATTCTTTTCATTTTTAGGTATTTAGTTTAAGTGCTATTCATTTGCTTGTAAGTAGTATCGGCCAATTCTATATCGTAGTTAGGTCTACTATTTTATTTTTTAGAGTCATGCTTGAATATTCTGCTTGGATTTGTAAGTAGTCATTAATAAATTAATATTAAATAGAAGCAATTTTATTGTTAATATACATAGTTAAACAGGGTAATTAAATAATTCTGCCGTGTCACTCGATAGTTTCTTCCGTAGCGTTTATGCATTCTCAATAATTAATCGGAAGTCGCTACCAATTACATAAAACGAAACTTTTGTCAAAAATACAATAAACTTCAAGGATGTTTAAATTTACACCAGTTTGAAAATTGCACGTAAAATGTACATTAATTGATGCGGTTTGAGGGCAAAGGACACCTCCGATTACGCCATTCACACAAATTAGACTACTTTAGATGGATATAATATACGTACTAACTAGTCTTTATATATAATGCTGAATTTCACACTCAAATTACAAATGTGGGATATTTATGAAAATAGAAATTCTATTATTATGATAAATTATTATTTAAAAATTAAAATTGTTCAAATGATTATTTTTGAGTAATAATTTTAAATTATATTGAATCAAATTACAATACATTTCATTTTGTTTATTGCGTTTTTGTAAAATGAGTTATATTTTATGTATAAAATTTATTTTGACCTAATTTCCCACTGTGCGTGTGTGTGAATATTTATATTGTATTTATTTTATACTATGTAAAAGGTAAACTCAAAGGATTCTAATAAAAAATTTAAAAAAAGTTATATACTTAATTTTGTCATACCTTTGAACGCCCGATTTATGAATATTTTTTTGGCTTTGATGTTATTTATTTTTATTTTAAATATTACATACGATCCAAAATAATTTATTAGAGTACGAATTCGTATGTTTTTGTGTAAAAAGTTCTTGGAAAAAAAATAAAATCCAATTAAAATTAAAAAAAATATTATTATGGTACTTACTATTTAACAAAATTTTTAGATGATATAAACCAATGCAATGTAAGAAAAAAAATTTTAACTTCTCTCAAAAATTATTTTAGGTTTTTCATTTCATAAAACGTATAAACCGACAACGCATAATTAACACAATTTCATTCGTTTGCTCCCTTAAAATAATGGTATCGGAACGGGAGGAGAGACGACCGAATTAAGTTTTAGAGGTTGATTTATAAAATAAGCTTTTTTGCAAATAATTTTTAGAGATTTTCGTAAAGATTTTAAAGAAAAAAACAATTTTTCATGTGAAACAGATTTATTTTAAATTTAATTTTAATTTTTTTGTATTATAAGGTCCATTGTGATGCCTATGGATGTGAGTATGTGAGTGGAGTGGAAGAAATTTTTGTGTATAGACTAGGAATTGGTAGGATATGCGACTGCAGCCGACTATGATAGGAACTATGCCGATATTCATCTGAAGTTCGTGAAGGAAACTGCAGAAAACCTTCTTAATCCATACGCCGGCAGTTTCATTTAATAGTTGCTCCTTAAAAATTGATGATATGAATATGAATATAAATAGCTCGGTTAACTATTTACTAAGATAATTAATGGGGGCTAAATTGATTAAATGTAAGATAAAATTTGGTTGAAATTTATTTCGCAAGTTGTTTTTTAAAATTGTATAACACGGCAACTTATTCTTTCTTTTGTTTCAAATATTTTAAAACTTGCCTTGCTTACTTTGTAAATAGCTCGGTACTTTATCCCATATCATCACTTTTTAAGGAGCAACTATTATTACATGAAGTTTCATCCCGAAAACTCGGCCCTTTTTAGCGAATTTCCTGAAAGGAAATAGAGCTATTGGTCCCGTACCGAAGTCAAAATTTCGCAAAAATTTCTTCAAATGTCCATCGATCCTACCTAGTGGATGTCAAAAATCACCATCTGTAAAATTTATATATATATATCTATGGACATATATATATATATATATATATATACATATATATATATATATATATGTCCATAGATATATATATATAAATATACATATATATATATATATATATATATGTGTGTGTGTGTCTGTAATCACTCTGCGGTCACAGTTTTCATTTTATCGGAATGAAATTTGGTATTTGAGGCGCATTTGGTATTCAAAAGGTCAAGTTCGTTAATGGGTAAAATCGGACGAGGGAAAAGGGGGATTTAGAGAGAGGGGGAAACACAAAATTTGACATATCTCCCTTAATATTCGAAAAATCGAAATTTAAAATTTATAAGAAGTAAAGTATTAGGTACTAACTTTTACTGTAGTTTTATTTCTTATCATTTTTTCTGTTACCCTAATATTTACAGAAATATTGACGGTTTAAGATTGAAAACTAAATTCCTGACTATCTCTTTACATATTAGAGTTTGAGCAAAAATTATGAGATGTTGAATTGTAGCAAACATGATTTTCTACAACTTTTTTCCTTACGCATTTTTTGATTGTTCTAATATTAAAGGAGATATATTGTATTTTGTGTTTTCTTCTTTCTTTATGCCCCCATTTCCCCTTCACGTATGACATTTATTAATAAAATTGGCCTTGCAAATACTAAAATCATATACGACATTTCATTTTGATCAGACTAAAATTGTGACCGCTAGAAAGATATTTATGTATTTTAAGGAAATTCGCTAAGTTGAAGCAGCTCCTGCGTAACGAATTTTTTACATTTATGTTTTTGAACGGATATCACTGCGCTTTGAAATGCTTAAATATACAAAGCGAAAATAAATAAATATGCGAAGGCTTTGCACAAAACGCTACGCACTTTGTTATGTTTTGCATTACTTTACGCTTCGCGTTACATAAATCTTTTTCTTTGAAAATAGATTCACATATACAAAGGAGACCGCTTCGCGTTTTATAACGTTAATTTGCTCTGCTCGGTATTGTGCTCCATCCCTGTGACCCCAACGTTGCTTTCGGCCTTGACTTCGTGCCTAAGAAATATTACAAAAAACCGCTACCTTCTAGCATGAATAGAAGTAAAAAAGGTAGTTTTTAATGTTTTCCCCATTTTTGGGGACGTTACGTCCCGAAAATTTAAGTTTTCCGATTTTTCTTATGACTTTCAAGTTATTCCGCGTCGAGTGCAAAAAACTGTATATTTCTAGCATGTCAACAAAAAACCTAATTAGGTCTGTCGCATTATTGTGCTCTAGGTATGTATTGCATATTTTATACTGGAAAGTTTAAAGATCTTAAAATATTTGAAACAAAAAACAAAAATTTGTCAAGATGAAATATTGAATACATACATTATTTATATTCATTTTCTTACACTAGGTAAATAAGGGTCCTGGTCCTCTCTTCCATATCACTGCTTTTTATGTAGAAACTATTATATGAAGGATATCCCCGAAAATTGAGCCAGTCGATCGGATAAACACTACAAGTTTTTATTTACACGTATGTGTAGACGAAAAATAAACAATAAGTCAGTATATACAGAATGTGTAAGCAATTAAGTCAGTCAGTTGTTATTTTCATTTGTTTTTGAGTTAACTTTGTTTTGTATGTCGTAAATTTATATTTATATTTCAAAAGTAATTAAATACTCTTTTTCGTAAATTTTAAAAGAAAAGTATCTAATCGTAGAAAACATACACATTATACAGATAAAATATGGATATACGTATATATATATATATATATATATATATATATATATATATATAATGGGTGATTTTTGATAGCTATAGGAAATTTAAAAAAAAAAACACATAAAATTCAGAAAAATGCATGAAATCTTGATTTGAATCGATAGTACGGTCCATATAATTTAATGTTTGAAGATTATTTCATGTAAATGTTGACCGCGGCTGCGCCTCAAATGGTCCATCCGCTTAGTCCAATTTTGGCATACTCTTTCCAACATTTCGGTCGGTATCACACGAATGAATGCTTCAATGTTGTCTTCCAATGCGTCAATCGAAGCGGGCTTGTCAGTATAGACATGAGCCTTAACATAGCCCCACACTAAAAGCGTTAAATCGCACGATCTAAGCGGCCAATTGACCGGTCCCAAACGTGAAATAAACTGTTCACCGAACTTGCCTCTCAATTGGTTCATTGTTTCGCGTGCTGTGTGGCATGTGGCACCGTCTTGTTGAAACCACATGTCATGCAAATCAAGCTCTTCCATTTTGGGCAAACAAAAGTTGGATATCATCTGACGGTAGCGCTCACCATTCACAGTTACGTTGCGATTCGCAACTTCTTTGAAGAAGTACGGTCCAACGATGCCACCAGCCCATAATCCGCACCAAACAGTAACTTTTTCTGGATGCATTGGTAGCTCTTGCAATGCTTCTGGCTGATCTTCACTCCAAAATCGACAATTCTACTTATTTACGTATCCAATGAGCCAAAAATGAGCTTCGTTGCTGAACACAATTTTTCGATAAAAAAGTGGATCTTCCGCCAACTTTTTAAGAGCCCATTCACCAAAAATTCTGCGTTGTGGTAGGTCGTTCGGCTTCAATTCTTGCACCAGATGTATTTTGTAAGGCTTCACACCTAAATCCTTCCGCAAAATTTTCCACGTTGTTGAGTAACAGAGGCCCAATTGTTGCGAACGGCGCCGAATCGATAATTGATGGTCATCACTAACACTGGCCGATACAGCTACGATATTTTCTTCAGTTCGCACTATACATAAGCGTGTCGGTGGTTTAATGTCCAACAATGTCAATTTGGTGCGAAATTTAGTCACAATAGCCCGAATAGCCGCTTCAGTGGGTCGATTAAACTGACCATAAAATGGAAGAAGCGCGCGATGAACTTTCTTAACAGAGCACGCATTTTGATAATAAAATTCAATGATTTGCAAGCGTTGTTCGTTTGTAAGACGATTCATGGTTAAATTATAGACCAAACTGAAGATGTTTGTCAGTGACACAAAACACTAAACGTGCGTGAGCTGTCAAAATCAGTGTTGCCAAACAGAAAATACCACAATATATATATATATATATATATATATATATATATATATATATATATATATATATATATATATATATATATTGATATATGTATCTAATAATAAAGAGAATACTAGAATTATGAATAAAAAAACCTCAAATTTGCTAAATAATTTTCTATATTTAAATTATCATCAGTTTAACACAATATTTACAAATTTAATTTAGATTGTATCCATTCAATATACTCAGTGACACGTGTATAAATGCCAGGTAACCCTTTAACAGCACATTGATGTCCCCATGAAACAACACCAATTTGGAAGTATTGTGTGTGGCCAGCTTCACTCAATTGTGGGATCATTAATGGACCACCAGAATCACCAGTACATGAATCTTTTTCAGTTTTACCATAACCAGCGCAGAGGTGGGTTTTTTGTACAACACGTTGTGTTTTAATTGCACTCATCAATGTTTTTGAGCAACGTGCATTTGCTACAACAGGTACTTGTAAGCCCATTAAATCATCACTACGTTCACCCTCTGTGAAAACGTTATTTTTTATTAATTGGAAGGTCGTACATAAATTTTTATTTATATACAAATTATAAACTTACTCCAAGCAGTTAATCCCCATCCAGCTACGAATGGATAGTAACGAACAAATTGATTTTTACGCATGTCGGGTTGTGTTGGTAAACAGATAAATCCACAATTTGCTATAAGTAGACAGAATGAGAATTATTCATCAGTTTCATGCTGTGTTTGAAAAACTTACGTGTGTTTTCAGCATTGAATTCAGGTTTATCGTACCAATTAACTTTCAGGATAGCAATATCATGTGTCATAAGTTTTTTGTTATAACCTTCATGAGAGTATTTAGCAATAACATCACCTTCATTTTCATAACTACCCCAAATATTTAATATACCAGCACGTACTTTAATTCTGAAATATTGTACAAATTTAATTTGATTCATCTCCAATTTGTAAATGAATAAAATTCGTCCTCGCCGACATTAAAAAAAGAAGGATAAAGAAGATCAAAGAGACAAAAGAATCAAACAACTTCACTATAAAAAGTTAATTCATGAATTCACAAGCCTGGGTACAATTTGAGCTCAACCTTGAGAATACAAATTAAATAACAATTGCAAATTATACAGGGTATATACATAATTTTTCCTCTCTTTTGATGCTCTAGGGTAGATTAACTATGCCAAATACGGCCTAATTTTTTATTTTGGATCACGAAAGAAAGAATATTATTATAGTACCGATTATTTTTAAAAATTTTTTAATTGAATTTTGATGTATCCTTTAGATTTTGGGAAAATGTTTGAATACCAGTTGTAAGTATGTTTATAATACAACTTTTATCTGAAGCATGCAAAAAATAGGCGCTAATTTTGTAGCCATGTGTATAATAGCTGACTATTTGCGTTAGATGCGTTGCAAAATTACGTCAGGTCTCGTGCGAAAAGTCGCAGATATATAATTGACCATAAATAATCCTTATGTACATTTAGAGTCATTCCGGGTGTTCAATTTCTTTAGTTTAACTTACAAGTCATCTGTAATACAATGAGCTGCAGTTAAAACATGACCTTGTGAAATTAAAGATCCACCACATTTCCATTCAATACCATAATAATTATCAATTTCACCATAACCCAAAACAACCATCCATGGGAATTGACCTTCTTTCACTTCAAAACCACCGACAATACGTGAATATGCATTATCACTGAATGAACGTCCACAGGTTTTTAAATCGGGTAATGTGTATTTTGTATCTTGCAATGCTGTTGTTTGTGGTACATTTGAATGTAAATCTTCAACACCACAACATACAATCATTGTTTTAGGATTTTCAGCCGAACTGCCGCAAATGGTTGCTGAAGCGTTCATAAATTCTTCACTTTCTTCAATTGTTTGTTCTTTATATGCAACATATGTGTGAAGTGCTGGACAGGCACGAATTGGTATACAAACTCCATTATCTCCATCCGGTGTTAAACATTGCCTAGTTGTCTGGCGAGCTAAAAATTATTAAAGTCGGTCAGTATACATAAAATTAAAATAAAGTAAAACATTGTATGCAAATAAAGCAAAAAACTGTTGTGTAGCACGTAAAAACGGTGGATAGTTCTATTCCGCGTGCGTTTTAAAAGAATCAAAAAGTCATTAAAACACGTAAACTCGATTTATGCTACAAACATGAACATATATTCCGTGTTTCTTCAAGCGATGTTGATATAATCTAAAATACAATACGACTTATGGCAACATTAATGTGTTACAAGCAGCGTTAAAAAATTTGAATTTGAAAATTATATTTTAGATTTTAACATTTTTTGTGAAGCTGTTTGTAAAGCTAATTTTTATGGTAGTATATCTGATAGCAAATTATCTAAGTATTTGTCATTCAAGTAGCTTGATTTTTTTTTTTTTAATTTGCTAAACTAAAAGGAAGAGCATGCTAAAAAAATGATTATTCTGTATTTCAACAAAATGTGTTTTTTGCATGAAATTTGAATTAAATATTTCGCAAATATTTCATAAACTCAGTTTTGGGTATATTTTAGAAAATAATTAATAAAATTTATTCATTTTTGTCATATTTCGTTAACGTGCAAAACTTTTTTGTATTTGAAGATAGTCTCTATGTTTGAACTGCAGAGCACAGTGAATTTAAAGCACTGCAAGTAAACTACAGATAATACCGAAGAAATTGTAGTTATCAGGTCACTAATATTTCAAAGCTTTTGGTAATTAAATTCGTTCAAATTCAAATTATACAGTACAGAGATTTTAATGTCTTAATTTAGTTTTATAGAAACAATGCAAAAAAAAAATTAATTATTATCAAAAACTTTGTCGTTCATACTTAATTAATATTAATTTTAAAATTTAAAAAAATAAGTTTATTTACCTCCTTTAACAATCCATAAAGTAGCTACCAACACAAATCCAACTTTAAGTAATTCCATTCCGTACAATGGTTCTAATAAGATTGATATTTTAAATTGATTTTGATCAATATTTATATAAAATTGTATCCATAGCAAAGTTATCATCTGACGTATGTTTTTACATCATTGGTTTTCATACAATTGGTTTTGTTTTAAATAAATACAAATCTTAAAAAGATGAAAACAAAAGAAATAAAATAAATAATTCTTCATCGTAAGACCACCTGTTAAGTGTATTTATTTTTGGATAAAAGTCCTAAAGATAATAAATCACCTGAAGGTTATGATTGTAATAATTAAATTAGTGTCAATTGAAAATGTATACGACTTTAACCGTAGACTGGAATTCGAAAATTCCATACGTCTGGCTGAACATTAAATTTTAGAAAAAAATTTTTTTGGTGTTGAATGCGGTTACGTTAAATTATCAGAAAATATTTCGCAAAATAATTTTAGTAAAAATCATAAGAAAAATCATAAGAATAACTTTTGTAAGTTCTCCTGAAGAAAGCATATCAATGTTATGATAAAGGAGAAAAATAAATTTGAAAAACGACATTTTGCTATTCGAATATTTTATTTATATTTATCTTCGGTGACATGTTTCAGCTAACATAACTATTCTCAAACTTTGCTGAAATCCTACTAGGTTTGAGTTTATATAGAACATACTACTTGGCTATGACGTATTACAAATGAAAAATAATTAACCATCAGTTTTAAAAATCAATTTACAAAAACAAAAATTCGTTACGTAGGAGCTGCTTCAACTTCCTTATGCGAATTTCCTTAAAATACATAAGTCACTTTCTAGAGGTCACAATTTTAGTCTGATCAAAATGAAATGGCATATCTGGTATGATTTTAGTATTTCCAAGGCCAATTTTATTAATAAATGACATACGTCAAGGGGAAAGGGGGCCATAAAATAGGAAGAAAACACAAAATATAAAATATCTCTTTTAATAGTAGAACAATCGAAAAATACGTAAGATATAAAGTTGTAGAAAATCAACTTTGCTACAATTCATGACCTCATCATTTTTG
The DNA here is from genome assembly GCA_963920215.1 of Nineta flava. NCBI lineage: Eukaryota > Metazoa > Arthropoda > Insecta > Neuroptera > Chrysopidae > Nineta > Nineta flava. Next base: position 1,020,485 of record OY986045.1, read on the forward strand.
CTCAAACTCTATTGTGTACAGATATATTAAGAAATTTAATCAATTTTTTCAATCTTAAACCGTCAATATTTCTGTAAATATTAGTGTAACAGAAAAAATGATAAGAAACAAAATTATAGATAAACTTAGTACCTACAACTTTACATCTTATAAATTTTTCGATTTTTCAAATATTAAGGGAGATATGTCAAATTTTGTGTTTCCCCCTACCTCTAAACCCCCCTTTCCCCTTGTCCGATTTTACCAATTAACGAACTTGATCTTTTGAATACTAAAAGCGCCTCAAATACCAAATTTCATTCCGATAAAATGAAAACTGTGACCGCTAGAGTGATTACAGACACATATATACATATATATATATATATATATATATATATATATATATATATATATATATATATATATATATATATATAAATATATATATGTATATATATATTTATGTATATATATATATATGTCCATAGATATATATATATATATATATATATATATATAAATATATATATGTATATATATATTTATGTATATATATATATATATGTCCATAGATATATATATGTCCAAAGATATATATATATATATATATATATATATATATATATATATATATATATATATATATATATATATAAATATATATAAATTTTACAGATGGTGATTTTTGACATCTACTAGGTAGGATCGATGGACATTTGACTTAATTTTGTTTAAACTCGCCTATTTGCAAAATTTCTTTGTTTTTTATGTGCCAAAATATGAACACACGAACAAAATCTTTTAAGTAACTAAACACATATCTATAATAGAAATAGGTGTCTGTTAGTTGTCCCCCAAAATGTGGCGCAAAATTTCATTATTAAATTTAAAAAACAAACCACCTTACTCGAAGCTTTGAAAAAAACACACGTAGATTCTAAATGTTACACAAATAAGTGCAACCCATGAAGTCTGCATCACCAAATTCCCAGTATGATCGAAAAATTGACGAATACGTTATAAGTATTTATTGCCGACTATATTGACGTTCATACGATTTAATTGACACCGTTTTTGGTTCGCGAGATTTCGGGCACGAAAAAAAGTCTATAGATTACGAATGCATACACACCCACACATGCATTTTTTTAAAAATGGTGTAAATAGAATTCCTTGAACGTGGAGATATGGTCGATTTTCGGATCGATTGCTATAACCATAATGCAAAGTTAATTAAGAAATAATATTTGGTTCGAAAAAGGAAAACCCAGATCAGCTTTTCATTCAACTTGATAGTACGAAGTAATTTGTGACGGTTTTCTTGAAATAAAATAATTTATAGTGCGTTCGTTTAACAATATGAGCGCCCACATTCGTCACGTAAATACGCTATAAGTAACGTATAAATACCACCACGATCATAATATTTATATTCACATACATGTATTTTATATATTCACATAAATTAATTTTACATTCCATTACAAATGAAATTTCCCAAATACCAAAAGGAACATTATTACGAATTGTTAGCCCTTAAAGGAATAAATTTAAAATTATTGCTATATATATATATATATATATATATATATATATATATGTATATAAATAGACTGTGTTGGAATGCTTTTCCAATAGAGAATCAATGTTAAATATTATTTATAACTGGCAGGCCGTGTGGTTACTGTGCGGAGTCAATCAGTACACATGTTATGAGAGTCATCTCACATGCGTTTGGTAGTTTGTTTGTCATTTAAGAGTGTGTACTGACTCATTTAAGAGTGAGTGAGTGTGTACTCACTACATGTGTATTGCCTGACTGCACACAGTAACCAGACGGCCTGCTAGTAATAAATAATATTTAACATTGATTCTCTATTGAAAAAACATTCCGACACAGTCTATATATATATATATATATATTTATATACATATATATATATATATATATATATATATATATATATATATATATATATATTTATATATATATATATTTATATATATATATATATATATATATATATTTACATGTATAGATTTTCTTATTCAACTCCGAATCAATTAGGCACATGGAAATAAAGAACAGAATAGATAATTCGTCCCAAATTTTACATAAATAGTATTCTGTTAATAATTTTAAAATACTTATTACCAGTTTCAAGTAAACAGCACTCGAACTTTAAAACAGTGTTTAGTACATGTGCTAAAAATTAATCTAATATGGTTTTCAAGACAAATATTTAAAAATTGGTTGATTTAAGGATAAAAGTAAACAAGAACAAAATTGTAGAACGTAACTTTTCTACAAGAAATGTATATTGAGATTTATTTGCAAAATGGTCTTTACGTATATTTTGCAATTTTTTTTTCACAGATGTGCGTTTCGGAATTTTGTATTTTATTTATCTCAGATAACTATTCTTTTAAGACGTAGTATGTTTTTTTTGTAATGATATATATATATATATATATATATATATATATATATATATATATATATATATATATATATATATATATATTATACGTTAAAAAAACATTACGTTCTACAATTTTGTCTTGTTCACTTCTATCCTTAAACCAACTAACTTTCAAATATTTGTCTTGCAAAACCAATAATTTTTAGCACATGCACTTAAAACTGTTCTCAATTTCGAATGCTATTTACTTGAAACCGGTAAGTTCTTTTAAATTATTATCAGAATACTATTTATGTAAAATTTTGAGAGGAATATTCTGCGGGGGGGGGGGGGGTTTATGTGCAAATAAGGGGATGTTTCATCCAACCGGGAAGGTGGAATTTTGATTATTATTCCTGATACTAAAGGAAACACTCCTTTGAAGAACAAAACTTCATGAATTATTTCCCTAAAATTATCTTTTCTTACCCAAAGGCGGGCGACTATTAATAAATTCATTTGTTTTATTCATAATTTTAGTACCCAACAGTAAGTATCTTTCAATTTCTTGAATTACTATTCTTGAATCAATTATTCAAATAATAGTTGATGTGAATGGTTATATTTAGAAAATTATTACTCTAATTAAATAAAAATATTTGGTACCAAATGTTTACCAATAAAAAAGACTAGAAATGTTTTTCTTATTTTATATTACAGTAAGTATTGCGTGCGACTTGTAAGTATTAAAAAAACATAAAAAAAAAACATAATAAAGAATAATAAAAATAATAATCATAATTTTTAACAAAATTATTTATTTGGTTAAAAAATGTCTTTTTATACCAACGGAAAAGCATTCGTCATATTTTGACATACATTATACTTCATAAAAAAAAACTTTGTAAAACATTGCTCATATTTGTCCTTTCATAAGTAAACGTAATAAAAGGATGTTGGTAAAGTTGGTTCGATTTTCTTTTTTAAGGGTTGACATCCATGGATTTGTTTAAGCAGGAGATTTGGTATATTTCTGGTTTTGAGAAATTAGTAAAAATTAATACGGAGAATTAAGCTTTTTTTTAAGTAAAATTACATTGAAATAAATATACAATTAACAATTATTTTATGTGAAACGTGAAGCTCTTTCCCAAAAAAGTAGTATATATATATATATATATGTATACTTCTGTCCGTGTGTATGTGACTAAACTTCTAAGCGAATGGACCAATTTTGATGAAATTTTTGGTGTGTATTCCAGTGGTTTCGAGAATGGTATAGATTCACAATTGGACCCGGATCTAATCGGCTGGACCGATTTGGATGAAATTCTGTAAAATTATTTTATTAAAATATTGTTTTAATTTTGAAATTTCAATTTTGATTGTCGCTTCCATAATAACTATAAACAATAATCGTTCTATTTTGGCTATTAATAAATGTAATTTTTGCAAATACTAAAATTATATCAGATATTATAGAGAGTGATTTATGTATTCTTAGGAAATTCGCTAACTTAAAGCAGCTCCTTCGTAACAAATTTTTATTTTTTTTTCAAATGAATTTTTGTTTTTAAAAAAGCCACCAATTAGACGTACAAACTTAAGTCGCAGAACTCAAAAAGCTAGAAGTGAAAGATATACCGCGAAACGCGGAATGAAGTTCAATGGAATCGAAATCAACAATATAGAAATGTTGCGTTTAACCAATATCGAGCTGCATTTAATTATAATGTGGAAATCGATTACAGTTCACAGCAAATCGTTGCTATTGGACCAATGAACTTTGTGTGTCAATATTGAAAGGCATTTAAGTTTAAGAATGAAGCTCCTGGATTGTGTTGCGCGAGCGGTCAAGTCAAATTGACGCGATTGGTACCGCAAGAAGAGCCATTTCATTCTTGGTTTCGGGAATGGGCCAGATTCTAAACATTTTTTATTGCCCATATCGAGCAATAAAATAATTGGTTTCAAATAACGTCATTTGGCGCAACAAAAGTTATTCGAGAAAAATTTAAGCCAAGTTTCAAGGTAAGTATATTGAAAAACAATAAACTTTTACCTCCACGTGCCTGATGCAAAATACGTTGGCAACTTTCAATTGAAATGGTGTATCAATTGAAATTGCTTAAAGTACATTTGTAACTCGGTAAATTGCCAAAAGTAGAAAGAATTGAGTGTGTTTAAAAAAGTTTATGGTGGAATGGAAGTACTGAGAAAGTACATCTATTTATTATCTGTTTACCTTTGCAGATTCAGTGTCAAAGATATCATTTAACAGGTTACTTATTGCGAACGCGGGATAGTGTCTAAAAATTTTTGCAAATTTATTTTATGAGCGATTCAGCAAGACAAGTCGATCAGCGTTGTGCACACAATACTACGGTGAAATACCAATTGTGGAACAACTTCAAATGTTTTTCCATCAGCACAACGAATTGGTTGCATTATTCACGACCGCATTAGACCGCATGTCATCAAAGCCGATTAGACGACTGCAGGAAAACACGCAAGACGTTTTAATGCGTTTTAAGAATGTTATATATCATAAAGCATTAGAATAGTAAACAGTATGTTTTTGGAATAATTATAATTTTTTATTAATTATACCAATTCGAATTCAATATTCATAGTTAAGACAGGACAACGTTTGTCGGGTCAGCTAGTATATATATATATATATATATATATATATATATATATATATATATATATATATATATATATATATATATATATATATATATATATATATATATATATATATATTTATTTATATATATATATATAATTAAAATTATCTATTTTGCTGTTATGAAATTTTCTTTTAAATAATTATTTCAGGCACATAGTTTAGGCAAATAAGTAATAATTTCAGATGTATAATTTATTTAAACAATTAAAACTACAAGGGGTTAAAGTCTAATGAAAAAATCTTCCATAAATTTTCCTATTTACATTTGTAGTTAATTTAGTCATCAACTAAAAAACTTTAGTTCAACCTTAATTTTAAATTTTTTTTTGTATTGTTTTAGGTAACAACTTCAACATCATGCATTGTTTATTGTCAAATTTATGGTCACATTCCAAGTCCTCCTAGTATAGGTAAGATATGTGATTGTAACAATACCGTTTATTAATTATTAAAATATCTAGTACATATTTTACGAGTTTGCGTCTAAAATACGTTGGACATTTGTTAGACTAATGCGTGCATTTGGCCCGTAGTATTTACCCGTTTCTTGGATATTAAGAATACAGTTCAGTTTATTCATAATTTTCCTGGTTTTGTTTTTTTCTTGTAAAAACGAAAAAATTCAATAAAAAATGTAATTTGATCGATGATTTTTGCAGGTTTGTTGTTAAAAAACGGGACTATAACTTTTTCAGAATGCAGAACTGACAAATACCTATTTAATAAAAATATACCAGATATATATTGGATACCCTTAGTAAAAATTTTTTGATTATTAGAATTTCATGGCTTTTCATAAAATTGCTTTTAAGGAATTGTCATTGTTGAAGGAAATACTCCCGTTTGATGAACATATTGTATATATTATTATTTCTGAAACATCGCGCACGTATTTATACCAAAATTATCGAATGGAAAATTGTTTCAAACTAAAGTTTTAAAGTTAAAGTTTTATTTCAGATAAACATGTTTTATATTTGTAGATAGGATATGGACACAGCTACTACTTAGCGTAGTAATATGTAGAATGAAATTGCAAGCTATATACTTTTAAGGAAGGAACATTTTTGGTCTTTGAACTTTTCTATTTTCACATTGAATTCGCCTGACCAACAGAATAATTAATAGTGCCCTTATATCAACCAATATATGGAGTTGAGCAGGAAAGTATCTCAAACTCAATATATTTGTATTGTTACTGAAAAAACCAATGTCGCATAAAAAAATTTCAGAAAGTTCAACCGCTCGCAGCAACACATAAATTCTTCCCACTACCCGTTTATGCACTGTAATATTTATTACACATTTTAGGGTATTTTTTACTTGTAACCCGTTCTTATACAATTATATTCGTCATACTGTTTGTGAAAAGAATAATATTATAGTTATTCTTTTACCGCGTAAAGTTTGTCTAATTCTAAAAACGTATAAAACCATATTGATTCGTCCTGGCGAGCTGGACAGAATGACACTTCATACAGGACGATGGGATGAAGTTAACGATTGAGTGGCCGCATCACCCCTCTTAAAATCAATATTTCACAAAATCGATGCCTACAATACAAAGTCAACACTCTTTAAATTTCAAGTTCGTATCCTTAGCGGTTTGGCCTGTGCGATAATATATCAGTCAGGATATTTCATTTTATATATATAGAAGAGGATAGATTGATATAGATAACAAATAAATAAATGCATTTTTAGCAAATGCATCTTTGAGGGAGAGAAACAAGGCTTCGGTTTTAGTATGGAATCTCTTGGAAATCTAGATACAGTAGGGCCTTGGTAATCCGGACTCCCGCTTGTTCGGTGATCGCTGTAATTCGGTCGGGCAATGGGGTTCGCCGGGGAGGCGAGCAGGTGTAGGTGTGGGCTGGCATGAGCCAATTCGTCGTCAGTCTTTTGTTTATCACCTTTTGTGTAGTACGTATAGTGTAAATTTAGCGCGCTCGCTAACATCATGGCGCCGCCACGTAAACATTCAACATTAACATTAAAAGAGAAATTGCGGATTATAGAAATGTTAGATAAAAGTGACAGCTACCCTGTCATTGCTAGGAAGTTTGGTATAGGCAGGTAAACTGTAGGCGAGGTAAAGAAGAACAAAGACAAAATCTAAGATTAAACATGTGTTTTATTACCATTAAATATGGCATACTATAATCCGGACGCCTCGATAATTCGGAAAGGGTCTTGTTTTTGCCTCTCCGGATTAACGAGGCCCAACTGTACTTTAAAATTGGTACTTGGCCTGTGAATTATAAATAAATAAATATACATGTATAAGACATAGAGTTTTTAGAGAAAATCACTCTTTGACGGTGAGAAATCATGTTATTCAGTATATTTACTTATATACACAAAGTAATTAAAGGTCTTGGCAAGTACATTTTTCGCGGGCGAAGCTTTTTGCGCCTGTACTAAAACTAAATATTCTTGTTGAGGTCAATGCGCTCCCTTCACCGACAAGGTTGGTGGTGGAGTAATATCTACCTTAGTAAAACAGTAAGAGATAGAAGAAAGATTTAAATACAAAAATATGCTTCTTTTTCAAAAACAAACTATTTTTTGAAATTTTTTTTTCATAAAGGGAATGTTTTTGCATTAATTTTACCTCAAACATCTGTAATTATTGTATATTACAGAAACTAAAGTTTACGTTCTTGAGTTTGTAAAAAAATAAATTAACAATCCACAATACAATGACAATGAACTCCGTGTATTCGGTGTATTTAAACAATTTTAAGTTAAAAATGCAAGCATATTCATACAGGATATATCGTTTTTTAAAATAACTCAATAAAGAAAACATCAATCAGTGTAAAAATTTATCATTATAGGTGTTATAAGATGTTTAGGACATACAACTAGATTTTATGGCTAGACATACAATGGCTAAACGAAGTAGAAAATGCAATACAATTATGCAACAAAAGTAGAATATGCAACAAAATGATAAAGGTCAATTATGATGAGATAATTTTTGAGCGCGCGCCCGAGAAGGTTTCTGACAAAACATAGTTTTGTCTCGACATATGAATGGTTTTGTCTTGGCAAACAAATGAACAGCCCTTCGATTCTCACGAGTGAGACAGCCGAAAAATTTATTTATTTTTGCAGAAGTCAAAAAGCCCAAAAATGTTATATATATTGTTAATATTTTTGGGCTAAAATATGATAAATTATGTATCGAATATTACATACTCGAATAAACTTGTTCAAATGTAATTTAAATCATTGTCTTTCGTGTATTTTGTACATGTAAATGTGTCTCTACTTTATAAATGTGTACCTATTTAGAAACAGATAGAGGCATTGCAACGCACAGGTGGTAATTTATAAAGTTTATTTAGCTGGTTCAAATCCAATATAATACTTTTCGTATGATTAAAGATTCCGTGCGAAATAGTTTTGAAGGAATTGACTTATTTGATTTGGCTATTGTCTGCCAACGAGGAGATTAACGGGACACTTGTACGTTATTTTTTCAGGGTTGATATGTTAATATATATTAATTTTGTAACATTTTGATACTTAAATTCAAAATCCTAAAAACGTTATGTAACAGCTCCCCAATCTTTCAAACTAGTAATCTAAACAGTCATATTTCGATACGATTAATTGCAAACCTAAATTTTATATTTTAATACAACTTCGCAGACATGTTTCCTAAAGCCTAGTCTTCGAGGTTATAGTTGATGTCGGTTTTCGGAAACATGCTTTACATAAAAATATCAGTCGAATAAATATACTAACAACTTTTATATAAAACATTTTCCCAAAAATCGAACAAATAAACTATAAAATTTTGTAAAAATGTCGGTACTTTTCTGGCAAGCGCAGATCCAGCCCTCAAAAAAGGTTGAGGTCACAGCCACCCGAAAATCGACCAAGTGCTAGTCGGAGTATGAAGTCGCTCATGATCGATATAGTGCATTCCTACAAAGAAGATGTTTACAAAATATATGACGCTCTGGCCAAAATTTTGTACAGTGTATAATTCCACGTGGGCAAAGCCGTGGGGCAAACACTAGTAAATTAATAAATATGTAAAATCTTAGTTCGCTCACGAAAATTACAAAGGTAAATGTGTGTTTGTTTGCACATCACAGTGTCACATTTAGACTCTAAACTACTGAACCGATTTTGATGAAATTTTGACAACTTCAAAGGATATCAAATTAAATTAAACGCTAGTATACATTTTACATTAAATAATTTTAAAACGTTGATAATTTCATCGATATCCAGGTTCACATCTTTGCGTGTATTTAGGAGAGCTAGCCCGCATAATATTTTCTGTGGCATTAAGGACTATGTACTATGGACTATGGACTATGTAAATTAGTAGATGACTATGCGCACCCAGCGAATAGTCATCCCTTTTTTCCAATACAAGTATTGATGTGCCATAAAGAAACGGATAATATGTTGTCAAAAATGTGACATAACGTGTCAGCATATCGTCTATGATGACAAAGTACTTCGCTGCGTTCCGAATCACGCACGATTCACTGTTTTTTTTAAATTTTATTAAGGTGACGTCACAAGTCTATTAGGGTTGTGGGCATGTCCATCGTGCGCACAGATGGGCAGGTATAGATGGGCAGGTAGGTATTAACGGTGGATCCACGCTTGTTTTCTGGCTCATATTAAGTAGAAGAAAACTAATTCGTATCGAACTTCCTCAAAGTAAATCAAATTACTGTTGAGTACAGTGGAGCCCTTTAAATATGTTAGACATAAACACATGTTTCATTCGTTTTTATACCCAGTATATTTGTAAATATACAAGGTATATTAAGTTTAGTCCCGACTTTGTAACGCTTGAAAATATTAATCCTTGACAAAAATGCTTCACCAAGGTATTCATAAAATGGCCTAATTCGGCCATTTTCACATGTCCATCCGTCTGTCCGTCTGTCCGTCTGTCCGTCTGTCCGTCTGTCCGTCTGTCCGTCTGTGAAGCCGATAACTCAAGAACGAAAAGAGATAACGGCCTGAAAATTTTTGTGTGTGTTCTAGAGCAAAAAAGTAAGGTCAAGTTCGTTAACGGGCAAAATCGGAACGTGTTTCCCCCCGCTAGGGGGGAAAAATTATATCTCTGAAACCGTAGGAAATAGAAAAAATTTTTGTCAACAAAAAATCTTCTTCTCTTTAAAATAAACAACTTTTGTTTGAAAACTTTTTTCATAAACTCAACAGTTTTCTCAAAATTTGCTCTCAAATTTGAAAAGAATGAGAAATACAATTGATTGGCGAATGAAGGCATGGGCTCCATGGACCCGTAGGTATACATAACAACTGTACATACTATTTTTTATATCCTGTATATGTAAGTATACAATTTCAAGTCAACCGCTTTTTCAAACTTTGTGCTTAAAGTTGAAAATGAGTCGATCGAAGACAGGCACACGTACAAACATAACAAACATCAATAGTATTGTTTTTATGTTTATTTCAGTTTTGTTAACCAGGTATAAGGTCAAGGTTGAACTGATGTCAAAATTTTGCAAAAAGTTTTTTCAAAGTTCCACATATCCTATCGAAAATCATCTATAAAATTTTTATATATGTATATATGTACATGTATATATTTATATATATGTATATATATATATATATATTCATATATAAATATACATATATATATATATATATATATATATATATATGTTTATGTATGTATATATATATATATATATTCATATATAAATATATATATATATATATATATATATATATATATATATATATATATATATATATATATATATATATATATAAGTATATACATATATTTAAATATATATAAATATATATATATATATATATATATATATATATATAGATACAAATATATATATATATATATATATATATATATATATATATATATATATATATATATATATATAAATATATATTTATATATTTATATATATTTATTTATATATTATTTATATATATATATATATATTTATATATGATCTAACGCCGAACGTTTCGCATTGATTAACGTTTCACGTTTACTGACTTACGGTTCGCTTAAGCTTACGCTATGCTTTGAATTAACAACGCTTAGCGTTGAGTTGCATACGCTCCGCGTTAACTTTCACTTTGCGTTAACTAGTGCTTCGAGTTGACCTAACGCTTCCTATTGACCAACGCAACTCATTGACCAACGCATCGCGTTGGGTGACTAACGGTTCGCTTCAGCTTGCGTGTCGCGTTGGTTCATGCTTTTCGTTGAGTAATGATTCGCGTGAAATCACGATTCGAGAATCACTGACGCTTAGGTTTGGAAAACTAACGCTTCTCATTGGCTGACTTACAGTTTGCTTTAGATTACGTTTCGCGTAAACTTACGTAAACTTACGCTTATACTTACGGTTCGCGAAGGTTAACACTTTGCGTTGTTTAACGATTCTCGTGAAATCATCCTTCGCGAATTACCGACGCTTCGCTATGAATAACTAACGCTTTTCACTAACCAACGCTTCGCGTTGGCTGTCTTACGGTTCGCTTCAGCTTTCGTTTCGCGTTGGTAAACGCTTTGCGTTTACCAAAGCTTCGCGTTGACCAAACACTTCCTATTGACTAACGCTTCACATTGACCAACGCTTCGCGTTGGCTGACTTGCGGCTCGCTTAAGCTACGATTCGCACTGGTTACCGCTTTGCGCTGTTTAACGATTCTCGTGAAATCACGCTTCGCGAATTACCGACGCTTCGCTATGAATAACTAACGCTTCTCACTAAACAACGCTTCGCGTTGGCTGTCTTACGGTTCGCTTCATCTTTCGTTTCTCCTTGGTAAACGCTTTGCGTTTACCAAAGTTTCACGTTGACCTAACACTTCCTATTGACTGACGCTTCACATTGACCAACGCTTTGCGTTGGCTGACTTACGGGTCGCTTAAGGTTACGATCTACGTTGGTTAACGCTTTGCGTTGAATATCGAATCGTGTGAAATCACGCTTCGCGAATCACCGACGAATCGCTTTGAATTAATAACGATTCTCATTAACCAACGCTTCGCGTTGGCTGACTCACGGTTAGGTTACATTTCACGTTGATTTACTAACGCTTCGCGTTAACCTGACACTTCCTTTTCACTAACGCATCTGATTGACCAACGCCTCGCGCTTGTAAACGCTTCGCGTTAATTCACGATTCGCGTGAAATCACGATTCATTAATCACCAACGCTTCGCTTTGAATAACTAACGTTTCTCATTAACCAACGCTTCGCGATCGCTGACTTACGGTTCGCTTGAGCTAACGTTTCGCGTTGATTTAATAACGCTTCGCGTTGTCTTAACACATCCTACTGACTAGCGATTCTCATTGACCAACGCTTCGCGTTGGCTATCTTACGTCTCGCTTATGCTTACGGTTCGCGTTGGTTAACGCGTGGCGTTTACCAACGCTATGCGTTGATTTACTAGCGTTTCGCGTTAACTTGTGTTTGCTCAGCGTTAACTTGCTTACGCTTATCGACTGACGCATCGCGTCAGCTAACTCTTTGCGTTGTATAACCTACGCGTGCTTTCGTTTTACGTTAACTATCGCTACGATTGAACTCACTTTTCACGTTTACTTTAGGCATTAACCATTCGCGTAAAATCACGCTTCGCGTTGAATCACGAACGATTAGCTTTGTATAACTATCGCTTCTCATTGACCAAAGCTACGCGTTAGCTGTCTTACGGTTCGTTTTAGCTTTCGTTTCGCGTTGACCTAACACTTCCTATTGACTAACGCTTCTCACTGACCAACGCGTCACGTTAGCTGACTTACGGCTCACTTGAGGTAACGGTTCGCGTTGGTTAACGCTTTGCGATAATTAACGATTCACGTGAAATCACGCTTCGCGAATCAGCAACATTTCTCTTTGAAAAACTAACGCTTCCCATTAACCAATGCTTCGCGTTGGCTGACTTGCGGTTCGCTTTCGCTAACGTTTCGCGTTGGTAAACGCTTTGCATTAATTAACGCTTCGCGTTAATTTAATAATGATTTGCGTTGTTTTAACCCTTCCAACTGACTAACGCTTCTCATTGACCAACGCTTCGCGTTGGCTGACTTGTGGTTCGCTTCAGCTTACGGTTCGCGATGGTTAACGCTTCGCGTTTACCAACACTATGTGTTGATTAACTAACGCTTCGCGTTAACTTGCTTACGCTCCACGTTAACTTCCTCTCGTTAGCTAGTGCTGTATATCGACTGACGCTTCGCGTCAGCTAACTATTCGCGTTGTATATCTTACGAGTGCTTTCGCTTCGCGTTAACTATCGCTACGAGTTAACTAACGATTCACGTTTACTTTAAGCATTAACGATTTTCGTGAAATCACGCTTCGCGTTGAATCACGAACGATTGGCTTTGAATAACTATCGCTTCTCATTGACCACGCTTTGCGTTGGCTGACTTACGGTTCGCGTTGGTTAACGCTTTGCGTTGGTTAACGATTCGCTTAAAATCTCGCTTCGCGAATAACCGACGATTCGCTTTGCATAACTAACGCTTCTCATTGACCAACGCTTCGCGTTGGCTGACTAACGGTTCGCTTTAGACTACGTTACACGTTGACCTAACACTTCCTATTGACTAACGCTTCTCATTAACCAACGCTTCGCGTTGGCTGACTTACGGCTCGCTTGAGCTTACGATTCGCGTTAACCAATGATTCGCGTGAAATCATGCTTCGCGAATCACCAACGTTTCGCTTTGAATAACCTCACGCTTCTCATTAACCAACGCTTCGCGTTGGCTTACTTACGGTTTGCTTTCGCTAACGTTTCGCGTTGGTAAACGCTTTGTGTTTACCTACGCTTCGCGTTGACTTAACACTTCAAATTGATTATCGCTTCTCATTGACGAACGCTTCGCGTTCGCTTACTTGTGGTTCGCTTCGGCTTCCGTTTCGTGTTGGTAAATGCAAAGCGTTTAGCAACGCTTTGCGTTGATTTACTAACGCTTCGCGTTGACCCAACGCTTTCTATTGACCTACGCTTCGCGTTGGTTAACGCTTTGCGTTGGCTTACTTACGGTTCGCTTTCGCTAACGTTTCGCGTTGGTAAACGCTTTGTGTTTACCTACGCTTCGCGTCGACTTATGACTTCAAATTGAGTAACGCTTCTCATTGGCTTACTTGTGGTTCGCTTCAGCTTCCGTTTCGTGTTGGTAAATGCAAAGCGTTTCTTCATTAGTTGATTTACTAACGCTTCGCGTTGACCTAACGCTTTGTATTGACCTACGCTTCGCGTTGGTTAACGCTTTGCGTTTACCAATGTTACTAACGCCTCAAGGAAACTTGACCAACGCTTCGCGTTGGCTGACTTGTGGTTCGCTTCAGCTTACGGTTCGCGATGGTTAACGCTTCGTGTTTACCAACGCTATGTGTTGATTAACTAACGCTTCGTGTTAACTTGCTTACGCCTAGCGTTAACTTGCTTACGCTCCGCGTTAACTTCTTCTCGTTAGCTAGTGCTGTATATCGAGTGACGCTTCGCGTCAGCTAAGATTAGACTACGTTAGCAGACTACGTTACGCGTTGACCTAACACTTCCTATTGACTAACGCTTTTCATTAACCAACGCTTCGCGTTGGCTGAATTACGGCTCGCTTGAGCTTACGGTGCGCGTTAATCAATGATTCGCGTGAAATCATGCTTCGCGAATCACCAACGCTTCGCTTTGAATAACTAACGCTTCTTATTAACCAACGCTTCGCGTTCGCTTACTTGTGGTTCGCTTCAGCTTCTGTTTCGTGTTGGTAAATGCAAAGCGTTTCTTCATTAGTTGATTTCGCGTTGACCTAACGCTTTCTATTGACCTACGCTTCGCGTTGGTTAACGCTTTGCGTTGGTTTACGATTCGCGTGAAATCACGCTTCGTAAATCACTGACGCTTCGCTTTCAATAACTAACGCTTCTCATTAAACAACGCTTCGCATTGGCAGACGTACGGTTCGCTTTAGCTTACGTTTCGCGTTGGTTAACGCTTTGTGTTTACCAACGCTTTGATTTACTAAATCTTCGCGTTGACTAACTTTTCGCATTGACTAACTTTTTGCGTCGCCTAACGGCTTGCGTTGACCAACGCTTTGCGTTAGCAGTCGCTTTGCGTTGATTAACTAAATTATATAACTCAATATTTAAATATATAAAAATCGCAAGAACATTAATATAAATTTTTTTAAATGCAAGAACATTTTTACTGTTTCAATATTAATTATGAACACAAAACAAACATTTTCAAATAATTCATATTTTATAAACATTGAATAGGTAGAAATATTGACAATTCAAACATTGATATACAACTCAGTATATACTGGGTATTCAAACAATTAACTCAGTTAGTTGTTACATTACTTGTTTATATTCTCAATGATTATATATTCATATTACATGTTCGATTTTATATGTTCTTAGTACTATAATGGGTATTATATTTTAAACTCTCTGCTATTATATACAGTTCGTTTACGAAAGTTTACAACTTTTTTCTTCTTTTGATTACAGATTATATATTAGAAAAAACTTTTTTTTTGTTATTCGTGTCTGACTGAAATAATTATTGAAAACTTTATACATAATACATAGCAGATATTTACATGGCTGGTGGTTGTATCAAAATTAGTTTCTAGTAAATATTCTATATACGAAAACTTTATTAAATATTTTCTAAATGCACAGAGAATAATGATTTTTGTAACTTTGAACTATTTTTAAATACCGTTAGAGCTATGATATTTTACTGGCTTGTGTATCTCTTATTCGGATAGTGGATGAAGTGATGATGTTTCCCTGTTAGTCCTTTAGTTGTCCAAAGGGCAATATTATCATTCAAATATTGAAAATTAATAGAAAAAAAGCATATTAAAGTTACCTATAAGAAATATATTCCATACATTTTGAATAATACTCGACCCAGAAATTTACTTTACGACAAATTGTTTGCAGATGAGGTCGAGTAGAAGATCCAAGCATTATGTTCTACCGGTTCAATATTTTACAGTCGATTTGTATGGAATCCATTTTGTCCTCGCAGTTTTTCGAATGAAACAAACTCATTATGAAAGTTCTAACTAATTTCGTTGTAAAAATTTTGTTTGTAAACGCAATGATTAAATCCATTCCAACAAGTCAAGTATAAAATTTGTGATAACGGAACACCATTTATAAAGCCGTAAATACTTTTTTTGCGTGATTCACAACGATTCTATAACGAGAGATTTCTCAATAAATTCATTTTGTTAATTATTAAGATTTAGGTGGGAAACATACCCAGAAATAAGATCTAGATCAAATGAAAGATTCATCGAATCTGTCGGATTTAGTATTATTATTATTAATAATTCTGTATTTAAAGCCTGACGGCTTATTACAGGAATTGAGTACAACAAAACAAAAATTAAACAAAAATTTTTTTGTTTAAAAATATCAAAAATAAAATATTACAAATAAAAAAAACTAAGTGCATAAGAAGTTTTTATAAATATTATTCATTAACTATAAATGATCTGATTCTCAGCATATTTTTCACGTAATTGTAATTATTATTATTACCCGGACCCACCAAACACTTTTGAAGATAGCATGTACGAATGAAATCATATATTGGACACTCAATCAATAAATAAAAAAGAGTTTCATTTTGCAAAGTGTTGCATATAGTGCATTGTACATTCGGGTCTACATGGTACGAGTTGCCGTTTACATAGAATCTAATAGTACGGGTGTTAGACATACGTAGTTGATAGACAATGCGTAATTTTTTGATAGGTACAATCAGCTCAGGTAGGGCATCTTGACAGAGACGGTCATAAAGAAGAACGTATCTAGATTCAGCAATCAAATCCGAGTCCGCCCAAAAATAAAACTGCTTGAGATCTTTAATAAATTCAGCTAAGTTTCTTCTAATCAACCGTGCGTCTTGACAGTTCCAAAGCTGTTCTTTGCCGATTAAAGAAAACTAGCCTCGCAGCTGGTTCACCCAATTATATTTGGCTATGTTATTCTCGGAGTCAATTAAAGCCAGCATCCTGTTGTAGCATATACGAGGAAGCCTATGATCATCCATGTCTAGTAGCTTACATAACCATTTTATACCTCTCTTCACAGCTAGAACTATTAACTTACTGAGCTGGAATTCTCTACGTATAATGTACCCAGGGGTTGAACCATCCAGATAATACAATGACTTAAAAAATTTGGTTGCGTTTTTTCTAAAATATCTGGGTAGTTCAACGCCCAAATTTCCGATGAGTACAGTAACACACTCAAAACAGAAGATTGGTATAAATGCTTTCTTGAGTTGTGTGATTGCATACTGGCTTTGGCCATTCTGGTTTTCACTACCGACATAGATGAATTGGCTTTCACTACCTTCTGGTTGCTTGCATTCAGAAACAGACCGGAGTTGCTAAAATCGATGCCTAAGTATTCGTATTGGCTTACAATTTCTAATTTATGGGAATCATAGACGAACTCCGGAGATGTAGGTCTTCCTGCACGTTGAAATATCATTACTTTGGTTTTTTGAATGTTAACTGTTAAATCGTTTGATAAACAGTAATGCTTAAGTAGGTTTAGACATGTTTGAAGTTTTTGTGGTGTTTCAGCTAATAAGACAAGGTCATCTGCGTAAAAGAACGAAACTATGTCGTGAAAACCATCAATATTGCCTCCCTCCACTCCGTTATCTAATAAAAATTTATCAAAGTCAGTAATGAATAGTGAAAATAGTAAAGGACTGAGTGAATCCCCTTGTAATACGCCTTTCTCAATTGGTATGTCTTCCGTGCACAAACCATTCATTTGAATATTAAAATATGCACTATTGTAGAGGTTTTTTATAATTCGAATCATTTTGGGACTTACGCCTAAACTGTATAATTTTTTCCGTCGGATTTATTAAAAAGAAAACAAAAAATACTTCTAAATGCACAAGTGCAAAGGAAGTTTTAGCACAATCACCCTAGCGTTCTAGACACTTTAGACACTATGAATGACGTATACAGGCTCCAAATATGTTTTATTTTTTATTGTGAGATTGTTGATTTTGACACAGACTGACTGACGCACGCACTCACTAGCTTGGCAGATTATTGAAACCTAAAGGGTTGCAAACTTCTTGGCGATCTGATTCTGTTATTTGAAAGGAATGGAAAAGGAGGCTAATAGTTTAATAATTAAACTCTAATGTACGTTATTTGAAATATTTTTTTGATGTCTGTCAATTTAGCAGAAAAACTTTTTCAAAACGAGTTGAAAATAGGCGCATAATCAGCTGCTATTTTGTCGTGAATTAGTTATGCAAAAAAAAAAAAATTTATCGCTCTTCATCCAACAGAGAAATCTGCTGTTGTGCTAAGTTGGCAGTCAACTTAGCGAAACAACTTTTTTTTGTTCAATAAAAAATTTTCCAAGTAGGCTTATAATTTGCTATTATTTTTTCGTCAATTAGTTGTATAAATTCGCTCATCAATTCCCCCTGCTACATTTTTATTATGAGTATAAGTATATTTGTTTCCCAGATATGTCTCCAACTATTCAGCTTATTAAACAATTTTGAAATAAAAACCTTTTTTGTCTGAACAATTTTTTCGTTGAAAAATAGATTGCCAATAATGATCTCAATAGTATCTTTTTTGAATATACTCTTGTCGGTTGATTTTTCAATGAAAATGATCATAAGTATAATAGCCGTATTTCAAATTTTGAATAAAAATAATTAAATAAAACTAATTAAATACATAGAAGGTAATTTTTGATGTTTTTTTCCTATTTTCGGGGATTTTACGTTCGGAAAATTGAAGTTTTCCGATTTTTCTTATAAGTTTCAAGTAATTCCGCGTCGAATGCAAACCTCATCTTTCATAATCGTCTAGAAGTGGGTTAGATTTTTTGGTAAAATTACGTTCAGATATTTAAACCAGACAAAATCTTTTTTTTTTTTTTAAAATACAATAATTTGCAAAGTGGACCTAGAGTTCTGAAACTTAAAGATTAAAGTAATTTGGTAAGTCATTGGCGTTCATTTACGAATTTTTTTTTACCTACTTTTCGATAAAACACTCCGTTTCGGAGTTATTTAACATTTTATGTAAAATTCCTCGTTAATTCAGCATGGTTCTAAAATTCACATGGCCTAAAATTTTTTTTCTTCAGATGTGTTATATAAGTTCTATGAACTATGCTAACTTAACGCGAAAGAATTAGCGATTATTTTTTCGATATCTCTATTGGTTTACAAGATATTTCAATTTTTAGGCACAAGTAAAACTTAAAAATTCCATTTTTTTCACAAATTCTAAATAATGCATCCAAAAAAATTTTTGTTTTTTGAAAACTTATTATTTAAATTAAAGTACCCTTATTGATACAAACTAAATATTGGATTAAAATTTTTGTTGATCTTTTCTGGGTCATTGAAATGATTATTGTCATTAAATATATCATCTTTATTAATATTTATCAGATCAGTCATAAACAAAGAAAGCAAGAAATTTTAGTGAATGTTAAACCAAGTTGACCGTAAATTTTTTACCACTCTATGTTGTTGGCCAGAATAATGATTCAGAACTGATTCGGGAAAAATTTTTGCAAACCCAAATCTACTCTATAGAGTTCACAGTTTCTGATTTGTAACATTGTTGATTGCTTCATATTATATCACTTCCTCGATGATACGGAGAAATCGACGACATTTAGATTTAAAATGAAATATGTACATTCACTTTGTATATATTATAAACGAAATATTATTTGCTGCGTATACTAGGTGGTCCAACAAAATTGATACGAGTAATAAAATTTTGTACGAAAAAATTGAAGAATTAGAAAATGGTAGAATGCTTCTCAAGGAGTCGTATTAACTATTATTCTAGATTAAAAAATTTAAGAAAATTTGAAAAATAAAATTTTTGTTTGTTACATAATGAATCATTTGTCTTGCGATATAATCAAGCTATTATCGTAGCTACCAATATAATAACGTGCAGTATTATACTTACAATGTAGATAATTATACTCATGGTTTACGAAACATATTATTATCTATGTCGATATTAAATAATGTTGAATAATTGAAAACTATCAAGAGCAAGGAAGTGCGTAAGCAGAGTTTCAGGGGCTTGCGTACTTAAAGCGTATAACTACACGAAATATTAGGCGATATATGATCCGGATATAACTTTTGAACGAAAAGAGCTACAGTGGCGAGTCTTCGAATATAAAAATTTTACGGAATTATAATAGACTGTTTTTTCAATCAACGTTAAGGAACAAAAAGTTAATAACTTATGTAAATTCAAAAATCGTAAAATAGCGACTACGTCCAGAATTTACCGTGTATATAGTCGATCAATATTCTACCCTACTTTCAGATATCTTTAAAAGTTGACATTTGGCATACAGTTAGATCTAGTACCTAAACCGACAGGAAAATTATGAAAACTGTAAATTTCTATCTTGAAATAGAAAATTTTTTCATTTTTATTTTGATAACTTTAACATTATGAAACTTGTTAAATTTATCAAAACCCGAAACGAGTTTTCGGGGAGATACTTCATATAATAGTTGTTCTTTAAAAAGTGATGATATGGGATAGGGGACCGAGCTATTTACGAAATTAATGAGGGGTAAATTGATAAAATGTAAAAAAAAATTGGTTGTAATTTAATTCGAAAATTTTCCCTTAGTATGTTTTTAAAATTTTATAACGCGGCAAGTTTTAAAATAATTGAAACAAATGAAAAAATAGCCTGCTAAATAATAAAATTTTAAAAATACTAAGAGAAAACTTGCGAAATAAATTACAATCAAATTTTTTCTTACATTTAATCAATTTTTCCCTCATTAATTTTCTTGGTAAATAGTTTACCAAGCTATTTACTTTGTAAATAGCTGGGTCTTTTATCCCATATCATCATTTTTTAAGGAGATTTGACAAACAAATTGGTCAAACATTATTTTCAAAACTAAAAATTAAATTTTTATTGAAACGAAAAATTACTAGATTTTTATTTTAAAACAAAATTATGGTCCTTCATCTAAAAAATCGTAAATTGGATTGGAATTTTAAACACACGTCCATTGAAACCGAATCATTTTTCATGTACCATTCTGTAGATATATTTTAGACGATTTGGCTTGTTAATGTTGATAATGACAGTAATTAATCGATTTTCATAAGGGGAATTATTTATCACAAATGGTGAGTGTTTAATATTTGATTAAAGAAAATTCATAAGCAGAGTTCTAGCTACATAGTTATCTTGATCATTTTTTAATGTTTGTAAACACTTGATATAGTTAAAGTAGATAATAATCTATTTATATATTTATATATATATATATATATATATATATATATATATATATATATATATATATATATATATATATATATATAAATAAAGACTACTCTCTATTCTAAAGACATCTAACATTTAAAATTTAAAAACCATCCTTAATATGAACCAACTTATGCGTCATATATGTAAATATAATATTAGTTCCTACAAGTATACCACTGGTCAGAAAAAAGTATCTAATGTAATTCAGTCATAAGTTTTAGGCTTTTAAGGCTTTGGATTACACAACCCGCAGAGTCTATGGTTTCATTTGCATATTGGTTCGATACATTTGCAGATGATAATATATTTCCGCTTTTTCCCGACTTTTGAATAACTGTTTAACCGTTTATTTCTTAACGAAAACCGAAAACTTGTTATCTTATAATTCCCTAATTAGGCAATATTCGAAAAATCAGCACTGTAGCTCTTTTCGTTCCGAAAATATTTCAGGGTCAGATCGACTCTGTTTTTTCGATAAGTGATAGTATTTTAAGCTCGAAGGCAAAAAACCCCTTAAACTCGGCCTGTCGCACTACCGTGCTCTAGATCTGATTTTGTAATTTTTTTTAATTTTTGATTTTTTTGAAAAACTTGTTTCTTTCTTGAGGAGAATATATTCTCATCTTAAATATTTTACTTTTGTTTTCCTTTTATATTTAGAACTTTAACTTCCCCCTTTCCCCTTGTCCGATTTTACCAATTAACGAACTTGACCTTTTGAATACCAAAAGCGTCTCAAATACCAAATTTCATTCCAATCAGAAGCACGCACAACCACAATCACAACCACGCACGTTGCAAGCCCAGGTTGTGAGAGCACATTCTGCGCACGTTATTGACAACAACCACAAAATTGATAAATCGAATCTAAAACTACGGAAATCGGTACAAAACCCCACAGAATTAGATGCATACGAAAGTATCAACATATACAAATTGAGAAAACAGATAATGAAATTAGACAATGGATACCCTCACTTTAGTGACAAAACAAACGCCGCATAGTCACCAAAGAATACGGCCAATAAATAGATGGGACTCTTTACACAATTAATCCGTTAGTCAGTCAACTAAAAAAATCGTATAGGTCAGATTGTACGCTCAGTTAAATCGTATAAAAGACAGAACTTTTTTAATGTCATTGTGAGACACGCACCAAATTAAAAACAAGCAACATATCTCTGAATCCATATCCCAGAGATAGTTACGGTTAGCTAATTCATACTGACGATGACTACATTGTAGTCGAAATACGTATTTATAAAACACAAACAAATTCTAGGAATTGGGACAACATTTTAAATATAACTTGAGTCTAATATATACACAAAAATATATA
This sequence comes from Nineta flava, assembly GCA_963920215.1. Lineage (NCBI taxonomy): Eukaryota > Metazoa > Arthropoda > Insecta > Neuroptera > Chrysopidae > Nineta > Nineta flava. The sequence goes on from OY986045.1 coordinate 1,043,274, forward strand.
TGTAGACTTGATACACTTTGTTGTTGCCAACTGTGTCCAAAAGCTGGTTTGTTATAAACAATATCACTTAATTGTAGTAATGATATAGTTTTTGTTACTATGTTAAGTCATATGTTAGTACAAATTATTATGTTGACTATATAATAGGGCTCGTGTATGGTTATACAATTATTACAATGTTGTTTTGAATCCAAACTGAAATATATATATATATATATATATATATATATATATATATATATATATATATATATATATATATATATATATATATATATATATGTATATATATATATATTTCTATGGTAAATTTTGATATAAATTTAATAATATACAAGAATATAATATTATCATGACTTCATAGGAAGAAGGGTGATTATAGTCATAAGTGAGGTAGATCATCTTAACTCCTCATGTTTTTGTCTAGTCTAAAATCAGGATAACTGATTCATTAAGTCATACAGAATCAAAATCATGCTTGATAAGCCACTTCCAACTGGTATATCCATATGGACTAGACAGTATATCAAATGTAATATTAACACTTCCCTCTGATTATTATTGACGTGCTTTCAAATAATCAATGCACTCTTGTTAAAATTGCTTTCATTCCTTGTTAACATCACTCTTATTAAAATTACTCTTATATTGTCTCAGGATATGTTATTCGTTGTTAATTTGGTGACAGTTTCACATTTGAGTTTAACTCATTTTGATTAATGAGTTATATAAGGCCATATAGTTATATTCCATATAAAATGAGTAACTTATTATCTTTGAACGTCTTGACATATGACTTCTAATATTGAACTTTTTAAAATATTTATTTAAAATATTTATTTAAAATATTTTAATATTAAAATATTTCCCAAATTATTTTGTTTTGCAAAATTAATATACGCGAGCACTCAGTCCACAAAGAATTACACAATATTGAATATACGAGGTATATATAGACAAGGTGAGACCCTGGCGTGTGTAAAAAAGTGTTTCCAATCGATTTTTATGAATATATATATTTTTATGCATAACCAATGGATTGTTATGCATTCGTTTGAGGCAGGTATGCCCTTTGATTAGCATCAAGATTTTGCCCTATGAAATCTAGTCCCTATTATTTTAAACTCATTTTTTTTGACAACCCGAAACACCGAATATTTTGACCCGAATTTAGTTTTCGGTACTTCGGGGCATTATAAACTATAAATGCCTTGTAATTTTTTTAAGCTGACCGTTTCCGAGGTACAAACAATTTAATGTTTAAATAAACCCGTTTTTATGGCTGAAAAACAACAATAAAAAATGAAATTGAGCTAACCAAAATTCTTAAATGTTTGCACTGAAATTGTGATAAAACTATTCAGTTTATACAAAAAATTTCAAACAAAAGTTGGTTATTAAAAAAATAATAATTTTTTTGGGAACAAAGTTGCTTGACACGGCTTACTGGTGGTGTGACTAGGTACAAATCGTCACGTAACAAAATGTGGTATTCTGTGTGTGTATGTTTAGTACGCTGTGTGCATAATAAAAAGTCATTTCCACAGAAACTATACTTCTAAAAAATAACTATACTATACTATTTTATTAAAATTTTGTTTCCATTTTGAATTGTCAATTTTGATTATCATTTTCATAGAAACTACAAACTATACTGGCACACTATAAACGCTTATATATCGTTGTATTTTGGCTATTAATAAATTTAAATTTTTTAAACTGTAACTTCTTCGATAATCAATAAGTGGACAAGGATTGAGCGTGAAATTTGAAGAACACCTCAGGTTTAGGCAGATTTCGTTAAAAAGGAGAGAAGAAAGATATGAAGTCAGTGAAATGTCAATTTTGATTGTCATTTCCATAGAAACTGTAAACTATACTAGCACTCTATAAATCGAGTTGTGTTGAAAATTATTAAGAATAATTTTTGGACCTATCACAAGTTTTAAGTATAAAAGAAAATATTTAAGAGAAAATATTTTTCTCCGTGAAGAAAGGAGTTTATTTTTGTTTCAAAAAAAAAAAAGATCTTATTTTTGATTTATTTATTTTTTTTATCTTTAAAACAAAGTTGATTTTAAAAACAAATGAATCAAATGAAAAAATTCATAAAATCAGATATAATTTATTTACAAAGTTACAGTAGGCCTACGCAAACAAACAGTTGCTATGTTGTACTGTAAATTGTATATGATTTCTGAATTGGTAAATAGCCGCGCGCGTTAAGGCATCACCAGAGGGGTGCTGTGCTGGTTCGCATACCAGGCGAATCATTATAATTTTTACTAAGTTTTATTAATTATTAGTGCCTCTGAATGCGTCCATTATTGTTGAGAAACTTATTTATTCTAGAGAAATCTATACAAAAATAGGTTTTCAAAAACAATATTTTCTAAAATTTCAACAACCAAAATGTTTCTAGAAGGATCTATGATGGGCATAAAAGCAGCCGATCATATTGTTCGATTAAGATCAGAGTTAAAAATTGGCATTGTTTGGTTATTATCATCAGTTTAAAATTATTATTGTTCGATTAATATCAAAGTTAAAATAAATAAATAAAATAAATAATTAAATAATTAAAATAAATAAATCGTACATTGTTGGATTATCAGTCAGTTTAAAAGTAAAATCTGTTCAAGTAAAGTCAGTTGTACATTGTTGCGTAAAACAGAGATAGAGATAGAGATTTAAATTGTGGAAATAAAGCGAAAATTATTAAAATTCAAATTATTATTTTTTTGTTCAAATCAATTCAGGTTTGAATATTCTAGAGTATGTGTTTTATTTAATTTTTTTTTAAATGCGTGTTGTCCAATTGACATAGATTTAGTAAACTAATATTTTGTATTTTTGTGTGTGTCGAGTATCGGAATGTGTTTTAGGTTCTACAGCGCTTCTTTTGAAGATTAAAGAAAGCCAAGATACCGCGACAATCGTTATATATGCTTGTACTTTGGCTATTTTTAAGAAGTTTCACTTCTATCACGTGTACGGTGTTGCACGCGCATTCTAATTTAATGAGTTTAGTTGATTAGGTAAGACGTGTATAGTAAAAATTTTTAAAGAATTTATTTAAAATTACATTCGGAGTTGAAGAAAAAGCAAAAGAAACTTCGTTCGTGGCGAGGGTCCCCCACCGCACTTTTTTCATTAACCTTTTTTGTATCTCTTACATTTTAAAAATGAAAAAGAGGATGCACGGTGCGATTAAGCCCATTCATGAGTTTGCAGTTACTTCTTTGCTCTAGAACACACACACAAAATTTCAGCTGGTTATCTTTTTTTTCATTTTTGGGTTATCGTGTTAACGTAACGGACCGGCGGGCGGATATGCAAAAATGGACTAGTCATTTTATTAACACCTATACCAAATACCTTTGCTACGATCAACATATTCAACCTTAGAAGTTAAAAGTTTCAGTACTACAGTCGTAATAATCTCTGAATCAAGTGTTTGTGACATATCGACAGACTTCCGTTAGACACGTGGAACTATAAGGCTACCCTGATTAATGAGGGATCCTTTGCAAACATTCATTATATACTCGAATATGAAAATTACATTGGTTATATTATAGGAGAGCAAAAAATATGTATAAAAGGATCATTATAAAAATTAAATTGACTGAAAAATATCTCAAGAAATAAATAATGTCCAATATCTGTTATATTATATATGAATATGTTATATGTAATATATTATATTATATATGAATATAAATTTTACATAAAATATGGAGTGTCCCACTTGAAAATATACGGATGACTTCATATTATAATCCGCAATAGGATTCTGTGATTGCCGGAAGTACTTAAGACTTTTCTAGAACCCTGTAAAATACATAGTACTTAAGTATTTCATATAATATTTATAAAATTTACTGGGTATTCCGGATACGTGCAGACAAAAAGATACCAGTGTGGCATCATCTAATTTAAATGAGATTCCAATGAACCGAGTTTTCTGGGGGATAGACCTGTGGGTAGCAACTACGATGTTCCCCGTGAGTTTACTTACTTCCGAGTCTATCTGGGCGACGGATTTGATTAGTGGAGTGATTTAGGTTTCGGCATTGAGAGATTCTTTGAGTAATTTCCAATCCGCTTTCTCAAAGTCAAATTGAGTCTGCACAGTAATGTCACCCTTCATTTCACCGAGGGTGAACGTCGCTGTGCATATCCTAGTGAACATGACAGAAGAAAAGATCCGACAGAAGGTCACAATTCTTGAGTAGCGCTAGGTCGATGATTTGGGGGGAAGGCATCGAGGCCGTATCGTGATGAAAGGTGGGTTTCTGCGGATAGGCAACGATGATGTTGCGTTGAGGGAATGGGCGAAAAGTGTACGCCCGTTCTAATTGTTAGATGTACAGTTCCAGTACGTGTGACGAGCATTAAAATCGCCCATGATCACGACTCGATCATGAGTTCTTAAAATGCCCTCGAGATCCTCTCCTTGTAGGCGTCTATCTGGAGGATTATATTTATATGTAACTTTATTGTTACCACAATTGGTCGAGATAAGAATGGAAACGGCTTCAAGATTACCGTTTTCTGGAGACAAAGATGAGTGAATGACGTCGTGTCATTGCAAGGCAACCCCACCACCATGTCTGGTACCACGGTCGTGGCGGTAGGTGAGATATCCGGGGATTCGAAGTTTTATATCTGGCTTTAACCATGTTTCGCAGATGGCTGCAACATGGATTTGATGCTGTTGCAGGAATGAGTGAAGTTCGGAAGTTTGCGCCGGACGCTTTTAGAATTCCATTGAAAAATCGTATTTGTGACTTCGCAGGGTTGGAATGCCATTTTCGTACATACTGGGCGGTCATTTGGAAACACACGAGAAGTTTTTCGGAATTTGTTGAACAAGTTTTCCACTTGTTTTCCACCTCAATCCTGAGTTGGTAAAATTGAATGAACCTGAGGGCAGGCTTGGGTACACCTTCGGTTTCCAAGCGGCGTGGATGTGTTGGTGGGGCTATGAGGGCCTCGGCAATGAATGGGTTTGTAGTGGATATTGTTACCTTCTCTGTTGTTCTCTTGTTTGTCCACGCGTTCACTTTGGGTAGTGGAGCTGGGACGAATCGTTGGGCTGGTGTTGGTGTTGGAGATGACCACTCAAGCAAACTTGAAATTCAGGTTGAGCACCCTCAAAAACATACAGAACCGCTGAGAAAACAATTTCCGTCTTTCATCTAAATTAATAGAGAACACCAATCATTCCTTGATGACACTCTGTATAGCATAATTAAATAGACTTTTAACTAATGAAATAAAAAAGACGTGATTTTACACAAATAGTCAATTCCGTCCTCAAAAACGATTTTTAAATAATATTTTAACACTAAAACAGAAAAAAAAAACTATATTGATGGTACTAATTTGAGTACCAATCGACAAAATTTGGGAGGTTTATGCCAATTATACCACATTCATCATTTAATTTAATGACAAATTGAGTTATAAACCTTCCACATTTTTGTTGCCCGAGACATCAACTTGCTAACTGTAATGCACATTATCGCTGGCCGCTACAAATAAGTAGAGAGATAATACCATCTCTATATATACTATGAGATCTATGATTTTTTTCAAATTATTATAACGATGTTGTTGTTCATGTTATATTTGTTTAATAATAAATTTTATTACCCAATATTAATAATAATTGTTTGTTGTGTAATGTTTTAATTACCTACTTTTTCATTTCTAATTATTTTCCTGTTGTATTTGGTTGTTGTTTGATTTAGTTACATTATTGTGGTTTCGAACACAAACAAACTATTAAAATAAACAATTAATAAAAAACACAAAAGAATGGGGGTTTTAATTGAATGTTTTTGGGTTTTGGTTAGGAATAATAATGTTTGATGTATAATAATCATACTACAACAATTGTTTACTCTGAATATAGTGTAATATATACAGGATTATCTACAAAAATTACACGCACTAAATCATGGCGAAAAAATTCTAGCCGTATGGTGTTTGTAAACTTGTGAAAGTTTTAGGACTGACAAGATTCTACTTCAAGGCATGTATTTATTATTTGCCTACACAACAAATTTAAAGGCCAAAAAACTAAGGTATAAGAAATAAGAAATAAGGAATAAGAAATAGCGGAATCCAGCAGATAGCAGAACCGTTGATCAATTAAAAAATAAGAAATAGCAATAGAATTTCCGTCGCGTTGGATATCTGTTCCTTATTTCTTATTCCCAGCCAATCACAGGTTTGGCTGCCAATGTTATGCGCAGTCTATTTTTCTATCCGACATGTCAATGCCACAGAGAACATCTGATCTCCAGTTGCCAAATATCTATAAAAGTAAATTGTTAATAATATATCTGTAAAATAAATTAAGTATATAACAATTAGATAATGTTTTTGACATTCGTGCACACACCAGTAGCAGGCATTCAACCGTTGTGATTGGTTGAATATTGTAGCTTATCGCCTATTGTGTATTGGTCGCTGTACTATTTCTTATATATATATTCCTTACTTCTTATTCCTTATTTCTTATATCTTATACCTTATTTTTTTCATTGTGTAATGGCCTTAAGCTGTGTTATGTGATTAAATATGTCTATAGCACTAGCGATATCATTGATGAAGAATGGAGAAGTTTCATTGACGGCTTGTCAATGAACCTGCCTCACATCTAAGGACATTTTTACTGCACTAGTGAAATTTTATTTAGACACTAATTATTTTTTGTTTAACGGTAACTTTTATTTATAATGTGATGGGTAATCCAGCTAGTCCGACTTTGGCTGATTTTGATTATATTTAATGGATTAATTAATGAATTACATTTTCAAAAGTTTTGTATTCACTACCATTTGTTGTATCTTTTGTAAAATTGTATGTGGATGATAGTGTTATGGCAGTCCCAAATGCATGTTAAAGACATATTTTTACATAACTTTAACCCACGTATTCAATTTACTATAGAGGTGGAACATGATTATAACATCTCTTTTTTGGGTGCCCAGATTCAATGATTTCCTGGTGATGCTTTAAAGTCTAACTGGTACAGGAAGCCAATAAGTTGGGAAATATTGTTAATTTATGATTCTAACAATTCTATGAATCACAAAATGGGTGTAATAATAGGTCTGATGGATAGAGCTTTTCGATTAAGTCATGTTGATTCACAAGGAATAAATCGAGAACTTAGTAGAGACCTTCTCATAGAAACCAATTACCATCGCAGTCTTGTTAACCAATGTTTGAGAAGTTAAGAATTGGATCCGCTAACTCGGATAGCAGACCTTAATTTGTCTACTTCAGGTTTATTTATATAAGGGGCCTTGTGTCTAAAATTGACATGTCCGTTAGACAAAGAGGTGATTAGTAGCGTTTACTCAATGCTGAAAGACAACATTGCAGAAAATCAAAGCAAAAAAATTACTCTAAGAGCACCAATTTCTGAAAGTGTAACAAAACGGTTCTTGCTACCCATTATTTTGACACTGGGCATACTTTTTTGTTTGACGAAGTGTCAATTGTAGATTATGAATCCAATTATGGCAAGAGGAATCTTAGTGAAATGATATTCACTAAGATCAACAATACGGTCAATTTGATATCAGATACTGAAGCGCTCAGTTTGGTTTATAACGAAATTTTAAAATACATTGTTCGATTCGCCAATCTACAATTTGTTGTGTAATTTTGATTAATTATTTTATTTAAGGTTTTATAAAATTATGGAAAATCAAACGTAATAAGAAACAATTGCGATAAAGGGTTTTTATTCTTTAATATTTTAGTTGAGCACCCAAATATGATAAAATCACAAAGTGATACTAAATTCCGGGGTGCATTTTTTAGATCTATTAAAAAAACACTTTTTTTCAGTTTTTTCAAAATAACTCAAAGATAAAGCAAAATTCAAGATTTTTACAAGATATTCTTTTGTAGAAAATGAAATTTTCCGTTGAACTATAATTTAAAAAAAATGTTTTTCCCATATTTTGAACCCCAAATGTTTTTATTTTTAGAACCCCAAGAAAATTTTCAAAAATCGCGTTTTAATTTCTCACTAAATCGCTTATAACTTTTTAAAGAAGCCTTTTAGGTATAAATGAATATGCAGAAAAAAAAAGTACTTGAAAAAACGAAAAAAATGGCAACCAGTAGAGTTCTGTACGATCTATAGCCTCTGGCGGCCTTTGAAATTGACCATTTTTATCATTTTTTGCAGTATCCGAATTTAAATTTCATTATCATTTTATTTCAGTATCCGAATTTATTATTTTTTTTAATGTTACAAGATTTTCAATAATTGATAAATTACCGGAATTAACAGTCTATAAAAAACACAGTACTATGGCATTGTAACTGTGCTACTGTTCAATTAAATACTGATATGAAAAAATTAACTCGTCAACCAGGCATCGAACCTCGGGCCTCTGGATATCTAGTCCAGTATGCTTCCGTTAAACCAAAGACGACTGTGACGTAATAGCCAACTTTTTCATATACAGAAGTAATACTGTCAAAATAAATAAAAAAATAAGAATGATATGAAAAAGTAGGCTATTACGTCACAGTCGTCTTTGGTGTAGCGGAAGCATACTGGACTAGATATCCAGTGGCCCGAGGTTCGATTCCTGGTTGACGAGTTAATTTTTTCATATCAGTATTTAATTAAAACTTCAATGACAATGACATTTGCCTAAATAGTTTACGCAAAAGTCTTCTACAGTTTGTCATACGTAACCGAAAGGAATTTGGACAAACATCGTTATGTTGACGCGAAAGTATACACAAATAAATAAATATTAAGTGCTACTTTTCATTTTATTAAACTTATTTATGATAAAAATATTGATTTGTGACATATTATTTTTAAACAATTTTGATTTTCCGTCCGTAGTTGCGCCATTTTTTTACTGAAACGATACAATGTGGAGTAGGCTTTTTACCAGTGTCCGGGTGTGCACTAAAGCGTCACCGTTGTTTACGCGGCGTACCAGAAATAGAGAAATAGATTTTGTAACCGTTACGTGTCGCTTTCAATTATTTAAAAAATTATAAAAAAATACGACGTTTCTATAAATCAGTTACCTCCAACAGCAGACGCCGAAAGATTGCATGGACAGAGAAGTTATTTACAACAGCAACAGAGGAAGAAGGGAAATCTGTTAAATTCACTTAAAAGGCGTTGTAGGGAAACCAAGAATGATTGATGCCAATTCAAACAATCCTACCTACTGCCCCGTAATCTGTACTTAAACAAATAGCATGTGGGTGTTTAAAGGGCTGTAATGGAAATTGTGGTTGCAGAAAAATTGGCGTTAAATGTTTTGTAAAGAATGTGCAAGAATAAACTACGAAAACGCTGATGTGTTAGAAGTATCTGAAGAGGATGTCGATAAGACGTCAATGACAACATTGACATTGTCATTGAAAATATTCGTGTAGAATACATAAATTTTTTCGTTTTCACAATCCTGTTATTTTTAATACTTCCCCGATATATTTATTTTCATTTTTGCAAAATAAACCTACAGTTGCTTTTGAATCAAAAATAAGTATGTAGGTACACTGGAAATCGAAGTGAATGTAATTTAAGTTCGGATGCAGCAAAAAATGATGAAAATGGTCAATTTCAAATGGCCATATCTCAGCCGCCATAAGTCGTACAGAACGCTACCAAACTCTATTTTCTGTTCAGGTTCATATATACCTAAGGCTTCTTTAAAAAGTTACAAGCGATTTAGTAAAAAAACGCGATTTTTCGAAAATTTTCAATTTGGTATTTTAAACATTTGGGAATCTGAAAATGGGGAAATAAATTTTTGTGTATTATATTTCAATGAAAAACTTCATTCTCTACAAAAAAGTATTTTGGTAAAAATCTGAAATTTTGCTTTGTTTTTGAGTTATTTTGAAAAAACTGAAAAAAGTGCTATTTTTAATAGATCTCAAAATTGAACCCCGGAATTTAGTAGCACCTTACTAAAAATTAATTTTATCAGCCTAGTACATGTACACAATACTTTACTCTATATAAATTTGAATGAGTGAAATACTTACACCTGGTAATGTAACTTAAAGTGACTTTGATTTCTTTACTTGATCTTAAAATTGTTTTAATTTAGTTTTGGTTTGTTTCTAATTAATGTCGCGTGTGTTATTTCAATGTATTTTAAAGTAATTGCGAAAAATTTGATCAAATCTAGTGTTAGTTATTATTTTAAGAAGTGATTAGGTTTCATTAATGTTTGTACTAACAAACACATGAATAATAAATATACTATTATATAAATATATCTTATTGTATATATATATATATATATATAATAACGTATATTTATATAATAGTATATTTATTATTCATGTATTTGTTAATACAAACATATATATATATATATATATATATATATATAATAAGGTATATTTATATAATAGTATATTTATTATTCATGTGTTTGTTAATACAAACATATATATATATATATATATATATATATATATATATATATATATATATATATATTTATATATATATATATATATATATATATATATATATATATATATATACTCCCAAGTCGTAATACAACACGTCAATGCCTACGTAAATTGGTATAAACAATACACGCACTGATAAAAAACTCTGTGTATATAGGTTGTGGTTAATTAACTCAATTACTTGTTTTTCCTTATTAATACAAATGTTTTCATTTATTAATAATATTATCCATAAAAATAGAAAGAGATTTTTAATGGTGGGTAGAGACGTTTTATTGAAAATTATTTTTTTCAAATTCAGCACAAACCGATTTTGATATAAATATGTTTTTATGCCGAATAATTTTATTTACATTATTTGAACAAGAAATCTATATAAATAAAAGTATAAGAAATACGCGTCCATACAAAGTAAACAAACTGTACGAGCAAAATAAACAATTTAATAAACAAACATAATTTCTTTTCAAAATTCACTGTTACAACTAATGTTTCGTACCTAATCAACTATTGAAAGCTGCTATTACCGTTGTTGCCTGCTAATCTGACGTTATAATCCGAACATTCTCTCTAGAAGCCAATACTATAAGCGCTAGTAGATAAAGTTCCCGATAAACAATTTTACTGAAAAAAATGCTTTGAATGTTTAGAGACAGAAATCAAATTTGAGATAAAAAACTTGCAGGTAGACAATTTCATCACTTTTAATTATATCATGTTATTTATCACTACGGCCGATCTTTTAAGTAATATAAACGAACAACCAAAAATAGTTACATACTTTGATACGCCGCATTAAGTATGGATTTACTTGGTTTGAAACATGAAATTTTGAAAACATGAAAACTTTTTGCAACTTCATCAATGAAATGTTTACTTGCAATTTACTTGGAATATCGTTTACTACTTTCAGTCAGAGTCTTCTATCATATACTACTTTCAGAGAGAGATCTTTATGCATGGTATTATGAACAACATAACTTTCTCTAAAATATAAATTTAATATCCATTAAAATAAACCATATTTTGACAAAATGGAAACCCGACTTCAAAAATCAAATATTCTATAACAAACAATGCACTAAAAAGTAAAAAAATAATTGCATATTCTTGTGCTAATTTTAGTTCACCTAAGTAAAAAATTTTAAATATATATGTACAATTATTGTTATTTTTGGAGGCGGTGTCAGCATAGAGAAATTCAGATAACTTTTGGACACCGACTCCAAAAATAACAATAATTGTACATATATATTTAAAATTTTTTGCTTAGGTGAACTAAAAATGGCACAAGAATATGCAATTATTTTTTTACTTTTTAGTGCATTGTTTGTTATAGAATATTCGATTTTTGAAGTCGGGTTTCCATTTTGTCAAAATATGGTTTATTTTAATGGATATTAAATTTATATTTTAGAGTAAAATATAATAAAATTTATAGTTTAGGGTAAAAAATTTTTTTGAAGTCGGTTTTTAAAAAAAATTTCTTATTTTCCCATTATGAATGAGTATACCCTTTAAAAAAAAAAAATTTCGCAGAAATCGGTTATCACGTATAAAATGAGGGTTTTCCTCGATTTTCCGGGGATCCCCTCATTAGAATGCGATTTGGTGACAATGGAACCAATCGAAAATCAAACTCTTTAAAACAAAGAAAAAATTCAAAATCGGTTAATAAATGACGGAGTTCTGAGGTAACAAACATTAAAAAAAAAAAGCAAAAAAAAAAAATAAAAAAAATAAAATACAGACGAATTGAGAACCATCCTCCTTTTTGAAGTCGGGTTAATAACTTGATTTTTGTCCTATTAGTTTTAAAATGATTAAATATTCCTAGAACTTTATGCTAAATAAAATCATTTTTCATTAATCAATCTCTCTTTTTCTTCTTCTTCTTCTATGAAGGTAAAACTTTTTTATCTTAAAGATTTCACATTCTAAAAGATAAATTGCCATTCATTTATTTTTTACGACGAACATCATTTAAAAAAATAATAGAACAAAAGAATTTTTTAAATAAGAAGACCAAAGACATTTAATTTAATCAACCATTTTCTTTTTTTTATTCACTAATTAAGTTTGTTTTTTGTATGGAAATAGATCAGTGGCGTAACTATGAGGCCAATGTTTTCTTATTGAACAATTATAAATGGAGACAGATCGTACAAAAAAGGTACGGGCGATTATTTTTTACCGACGAAAAGAAGGAGGTACTCAATTCAACCTGTATATTTTTTTATGTATGATCACGCATAACTTTTTACAGAGTAGTCCGACTTTGATAATTTAAGCCACAAAAAAAAATTTTATAAGACTTCCCAGCGCTTCCACTAAAGAACACATACCATAATCGCTGTATATTGTCTGTGTGTAAACACTTTGAAAGCATTGAAAGCACTCAATATCGTTACATATATATATATATATATATATATATATATATATATATATATATATATATATATATATATATATATATATATATATGTATATATATATATACATATATTTACATATATATATGTATATATGTATTATGTATGACCACGCATAAATATTTACAGAGTAGTCCGATTTCAATAATTCCTTTTTTATTCGATTGGGTATACTTCGAAGTTGGTACCATAAAATTTTAAGAAAACAAATTCGTGCCTAAGGGTTGAAAAATAGAGAAAAATGGATTGTTCACTCTCTGAATTGTCATCTATGAACCGATTCTGTTGAAACTTGGCACACTTATGTAGTTCTAATGACACTATTACATGTACGAAAAAAGAAAGGCACTGAAAAGTGAAAAAAAAAACTTTTTAACAAAAAATAGAACCGACGAAAGAAGAAAATAACTGAAAAGCAAAAAATAAAAAACTTTTATGCAAAAAATTAAATCTTCGAAAAAAGAAAGGAAATGAATAGCAAAAACAACTAAGTCAATGTAAATACCTAAATAATTTTGAGTCGGTGCATAATAAATCTCCATCGAAATTGGCGAAGGGTGAATCGGATTTTCGGTTAAAAGTAAATATTACAAAATATTACATATAATGTTTGTTTTGCGCCGACTCAAAATTATTTAGGTATTTACATTGACTTAGTTTTCTTTGCTATTCAGTTCCTTTCTTTTTTCGAAGATTTAATTTTTTGTATAAAAGTTTTTATTTTTTGCTTTTTAGTTACTTTCTCCTTTCGTCGGTTCTATTTTTTGTTAAAAAGTTTTTTTTTTAACTCGACAATCATTTTAGAAATAAAGTACGGCTATATTTGTCAACGGGAATTCTTCTTGTCTAATACTATTTATAAAAAATTAAAAAATTGACTGTATAATGTTGTTAATAAGATACCATTAATTATTTTATTTTGCGTTTCCAGTAAAGAAACAATGGAATGCAAAGTTATTGTTTATAAAAATTTGGAGTTTGTTTCGAAAATCGGATGATATCGACATAAATTGACTATAAAAACTGACTTCCTGACGCCTTATTGTTTTTTAAACAAGATTTAAGCGTGGTGTTGGAACAGTAAGAATGAATCAAAATTCATTGATTCATAAAATTGATTCTACATAACAATACGCCAAAAAACTAAAAATTACTTCGTTTAAGGAAAAAAATTACTGTATAATTGTATACCGTTTTTGTTGGCGATAGTATTTATTTAAAATTGCTATTTCAAACTTTTCTTTTTATTGATCCGCATATTTTCTATTTTTTCTTCGTCATTTTTCTTGAAAATTTGTTGACAAAAGACAACGTAGTTGTATAATAATGATAATAATGAATTTAATAATTATGAATTTATTTGGAGAAAGACTTCAACAAAAGTATACAAATTGTCTGAAAATATAATTAGAAAAGCAAACTATATGGTGCCATTTCAGCTAAATACTGTTTCAATCCGATTCTAAACCGATTTAGTTCAGCCTCTGATTGGACTTCTTTGGGCAATTTTGAGAATAATTTGAAACCCGTATATATCGGAGTTCTTTCAAAAAAACCAGTCTTGTGAGCGTAGTTATAGCTAACTGCCAATCTTGTGTCATAAACCTTATCTGTATTTTTTTTTAAATAATTATTTTTTTTTCATATATACTAACAATTCATATATATATAAATACCCCAATAAGTTAGAATCTTGTGTCTTATAAACAGATTCTTGCAGGTACTTGTACTGTTTATCTGAAAGATATTCCTTATAATCCGTTTTTGGGCTATAAATATTCTATTCGAATCGTTGCTTCGTCCCCACATTAAAATACCATATTTAATGTGTGAAAATACATTTGCATAGTAAAAAGACAAAAGCTGTGCGTGATCTAAATATTGTCTTAAAACTCTAATTTGAAAGCAAATGCCTCTTAGCTTTTTGCATAAGTGCGTTATATGTGGGGTAAATTTTAAATTTTGATCAATAATTATACCTAAAAACTTTGTTTGATCAACATATATTAGATCTAAAGATCCAGGGAAGTTAATGTATGATCAGGTTTTAATTTAAAGTTTATGACACAAGTCTTGTCTAGGTAAACTATAAGCTGGTTTTTTTTACACCAGATTTTAAACATTTTGATTATCTGTTCTGCTTCCAACTTTGCATCATTTTTCAATTGAATATTAGTGGTATAAAATGTTGTAAACAAACTTATAAAGGTTAGAGAGTAAAAAGTTATATTTCACAAACGGAATAAAATTCAAGCTTCTATTAGTTAAATCAAACTTCGTGAGATCCTCTTGAAAGGTGCATATTATGGTCATTAGAATTTATTAAATTTGATATTTTTGGGATAATTTTTTTTAACTATTTTTACGTTCTACAATTTAGGTCATGTATATTTTTCACCTACCGTTCATCGTTGTTGAGATGTCGAACGAGAAAGTAAAAAATTAAGGTTGTGAAACTTGTTTTTTGCTGTTTGCTTCTTTCCCGTGATAGATATCGATAAAACGTCTATTACAAACTTCTAGAGTTATTACAAAAAAACAAAATTTAACTCTTTTTTCAAGATGGCGGAGAATGCACATAGGAAATCTTGGTCGACAATTTAAAGTAAAACTTTTCTACCCCCCCCCCCTCTTTCCCTACACAATATAAAAAAATCAGCTTTCTCGGTTCACTTGCATTTCCAAATGCATTTAATGAGTGGACTATAAAATAATAATAACAACAAGTGTAGATACGTATGTATATATAAATATTATAATACAAGAATTATAACGAATTTTTGTTTTGTTTTTGGCTTAATACATGTTACCCAGGTAATCCATATCGTATATTTGCTTTTCAAGGGTTCCCCGGACCCCGGACTTGATTATTCATGCGCACATAAGTTTGGCAGCGTTGTTTGACCCGCCTGCTTTATTTTTATGCGCACAATGATTTGATTGTTTTGGTTGTGGCATATATCATGTCTATGGGTGGTCTTTGTTTTGTTATAATGTATTGAATTCTATTGGATGTTGTAGAAAAATGTCCACTTGGTTCGACTCACCCTGTATATATGTTGATATATATATATATATATATATATATATATATATATATATATATATATATATATGTATGTATATGTATGTATGTATAAATTTTAACGATGGTCATTTTTAACATCTAGTAGGTAGGGTCGATGAACATTTTAAGAAATTTTTACGAAATTCCATCATTGGTACAAAACCAACAGCTGCATTTCCTTTGGAGGAAATTCGCTAAAAAATTAGAAGTAGATGGAAATCAAATTTATAGGAAATCAAATTTGTTTACATACATTATAGTTGCAAACATATAGATAAAGCTAATTAAATATTGAGAATTAAAGATTTAAAAAAATCATACAAGTTGCTACAAAACCTAAAAATAGGGCAAGATAAAAATATAAAACTCACCTAATACTTTAATGAATAACCAAACCGGAGAGGGTTCTTAACCCCAGAGGGTTCTACATGCTGTACCGTTTTGTCTAATAAGATTTGCGCCACTATTAAGATGTTCGCCACTGTAAAGACTTAAGCCACCTTAGGTCTATCTAATCTAATTAGTTCGTTTCCACATGTCCGCCTGTTCGTTCCTAGACACGATAATTTAAAAATGAAAAGGGATAACGAGATGACATTTTGCGTTTTCGTTCTTGAGTCAAAAAGTGAGCTCAAGTTCGTAAAGCCATCTTTGAAACTTTAGTATTTCAAGAAGAGGTAGAAGGGAAGATTATAAAAAAACGTGTTCCTTTTTTTAAAAATTAACACCTTTTGCTTGAATATTTTTCCAAGAACGAAATAGTTGTGCTACATTTAGCACAAAAGCTAAAAATAAACAGTTAAGTTGACGGATTGACAAAATGAACTCAGGCATACCTAGAATTTAAAGAATAACTCAGATATTTGTTACTTTTTAACCCGACTTCAAAAAGGAGGATGGTTCTCAATTTGTCTGTATTTTTTTTTTTTTATGTTTGTCACCTCAGAACTCCGTCATTTATGAACCGATTTTGAATGTTTTTTGTTTTTTTTAAAAGGTTTGATTCAAGGTAGGTCCCATTGTCACCAAATTGCATTCTGATGAGGGGATCCCCGGGAAATCGAGGAAGATCCACATTTTACATGTGATAACCGACTTCTGCGAAATTTTTTTTTTTTTAAAGGGTATACTCATTCATAATGGGAAAATAAGAAAAATTTTTTTAAAACCGACTTCAAAAATATTTTTTACAAAAAAAAACCGACCCCAAAAAAAAACCCAATTCCTTGTAAAAAAACTGAAAATCTGTTATGAAAAAATGCACTAAAAATTAAAAAAAAAAAAACGGATAAAAAAATGTGTTATAAAGAAAAGCACTTAAAGTTAGTAGGTCGTTTAGTTGGTCTACCCATATTTAGACAAATAAAATCAGTTATAGAACTTCAAAGTCACTAAAAAGCGAGAAATAAACCTTATTTTGACAAAATGGAAACCCTACTTCGAAAATCAAATATTCTATAACAAAAAATGCACTAAAAAGTAAAAAATAATTGCATATTCTTGTGCCAATTTTAGTTCACCTAAGCAAAAATTTTTAAATATATATGTACAATTATTGTTATTTTTGGAGGTGGTGTTCAAAAGTTCAGTGAATTTCGGTATGCTGACACGGACTCCAAAAATAACAATAATTCTACATATATATTTAAAAATTTTTGCTTAGGTGAACTAAAATTGGCACAAGAATATGCAATTATTTTTTACTTTTTAGTGCATTTTTTATTATAGAATAATTGATTTTTGAAGTCGGGTTTCCATTTTGTCAAAATAAGGTTTTACTCGTGTTTATTTGAAATCAGTTTATATTTCACATTATATTGGTGATAACATAACATCCAACTAACTGTATATTTGATTTATGATCAAGAAACGTACAAAATGTTCACAAATAATCCCTGCCATCTACACAAATTTTAATAAATTTTGTAGTATTAATTGTAATTTTTTTTAAATATGATGTGAATATCCCAGCATTAACGTAACGTTAAACAAAGCTTACGGTACTAGAAGTTTTATGAAATATATTTTGAGCGACATACATCAAACCTAATTATTATTATTTTGTTAGGTTATAAAAGGCTTTTGCTTGTTAATGAACACACACTTACCTTCGGTGGTAATAAAAAAAAATTAATTAATAAGCGTGTTACATTTAAATTTGTTTTTTACTTTTTGTGTTGTTTTCTTTTTTGAAATCGGTAATTTCTTGTTAAGAGATTTTTTTCCCGTTTAATTTATTTTTATCATTTTTCATAATCACCATTATCATGAATATAATTTATATGTTTTGAAAACCGATTTTTTATTAGTTCAAACTTGACACTAACAAGAAGTATTAAAGGATATCTCGCAAGAAGTTTCACTCTCGTGATTTTGTGATCATAGTGTCACATATATTTATTTAGTAGCATAGTAATATACCGATTTAATGCGAGGAGTACAACATTGTCGAGTTGAGGGTATAGTTTTTGAAACGCACATAGAATAATGGAAAAAAAAGTTGTGGCTGTGTCGTGAATACGTGGCCTTGTGTTTTACGTGAATACGTGTACGTAACGGGGTATCACTGGACTGTTCTTGAGAAGCTCTTTCCAACCGTATACTATACCAAATGTACCTTAAAATTGGTCTTGCGCACTACCGTGCTCTAGATCTACATTTTGATTTTGCTTTTTGACGAGTATAGGTATCGGCCTTGCATTATTTATTTCATTTTTTTAATTTAACACCATATATTTTCAATATAACTATTCCACGCTAATGTTTTATATATGCAATCGATGGATCTTCACGAGAGTTCACGATTGAAACTAACGAACGTCCTAGCTTCTCCGAGTCAAAAGTTATACTAAACGAAAACTATGTAAAGCAGGTAAACGACCTCAAAATGGCGGCGCTTCCCCTCCGCTGCATGCGATGCCTCACATTCCTCACTCAACGAATTCTTTGATCCTTTGGCTATCGAGTGGTGTAATTAAATTTTGGATGTAGGTGATAAATATGTAGCTGCAAACACGAAACTGAATCCCCCGATTTTGTTTTTATCAGTTTTCTGAATTGCCTCCCACTATGGAAGCAAATTTAGTACATAATCACGTCAAAAATATATATTTTTTATAAATTTTCTGTGTCTTGTCTCCACTCTCTTCAGAGTTTAAAAAAAGTTTGTGTAAAATTAAAAAAACGTATCTTCCAACTTATATAAAAAAGTATTTATATAACTTTATAACTTTGTAATAATTTAATAACCCATGACCAAAAACAACGTTAATTTTTATTTTTAATATCCCATAGTTTTGCTGTAAATACGGGGCATAAATGTGGCGTTAATTTTGTATTTATGTGTACGCCCGAAATATTGGATGCATGAAAAAAAGTTGCGAACAAAAGTTGTGTGTCATTATAAGATGCTCATTTTTATTTATTTAAAGATTGTTCTTATCTTACCGTTTAAAAAGATAAGATATAAAACTAGGTCACGGATTCATGGAACAAATATATATATTATTGCATTACGTTTGGCTCTTTTAAAAAGTGAAACTTTTGTTTGAAACATTTTTTCTAAAATGCATATTTAAAAAAATATTTAGGCGGTAAGTTTTCAAACAAACACAGAGTATAGAAATGTTTTTACAAAAATGTATTTTGTTTCATGTATTATTTATGCATTTTTGAAAAGTTGTATAGGACACTCTGTTGACATATCGTACGAAACTTATCATAATTTTATTGAAATATAAATTTATAAGCCAATTATCATTATAGAATCTAATATTTGACCTGTAGCTACCATATACAAGTCTAAAATAAATGCAATGTGTTTCTTAATCTATACCTACCCAGAGGGTAAACACCTTTATATTAGTCTATATCAACATCATATAGTATAGAATTCATTTATTTAAAGCTGAAATATATATACACACAGGTAATGGTTATATTATTTAAAAGTGTTCATCATTCTAGAATGGTATCGATAAACTGATATCTAATTTTGATTTCCATTCCAAATAAACGCCAATGGTTATTTCTCGTTCATATCTTTGAAAAACAATCATAAATTTTTACTGTTCATAAAATACTGAAGAGCATGTCTTGTAATGATTTTTCATACTAGCAGCAAAGTATTTCAAATACTTTTCTCAAATCCATTCATATCCCAGTTTTAATAATAGCCTAGTATCTGTATATTACAACTGTGCAAAATCTCTGGTATATAATTTTATTTTTGGGGCCAGTAAAAATGTAGTTTAGGATATTATATTTGATTTCAGAAAGCACAGAGGGAGTGATAAACACAAGATGAGAAATGCGTCTCTCAATTTTTAATGAAAAATTGATTAAACTTATAGACAACAATTTTTACTATAATTTATCTGATCTATTTTTTGTGTTACTCCATTAATATACGAATTATATACTGTTTTAATACTATAATTAATTTTTTCTCCAAAGTAACTTTATTTTATTTTAGTTCTTTCTCTGAGAAAATTCACTTTATATTTTCCGAATTTATATTTTTTAATATATGGGTTTTGATTGCTTTATCAAGCTTTGGTAGTTACTATCAATTTTTACAAGTGCGCTGTAGTGCAACATATGATAACATGATAGCGGTTTATGTCGCTACTTTATCCATGAAGTTTATTTTTTTCGGGTAGCAACTTCTTCTGTTGGTTAAACTAAAAATCTCCTTGCATCACACTCTCTCCTCACGTGAAAAAAAACATAGTAAAATTGCTTTACAATGTTGCCCCTTTAAAATCGAGATAATCACTATGAATGATGTACCAAGAAGACACTAAAAACTACCATAACTAAATGGTTTTTAGGCCACAGAAAATTTAGCTAAAAAATTACTCGTATTTTCGGCGTTTTGCACAATAAGTATATGTATGTTTTTTTATGAAAAGGTGAACCTATAGTTATTGGGCTATAAAAATCCTTATCAATTCAATGTTTTGGAAATTAAAATTTGTTATTGAAGACATTTTCCTATAATTTGCTAAAAATGAATTTATGATTATATAATCAAATGTTATGCAATCAACTAGTATCAATCGATTCAATTATTATAACAGTAAAAGGTGACAAAATATAAGGGCTACTTTTATTTTCACAAAAAATAATATATCAATCGAAAGTGATTTATTTAAATTATAGGGTTCATATACAGGACACACAGTTCATTTTTTCCGAAGAGTCTTATATTTATCACAATAAATTACAGTATGAAGTTTGTTCCCTGAACACCAATAAATATATGAGAGATGGGGAGGAATATTAGACAAATTTAATTCTCTACATCAACAAAAAAAACACACACACACACACACAAAAACCGAACGCAAAAATCATTCCATACATCTTTCTTGTCGATATAAAAAAAAGTACTTTATTCACTTTTTTGTAAAATAATAAATTTTCACCGAAAAAGACAAATATTCCCAAATGATATGAAATGAAATGATGAATCCATCTTTGCTATTTCTGTACATATGTGTATACATATTCCATTTAGTCCCATAGCGATAATTTCATATTCAACCCATAAACTTTATTTTCCCAATGCAAATCTAAATATTTTTATTCAAATTTGTTCTGTACATAGTTAGTTTACTAGAGTAGATTATTTGGAGGATTCCGTAAATTGGGAATATTTATGGTCCTTGATTTTAAAAACAAGCAAGTCAACAATTGATAATTTGTTCCGAATCTGATTTCTCAAGTTTCTTAAAAAAAGCCAAGCAAAAGTTGTTTATCATAGAGCACGGAAGTGCGTATGGAAAAGTTGAAAGAGGGCGTGGCCATGCGTACTTCAGTGAACTATATACTGCATGAAATATTAAGTCCAACATGGCCCCTTTGTAACTTTTAAACTAAAAGAGCTATAAAGCTCAATTTCGTGTATAGAAAGATTACATTATTTTAAGAATCCGTTTCCAATCTCTTCGTTAAAGAATAAATAGTTTTAAAGATATTTTAATTCAAAAAAATAAACGTTGCCAAGTCCCAAAAAACTGTACTAGAAATAGAATCGTACTCCCCAATATCGTTTAAAGTGGATATATACAAAGTTGATACAATTAGGAAAAATGCCCAAATCGCTAGAATACTAGTCAGGATAGTATGAATTCTTCCAGTTTCACAATACATGAAATACATATTAGATCAAAGGGATCGATACATGTAACGAACAAATAATAATAAACAGTGTACGTCTCAACTGACCATAATTTGAATTTATTTATTTTACTTTTTTTCATTTATTTTTATCGAATTAAGTTTTCTTTTTTTAAAATTATTTATAGTTCGTCTTCTTCAGCCGGTTTTATTTTATTTCTATTATATTTATCCTGTTATTCTTTTTTTAATTGGCTTCTATTTTGTAATTTAAAATTGTAAAAAAGTTATTTTTTGATTTATGTCAAATAAAGTTATATTATTATTATAGTCAGGACAACTGAAGGTCACATCACTAGTATAAAGGTGGCTTACAAGGTGAACTTATGAGTCCTCTCCTATTCGCTTTATGTATACACGATATCGAAAAAGTAATGCGTGAGGCAGGATTTGAAGGTGTACCAATAGATGGGTATAACGATGTTGTTTTGCTTGTATATGCCGACGATATTTATAAATGATTCCTTTAATAACTGCAACCTTGAAATCAACTTATCGAAAACAAAAATAATGGAATAAAAAAAGGTCTTAAGCATACCCAGGCGCCAGTTATCTTAAATGGTCAGAAGATAGAGTACGTCGATAATTTGACTCATCTGGGGATTGTTTTTAATAAAACTGGACTGTTTAAGTCACAAACAGAATCAGCTATAGGTAAAGGGAAACAAGCCCTACATCGGATGAAGGAAATCATATTCAAATCAAAAATAACCAACTGGGAATCGATAATACACCTTTACAACTCCATTATAATACCTACTACGTTATAGGCTGGAGAAACTTGGGGCTTACGGTATGGTGAGGAATTAGGAACCGTACATGTAGGATTTTTCAAATCTTTATTGCAATTTCCCAAAAACAGACCAGAACACATGCTAAGAATAGAAACCGGCATAATTTAACTAAATCTCACAATTCTACACATGTGTCTTAAATGGTTAAATCAAAATTTTTCACATGGATAATCAACGCCTACCAAAACTCTGCCTAGAAAGTGAACTCCGTTTCGCCGAAAATGCTCTGGGTCCAATGAACAAAAAGTATAACTGGATTTCTCTGCTAAGTGAAATTATGGAAAATATTCACTATGTGCATCTCTTAATTCACGGTAGCTTTCACTTAATTCAACCAAATTTTAATGATATTATGGTGAAAAATGATAATTATTTGTTCAGTATGAACCTCAATCGCATCGAAAGCTCTTCATATAACATAATCTACAGAGAAATAATAACATCTCAGAGTGTAGAAGAATATTTAAAGTTTACTGTTGACCCCCGTAAACTGAGACTGATTTGCCGACTTAAACTAGCTAACCTTAATTATTGTAAACTGTATCAAGGCGAAAAAACTCTAATAATTAAAGAAGGTGATATCTGTTTGACCTGTGGTATCACCGTTAACAACAACTTCTTACATACTCTAATGGAATGCCCAAAATTTAAAGAAGTTAGAGAATCATTTTTTGATGTGTACGTGTGTGGTGATATAATTAATCTGCTAACCGTGGGCACAGAAAATAAGCTGGAGATGGTGTACAAGTTTATTACAAAAGTTATAGACCTATCAAACTAAATTCATTACACTCTAAATTTTGTTGTTTTATTAACTCTAAATTCGTAATTGTTTTTGCTGTATGTATTTATCTCTTTGTATATAAAAAAAACAAATAAATATACTAATGAATAGAAATATACTAAACGAAAATCGAAAATTTTCGTTTTTTTGGCGAATTTTTATGTAGTAATACAAATAGGCATGTGTAGTGAAATGTAATTGGCTGATAGTTAGTTGCTATTGGTTCAAATATTTAAGTAAAAATTCAAATATTTATGCTTAAGAAAATATTTACTTTTGTTTTAGTTTAAATAAACGAGAAGATATGGGGAAAAAAATGCTGTTCCCTAGGAAAAATGTGTTTGCTCAATCGGTTGAAAATGTAACGAAACGTATAGATTTGTATTAAAAATTAACAATAATTTTCGCCCATTAAAAAATTGTTTTTTTTGGTAGTTTTCGTGCCTATCAATATATAAACATAAAAAGACGATGTAAAAATAGCTTTACAAAAAGAAGTGATATCCGATCAAAAATATTAATGTAATAAAGGACCAAGTTTCGGAGCAATCCTTAGTATAATATTTTCACCTTAAAAAGTAGTGATTTGAAAGAGAGTGCCCAGTTATTTACTAAGTGTAAGAAAGTATAAATTAAGTGTATGTATTAAATATTTTATCTGGGTCAGTTTTTCTTTTGTTTCAAATATTTTAAAATCTTTAAAAACTTGCAAGGATAAAATATTAAATACATAAAAACTGTTCATTTTCTTACACCAAATAAATAACTTGAGACTTTCTTCCATACAACTTTTTGGTAAATAACTTGGCTCTCTATAACATATTACTACTTTTTAAGGCGGAAATATTACATTTAGGATTAGCCCGAAAACTTGGTATTTTTGTAAATCGGATTATGTTTATAGGAATAATCGCAACGACGTATCCTGCCTTATCTTCCAATACGTCAATTTATCACATGAATGCCAAAATTATGTTATTAAAATTTGACGTAATTTTTGGTATATATCTTTTTTTTTTCAATCATAATTTCTCAACTTACTCAAATTTATTAACGTATACCTTGAACATATCAATTTCTGGGTAGACTGTAAATAATACAGTAAATGTAAATTGAAAAACATTATTACCCAATTAGATTTATAGCAAACATTGACATGAATAAGATACACTACACTTAATTAAGAATAAAAATATTTTTTAGTTTTTAATTGTACTTTATTTCAATAAATGTGTAAAAAAAAACCAATTTCAGGATAATGTAGTACAATTTTTCTCTCTAATATCTCCATTTATCATTTATCTACAGTCGTAGTTTTTGTGATATTATAAAAAACTATATTTTACCCTATTTCAAACATTCGAAAATCCAACGCGGATATTTCTTTTACTACCTCTTATGGAAACTGTTTATTATACAGAGATAATTTCTCACAGGTATCTTTGAGTTTTTTTTTTAATGTTGGGGTAAAGCTCTAGTTTTAATTCACTAAGATTCAGATTGAAACTTACGGAAGAAAGAAATTTAAAAATCAGGAATCATTTTACTGTTGCTCGAAACAATTATTTACAGGGAAATACCATACTCAAAGTCAGAAAGGATAAGATAAGATAACAGCTGAGCGGGATCGAAGCATGGAAATCCTTGTAGACAAACAAAAAAGAAAATGTAGAAAAATTGTATTAAATTTTCAACAAATGAAATCATTTATTTATATTCTATGTCCTATAGAACAAACATTTTCCTCATTTTTTATCTCAAACATTGTGTTCTTGTTAATAATTCCTATATCCAGTGATTTTATTTACAATGATGATGTATTATAGTAATTTATTATACTATGAGGTAGATTGTAAATGCTGCCCTGGACGGGCTACACTTCGACCATAAGGTCCATTGTGATGCCTTAGGATGTGAGGATGTGAGTGGAGTGGAAAGAATTTGTGAGTAGACTAGGAATTGGTAGGATATGCGGCTGCAGGCGACTATGATAGGAATTATGCCGATATTCATCTGGAGTTCGTGAAGGAAACTGCAGAAAACCTTCTTAAGCATAGCCGGTTACGTCGTTCTTGTCCATACGCCGACAGTTTAGTCAATTAAACGCCCCTTTTTTTTATTTTTATAATTGACAAACTGCCGATGTCGGGATTCGAACCCATAACCTCCCAGTTTCCAAGGACTGCATACTGCACAGACATAACGCCTTAGACCGCTCGGCTACTTGGACTGGTATTATAGTAATGTACTATAATAATAGTGTCATGTATTATTATTATAGTAACATATTTATTTATTATTTAACATTAATTATTATTTTCCCTTTAACTAATTATAAGTAATCATTAACTTGATTATCAAAAAAGTATGAAACCTGCTTATTAATATATTTTCCTTCCGGACCAGTTCTGGTGATAGGTAGGTAATCCAAAATTTTATTTAACATCAACGCTCTGCCTCCCATAATAATAAATAATCTATTTTAGAGAAGAATAAAACCTATTTCAGAGCCCATCAGCTCGTTGACGATCGTGATATTAAACGAAAACTATAATCTATTCCCATGATTAGTTTGTTCTTCGTTTATTCTAATGACAAATCATATATTTAATCACTCACTCTTTCTCTCTCTCACTCTTTCTCCCTTTCTCTCTTATTAATAAAAGATCAAAGCTGTATCTCTGACAAATGTTTGAATCGTTCCTGAATAATTTTATATTATTCCATAAATAATATAAAATGAAATAAACCATATTTTGACAAAATGGAAACCCAACTTCAAAAATTAAATAATCTAAAACAAAAAATGCACTAAAAAGTAAAAAAATAATTGCATATTCTTGTGCCAATTTTAGTTCACCTAAGCAAAAATTTTTAAATATATATGTACAATTATTGTTATTTTTGGAGTCGGTGTCAGCATAGAGAAATTCACATAACTTTTGGACACCGCCTCCAAAAATAACAATAATTGTACATATATATTAAAAAATTTTTGCTTAGGTGAACTAAAATTGGCACAAGAATATGCAATTATTTTTTTACTTTTTAGTGCATTTTTTGTTTTAGAATATTTGATTTTTGAAGTCGGGTTTCCATTTTGTCAAAATAGGTTTCACTTTTCAGTGACTTTGAAGCTCTATAACTATTTTTTTATCCGTTTTTTTTTTTTTTTTTTTTTTAATTTTTAGTGCATTTGTTCATAACATATTTTCAATTTTATTTACAAGCATTTTGTTTTTTTTTTTTGTAAAAAAATTTTTTTTTTTTGGGGTCAGTTTTTTTTTGCAAAAAATTTTTTTTAAGTCGGTTTTAAAAAAAATTTTCTTATTTTCCCATTATGAATGAGTATATCCTTTAAAAAATAAAAAATTTTGCAGAAATCGGATATCACATATAAATTGTGGGTTTTCCTCGATTTCCAGGGGATCCCATCATCAGAATGCGATCTGGTGACAATGGGATCAATCGGAAATCAAACTCTTTAAAACAAAAAAAATTCAAAATCGGTTAATAAATGACGGAGTTCTGAGGTAACAAACATTAAAAAAAAAAATACAGACGAATTGAGAACCATTCTCCTTTTTGTTGGGTTAAAAATGTAAACAATATGTACCTATTGCTACCTATTGTAATAAGCCAGTCGGTTTTATATATGATAAATATTAATTCTAATTCTAATTTTAATTCTAAATATTCCGTTATAAAAATGAACAGTGTGTAAATAAAATTTTTCTTACAGTATGTTCCTCAAATTCATTTGATATAGAATACCACTCCATTTAAAATATAACACAAACGTAAAGTGGGAAATAGAAGGGTTATAACAATTCGCGTATTAGTGAGTCTGAACCACCATTAAGCATACCTTGACAAAATATGCTTATGGGGCTATTTTACACATGTAACTTTTCATGCAACTATTCATAACGGATACTTTGGTGAGCAAGCGCAACAGTATTTTTTTATGAAACTTTACTGTTATAACAAAATAGACCTGGCGTCTATTTCGATGCAATGTTATATGTAACTTTAGATGTAAGAATAGGGTGATTGGCTTACATCCTTGTGATTGGTTTACTATGATCATGCGACTGAAGTGGTTGACAAAGAGAGAAATATTTATCAAGACGAGAGTTGTAAGTTATTAACAAAACATGCGATGGATATATTTCTGCATGTACAAAGAGATGTAAGTATCATTATATCACATACACTTATTGCGATTGAAAACTTTTATCAAAACTTTCACGTGTAAAAACGGGCATGGGTGTACACGTGAAATAACGTATGAATACACTAATACACATTATTATCACACATACTTGCAGCGGCGGTGCGTTGAAGCAAAACTTAGTTCCTTGGCTAGCTGAGGAACTCTTCAATTGGTCAATGGCGTAACATAAGATAATCTGTTCAGATGTTTATAGGTCAGTGGTCTGAACACAAAATCAAACAAACTAACTACGTTATCGGCAGTTTGTCAATTATAAAAATAAAAAAAGGGGGCGGTTGATTGACTAAACTGTCGGCGTATGGACAAGAACGAAGTAACCGGCTATGCTTGAGAAGGTTGTCTGCAGTTTCCTTCACGAACTCCAGATGAATATCGGCATAGTTCCTATCATAGTCGGCTGCAGCCGCATATCCTACCAATTCCTAGTCTACTCACAAATTTCTTCCACTCCACTCACATCCTCACATCCTAAGGCATCACAATGGACCTTATGGTCGAAGTGTAGCCCATCCACGGCAGCCTTTACAATCTACCTCTACTTCTAGGGGGTATAGTGTCATGGGAATTTGATGACACTGGATACAAAAAAGATGCCAATGATAAAGCTGGGTTGGGGGAGGGTTGGTAATTTGTTATTAATTTCTAAATGGTTAAATTTTACATAAAGTGGGAATACATAAAGTTGTTGTTGTTGTTGTAATTATTGTTATTGCTATCATCATTATTGTTGTTATTATTGTTATTGTTATTATTATTGTTATTATTGTTGTTATTATTATTGTTATTATTATTGTTATTATTAATGTTATTATTATTGTTATTATTATTGTTATTATTATTGTTATTATTATTGTTATTATTATTATTATTGTTATTATTATTGTTATTATTATTGTTATTATTATTGTTATTATTATTGTTATTATTCTTATGTTTTTTGGTGTATCTCTCCATAAAAAAAAGAAGATATTTTTTAAACAATAAATATTTTATAAAACTAATTCTAAATTGATTGAATAAATTATTGGGCAATAATCGGTAGGCCAAGCTGTTGAAACATCGTTCCGTCTTACTTCAAAACATACATTTTTTACTTACTCTCAACCAGCTTATGGAGAGTCCGTTCGAATCTGGCGAGCTGTCTGCGCCCACCGGTTTAAGTGTAACAAAGTACACCATATTATAGTACACTGCATATAGACAGCGATAGATACACTATACATTGTTTCCAGATTGGGTTTATTTTAAAATACAAGCTGTATACCAAGGTATATTAAGTTTAGTTCTGTTTTTGTAACGATTGGAAATAATCGTCGCAGAAAAGAATATTGGTATAAGTGTTCATAAAATGACCTAATTAGTCCATTTTCGCAAATGTGGATGTTCGTCCAAGTATATATGTATATGTTCACATGTGTATATCTAAGACAGATACACTTAATAAAAGCCACGCACTACGCAGCGCTTATGTCACACTCTTATATTGTAAACCGAATAAAGAAATAAATCTACAAAGAGATTTTATTATAAAATAATTCTCTTAAAAATGGAAAATAACCATTCATTATTGATCTCCTTACCCACTTCCGGGACAACATAGTAGGACGTTGCCCAATCACGAACTTGAAGTAACATTTTAGTTTAAGAATAATTATAGAAGAAATCAGCTCATTATTTGTATTCATTTTTCACCGCTGACCCCATAACAATTCTACATAAGAGTAATAATAATCATAATAATCTCATTGAAGTATTTTAAGTACGTGATAATCGAATTACATAACATTGTAGTAAAATACCTACTGAACCGTACATAAAATTTCATATATGACTTGGCCAATTTATTTTTATTTTTGTTTTCGCACAAAGAAAATCTATAAAATATAATACAAACCGATTGTTTTTGTTGGAAAAAAAAAGGAATTATCTAAAATTTTTTTATGAAACAAAATACGTAGGTATTTGTTTACTGTATAATCACACACATTGTTTTTTAGGACTTATATTTCTTAGTTCTCATGATCTTATGAAATTAGGTTCATTGTAGGTGAGCTTGGAGTATCCTATCAATTAGTATTATTTTCTTTTTTTAATTAAAACATTTTCTGAAAAAAATATAATAATACCCACTATTTGTTATGGTCACTATTATTCAAAGTATACAATACATACAATACATTGAATACACACTCTGGAATTTTGGGCTGGTAATTTGAGGCATAAAATGTACCTTTTTAATATATTTGGGTATGAATAAAATATAAATGTTATATAAATTATAAAATATAAATCTTTTGGGATAAATATGTTGCTTTCGGTAATGTTTTGAGTTACGATGATGTTAACAAAATTACATTATAAAAATTGTATAAAGATCTGATACAAATTGTGGTTTGATTGATTGATTGATTGATTTATCTTGGGGTCTAAAAACTATTGAACATCGACCTTATGGTCCATTTTGCTCCCCCTTCTATCTCAGTTCGACGAAATTCGCTTCTCCCATATGTTGGCAATATCCTGGAGATTGCTAATCAGGTCTTCCCGAAGGTTCATATATTCGGGGTGAGATAATGCACGGTAATGAATCCGGTAACCCCCGCAGTTGGATCCTGTTCAGCCTCAGTGCATCGAGAGATAACCTCTTTGTTGCACTCTGAAGCAGTACCTTCCCGAACTCTTGCCGCGCAACTTTTTCCGAGTGATCACGTTGTTTAGCATTTGACCACTCGTTGATCTCCTTTTTACATGCAGTAAAAAGTATCTATTCTGCTTTCTGATATACTTAATTTATTTTGATGACCAATTTTAAAAATCATTATAGATTAGTTCATTGCCTAGTAAATAACAGAATGTTTGTGCTTTCTAATATTAACAAAACCAATCTTTAATATTTTAAAATTTAAAAAACTATCAAATAGCGTAATAATAGGTAGTCCACAGTACAGCGCCTCTTTTCATTATTAATAACTAACAGGCTAAATCTTTGTGAGTAGCTTCGTTTTGACGAAACGCCCAACTTTTCTCTCTACTAAAATTCTCGATACTGGGACTTAATAAAGTGCGCAAACATAAAACATGTCGACTGGATGATTGTCCAAATTCTATTTATAACAGTTAGT
Organism: Nineta flava; assembly: GCA_963920215.1. NCBI lineage: Eukaryota > Metazoa > Arthropoda > Insecta > Neuroptera > Chrysopidae > Nineta > Nineta flava. Next base: position 1,074,393 of record OY986045.1, read on the forward strand.
TCTTTAGTAGAATCTGGATATAATTTGTAAAAAAATTCAAAAAATTGTTTGTCCTACAAAATGGATGATTTGACCGAAAGCGTCCTCCACTCCCAACATGTCCAAATGACGATGCATAGCTGTAGGACAAAGATAAGACATGCTATGTTAGTGTATTTTCTACCTAAATAAAACATTGTCCAACAAAAAAATGAATATGTATCGCTAGTCCGACAAGAATTATTGAAAATAATGAATTATTTTATAATTACGATTTTGGTTATTTAATATATTTTTATTTATAAGAAAACGGAAAAAAACACTCCATAATCACTGAAATACTGTGGTCGACAAATCTGTATGTTTGCTCATGACCGACACTAGCTTGGGAGAGTCCCATTTTTTTGTAAGACAGTAGTTAAATCGTGTTCCACACCATATTCTCATAATAAAAAAACAAAAATTAGGTTGTTATTGATGAAAAACGTGTTAGAGTAGAATTGCCAACTTCCGATTGGAAAATGTGGCAGTTATTTTGTAGGATAATGTAGCCATTTTATTTTAAAAATATTTACTAAAGCAACATTAAAAATCAGCTGTTAGTAATCATTTTTATAACCTCGTCATTTGGACATGTTGGGATTGGAGCACGCTTCGGTTAAACCATCCATTTTGTAGCTCAAAAATTTTTTTCTAATTTTTTTACAAATTATCGCAAGATTCTACTTAAAAACTAACTGCGACAAATAAAATTTAGACAATGACTCAGCCGACATGAGTTTTAAGGATAATTTTAGTAGAGAGAAAAGTTGGGCGTCTCGTCAAAACAAAGCTACTAGATTCAGCCTGTTAGTAATCATTTTGGTCTATATTTTTAAGTTTCAAAAAACTATCAAATAGGCAATAATAGAGTATATTGTTAGCTCGTGGTGGAAATTTAAAAGGTGATATACATTTGACAGTGATTTGAACGTGATAACTATAGATAACGGTAAGGACAACATAAGTATTAGGATATTCCAAGTCCATTATTTAAGGATGCATTATACTCTAAGCCATTAAAACAAATTTCATAAAATACTATAGATGATAAAACCATTATCCTAGGTTATATAGGTTATTTATTCTTATTGCTGTATTTCGGCGATATTGTTCAGTATCCTAGGTAATAGGGAATATGCATGAGCATTTTTTTTCACTTGAATTGAAGCATGTTTACTTGACAAATATCAAGGTAAAATTACTTTTTAAATAACTTTAAAAATAAGCGAGATATGAATGATTGAAATTCCCGATTAGACAAAGAGGGTGATATCCCTCTTGATATGTTATGTGACGTCATATTACACTTTCACCATTTAAAATACACGTAAAACTCCGTTTTTAGTATTTTTGCAAGAAAGAGACAGATAACAATCTTCAAAAGCTTATAGCTTCCTTGATATTTGTCGGATTTTAATTTCGTTTTTAAATATTATTACCAGTAATAATACCAGTATTATTATTAACAGTATTTTCATGTTCTGAAAATAAATGAGAAAAAAAATTTTCATGCATATTCCCTATTATATACAGTAGTCGAGATTAAATAAATACTAGAATCATGCTAAAAAATCTGTACAAATTTTGAAGATTTTTAACTGATTTTTAACTTACATAACCTATGTAACCGTATCATCGGATAGAAATGCTCTTCGATTATTTAAAAATGCATACATAGATGAATCACAGTCAATTTCTAATAGTAAAATTTCCCTACCTAAATTTTATCTCAACCAGCACTAAATGAAATATCAAAACTTGGGTGTATATTTTAATACGGATGTAAAATGAACAGCTTCCCCATATAGAGCAATCCTGAACATATGGAGTATTATAATATAGTATAATCAGGTTGGTTCATAGTTAGATAGATAATATATATATATATATATATATATAATATATATATATATATATATATATATATATATATATATATATATATATATATATATATATATATACTCATATTTACTAACAGTTCAAACAATACTGAAAGAAAAATTCTCCACTATGGCTAAATATGTTATTTTTTGTATCGTCCATTAATAATAAACTTAACAGTAACACGTGAAAATAAATAAACGCTTTAAACTAAGTAATGCATTATTAGTATGAATACATAAAAGGATAATTTCAAATAACTGTTGAATTTAAATTACATGTTCCTTAAAGTTGATTAGCTGAAATAGAAAAATACTCTTCGCGATAATCAGAGATTCAATATTCAAATGCCGTATTCAAATATGTAATATTTTAACAATAGTAATTTTATTTTTTTAATAACCCCGATGGATGGCTGAGACTAAAATAATTTAAATAGTCAAAATTACAACTAACTGAGTTAATTGATTAAATACTCAGTATATACTGAGTTCATGGAAATATGTCTCAAACGAAAGTTGGTTATTTTTTCAAAAAGAGAAATTTTTTTTATTAACTTTTTGTTCTATCTGTAACGGTTTCAAAGATTGATATTTTTCCCTTTGGCGGAAATTGGCGGTATTTAGCTCCAGAACATACACACACACACAAGTTCCAGCTCGTTGTCTCTTTTTCTCTTTGAGTTATCGTATTGTCAGACGGACAGACGGACAGACGTCCGTCTCGGACAGATATGCTGAAATGAACCCATTAGATCATTTTATGAACACCTATACCAAAACTGTTCTTACGATCAATATTTTCAACCGTTACAAACCTTGTATATTATTCATCATATACCGGCTATAAAAAAATGGAAAAAAATGACTTGACAGCATAAAATATTAACAGCAAGAGAGATTTGGTAGAATTCTAGATTAATTCTAGATTTTTATAGTTTAGAGGTAATGAATGCTTTCTTCATAAATTTATAAACTTTTTGTATACATTATTCAATCTTTTGTTCAAAATTTTCATTTTAAATAAAAATAACAATTTTAACATCCATACACACATACATACAATAATAATGGTACAAAATAAAATTGTATTCATAATATTAAAATATTTTATATATGTGAAAAATTCTTTTCAATTCACATATGTACGTAAAAATACCATATGAAATGAGGAAAAGAAGTCATATTGTAAGTATGGATGTGTATGTATGTATGTATGATGTATCAGTATATGTAGATGTACCGACACATCATTATAACATGGACAAATAATGGTTAATAAAGGTTCAAACGAAGAACAGTCGGTGGGCATAAGTTGTGTTTACTACTGTTCGGCAAATGTTTTTTGCCGGTATAATATTTCAAGCAAAAGTTGTTCCGTATAAAAATTCCAACAATATATTTTCTAACACTTTTTTCCACAAAAATCGGCGCTTTAGATTACAGAACACTATTAGTAAATATATTTTTTTATAATTATTCGTCCTAAATTAGGATATCACACTTAATATTTACAGACGTAGTATTATTTTCGGGAACAAAATAAACAACTACGGTTTATGTTATATAACTATTAGACGGATATCGAAACATCAATAAATAGTAAATATTAAATATCACAAATAGTATACAATGCGTGGAAGAATGACTTAAGAAGAAAGTTATAGATTCATATGTGCTGTCGGCCATGACATGTGGTGTTCAGACAGTGGCATTTTCAAAGAAGAAATTGCACAAAGTTGTTCTACATGATTTAAAAAAAGCATAGTGCGCAGTATAAACATTAGTCGCCGGGAGAGATTGAAGATATACTTTTTATGCTCCAATGATCAAATAGAAAATTAAAAATATTTCATAGTAAAAAATGGCGATTAGCTGATCACACTAGACGCACACCAGACAATCGATGAGCTCTTGGATTAACTGTTAAGGCATTATAAGGCTCGATAAGGTAGTATCACCAATGTATTCGACGAGAGAGATGAGTCAATGTACTTGCATGGAAGATAAACCAAGACTGTCCCTCTGCCCAACTAGTGGACTAACCAAGGCGCATAATAATAATTATAATAATAATAATAATGACACGACTTCATTCAGCTGGTGAACGAGCTGAAATAAGCTCCCTCTTTCAAGATCATCGATTCCGGGACCATCAGGGTATGTTCTAACGTCATATAGACTCCTGTGGTCTCTCCGTTGATCTTACGTTTTCTTTTCTTCGATCAGCTGGACTCAAGTCCGAAACAGAAGGCTATATCATCGCTGCCCAAGATGGTGTAATAGCCACACATCACACCATAGATACGTTTGGAATGTGTCAGTCTACACTATCCAATGCAGAGCGTGTGAATCTCAGCCAGAGACCCAGATGCACCTCAATTCGGTATGTCCATCTTTTGCCTCGACCACCTACATTCATCGTCAAAGCGCTGACCTGCGTGTGCTGCAGTACTTTTTGAGACACAAGTATAAAGTGGACCGTACGGCAGTCCTACCATATGCTCCCGAAGAGATCGAGTCCATCGTCAAAAATGAGAAACGTATTACCTTTTGAAATTTCCCTTTCGCAACTATCAGGCAACTATCTGCTACTAAGCCTGATATAGTACTCCAGGATATTTCAGCTAATAATATTTACGTCACCGAGTTCTCTACGCCCACAGAAACGAACATAATCTTGAAAGAGGAGCAAAAACGGACTTAATATCTTGGTCTTCTCCAAGAACTACGACAACTACGACCTGGCTTCTCAGTCGAAATGGTTGTTCTCGTTATCGGTTGCCTTGGCGGTATACGCCCCACTCTAGAGTCTAATCTTTCCATCATTTCTATTTGTTGGTTTTGTCTCTGACACCTTATCACCTCCATGCAGAAGGCTGTCATCATAGGCACTCTGCGTACATTGAGGTCGTATCAGACTGTCTTCAAGTAACAACCCTTGAAGTTATTTAATATTTTATTTTACAGGTTCTACATCCGTGCGTTGCAAGGGCAAAGCTCTGCCTGGCCAGGACACTACATGACAGAAGAATGTACACCTTGACTCGGAAGACAGTCAGATCCTTCGGGCATAGTGTTGACTGACGGACGTACCGACTAAAGACCATCGGGTAGTGAACTTTCTTCATAGGACGTAGCTGCCTTGTGAGGATTTATGTTTGTTGAACAGGTGGGTGGCACTGAAGTGTATATCCTGTTTATACTCTCCCCCTTCAACTGACATAAATACGTTATATTTTAAACATGCGATAATACTGTACAATATCCGAAGACGAATAAACTAATAGACAAGTTTTTATTAGGTAGAATAAATATTATTTTGTGGTTGGATTCTCGGTAGATATGCATATTTTTCTATAAAATTAATTTTATATTATTTAGAAATAATGATATGTAAATAACAAGGTTACATAATTCAACTGCATAAAGGTGGGTCCACTGCCAGGTTTCAACCGTGCTAGTATACATCCGTCAACCGTCAAATGCTTATCAGGAACAGACGGCTCTTGAAGACGGCCGTGAAACATTTTCAGTATAAAAGGTGTGATAACTTAGGTATGAATTAGATAAATGCGTTTATTACGACTGATACCCTCACTAACATTATCTGGTAGATCAAATCTACGAAACCACTTCCAAATACCCTTGGAATCTGAAATATAGTATATATGCAGTGTGAAGTATTTGCACTTCGTAAAAACTGTATCCTGAAAATAGTAATCCTAGAAATTTAAACAGTCCAATTTTTTTTAATTTAAACTTTTTTGACGGGCCAACTGACTGAACGTGCTACTGATATTTCCCATACTGGTGTTTTTAAACAAACTACATCTATGGGCTATTTTTCACATGTAACTTTTCATGCAAGTATTCATAACGCATACTTTGGTCAGCAAGCGCAGTAATATTTTTTGATGAAACTATGCTGTTATAACGATGCAATCTTATATGTAACTTTAGATGTAAGAATAGGCAGACTAGCTTACTTCCATGTGATTGGTTTACTGTGATCATGTGACTGAAGTGATTGACAAAGAAATAAATATTTAGCAAGACGAGAGTTATAAGCTATTAACAAAACATGCGATTGATATATTTCTGCATGTACAAAGAGATGTAAGTATTGTTATACCATATACATTTATTGCGATTGAAAACTTTCATCAAAACTTTCACGTGTAAAAACGGGCTATGGCATAAATAGCAGTGCTCTGTTTTGAATATTGGTCGATCGACTTAAGTAGATGTGCATATTTTCAAACGAATTTCGTTTAAAATAATTTATGACTATGTTTATCTATATAAATACAAAGTAAACAATAAATCCTATTTAATACATTTTTAATCGAAATACTGGATTTAAAAGGCTTACCCTCCTATTTAATATTCAATATTTTTCTATATTGACCTCTTTAAAATAATGCACAAACAAACGATAAAATTTTCCTATTTAAATCTGTTTATTAATTCATATTTAATTATCATATACATCCCCTTCTTTTCATCACGTTAGGAAGTGTAAGGTCTATAACTTATTATTATTTATTATTATTTTTAAATTCCAATCCTTAATCAAAGTACATAATGGTTAATAAGAGTAGATTTGTATTAAAATAAAATTCGTAGATAATAGGCTAATATTTACTTCAAATTACTATCAAAATTTTTATGTTAGCTATCTAAATTAAACATAATAATTAACTATCGTGGAATTTTTCACTATATTTTACTGGCAAATTGTGATTATATTATTATGATTGACTTGTGAATTGTCCCCAACTAAAAAAAAAATGTTTGTATACGCCTGAAATTAATAATGTATCAAAATTCTGCCAAATGATTGTCTACAGCTTAATATGCCACCTGTATGATTTATACAATTGTATATAATGTGAAGTTCATTTCACATTACATTTGAGATATTTGTATTACATCATAAAATGTATGCATAATTTTATTTTCAAAACAAATAAATAATAAAAGCTTTTAAAGTTAAAATAAATTTTGAAAATGTATTCTGAAGAATTATATGTGAAATGTGTGTTACGTTTTCTACCCATTAAAATTTCGTGACAGTAAAATTATTGATCTGTGCCGATGGTTCTTTAATAAAAACTATTTTCCAATTTAGAATTCCGAATGCAAAACAGAAGTGTTATAAGTTTAATCCTTTTTAAGTTTGTCTGCCTGTGTGCTAGAGGTTTTAACAAACAGTTGAGAAGTATTAGGTATATTTTGCCGACAGGTAAAGAAGGGGCGTGAATTCGGCAAATGAATAAATTGCCTACAGTCAATTTCGTTTTTTCTGTAAAAGCTGATTTCATTGAGACGGCTATTAGCATTTTTGATGAAAACTTCGTTCTGCAGAGTTGTATAATTTCACGTAAATGTAAATACTTCATTTAAATTTAATTAGCTTTTTTAATTTAATTTACTCAAGTGGCAAATATTTTGCCACTCGAAAAATATTTATGGGTTTCTAAGTTTTAAATAGTGTTATAAGAATATTTATCAAAATGTAAATTAACCATCGCATCCAACCTGCCGTACCTTATGGAAATAGAACATTGCTAAATTAAGTTCTTAATCGAAATTTACTAAATTACGCGTACTAAAAATTATTTAATTTCATTTATTCATTTACTAGCTGAAAAACCCTGCGTTGTCAGGATAATAAATAAAATTAATTATTTATTTATGGATTTATTAAACTGAATATAGTACTTCATCCACAGAATTCTCTGCCACCCACTGAGACTACTTAAAACCGTGTTGTTGACGCCGAGCTGGATATTATTCTAAGGTGTCAGTCGCATCCCAGGATGCCAGATACACAGTGTGTTTTTGACGTCGATCAATCACTTACTCTGATGTATCGAATAATCTTCGGGCCACTTGGAGCTTAACCTACTCAAACCTATTCAACTTCGATTGAGAACAAGTCCTTAGACTTCCAGCTACTCCCATAGCTTGAGCACTTTTCGCATTTTTGACAAATAAGATTTGCGTTTCGTTTCAATGGCATGTTTTTAAACAAATATACTGCCAATTGAACCTTAACGGTACGTAAGTAAAGCAAATGAAAAAGCAAATCGATTAATATCTAAATTTTAACAAAGTAAGGGTCATTACCTAATAATAGGAAACCAAACAATAATAGGCCAGGAAATGGGTAGATTTGCATGACAAGTCTCCGTAATATTTGCGAATTGAATATTCTTGTAGGCCTGATAGCCCAGATGAAGGCCTACTATTTTCCAACCACCGATTCACCACCCATTTTTTTGCCATGCGTTCAAAGTTGGTGAAACGGAAAAAAAGAGGTTTTTGAGTGATAGCGACGAAACTGTGAATTTGACAGAAAAAAAGTAAAGGAACCATTTTTAGGTATTAACAATTTGGCGTGTCGGAAATTAAAACCGATTATTAGTTCTCTAGCTAAGTAATAAAAACTAACTGAACTGGTCATTTCTAAAATAACTAATTATTAATGCAATAATGTATGTATACAGCTTTAAAAATCTCGGAAAAAATTTCTCTGAGTTTATTTTAATAAGAATTTCCAAAAATATATGCATTTAAAATAAAAAATGTCGTGCCTAATGCAATGTGGAGGTGTTGCAAATGAAGGAGCCGCACTGTCATGTCAGAGACCAGAACCTTATTTAGGAATAACTAGGTGACAGACGGTCTCTACCCTAAACAAATGGGTCGATAAATCTATGAATAGGAAATGATAGAATACAGCAGGCTGCAGACAGGCCACACAAATAATAGCTGGGTATAATTGTGCGAGGGAAACTTGGCTCGTTGACAAAAATCAAAAAGAAATCAACCTCCTAGTTGGGACCTTACCGGTTACTGCAGGCTCAAAATACATCGAACTCTCATGAGATCGTCTGGACTGTGACGAGGCAAATGATATGCCCTTCCACCTTCTGGCAGAATGTCCTTTGAGAGGCAGAATGAGGTATCTAGCCTTCGGATCAACCGAATCGGAATCTGAGGTAAAACAGCTAAAGTGGAGCTCTGTGCTTTCATTTGCAAAGAACATAGGTAGGTTCGACAACGAACACAGGGCTAAAGACAACGAACCAGATGTAGTAGAGAAAAGAAGAATATGAGGGGATGAGTCTTGCCTCCAAACTGGTTTCCAAATGTGCAAATGTGCTTACTTTTTTATTAATGTCCTGTATATTGAAAAAACACAGAAAGCATGAATTGTAGCAATGCTCTATATGATACACAAACAGAGAGACTATTTAAATCCCAATAACTTACTATAGGGAAATATTATTTATGAATTCAATAACAAAGATGTTTACAAAATTGATCTGCAACCGATTAGCTCATTGTTTGTAAACATCTTTGTTATTTAATTCATAAAGGCTAGTTTCCTATTGTTATAGGGATTTAAATAGTCTCTCTGTTTGTATATCATGTTTGTGTATCTATAAAATATAATAAGCTGCTAATTTTTTTTTCTCGAAAAATAGGAATTACGTTAAATAGGAAGACGATCCCAAAAATTTCAGCTTCATGCGTTCAAATTTGGCGGGTTTTAAAATTTTTTCAAACAATATCATATTGTTTCAAACTAAAATTCATTTCGGTTGTCTGCCTTTAACTTATCACTGTTTTTGCGAAGTTTTGTGTAATTTTGAAAAGGTCTCAGATCAACAATTATCTTCTATACATATAAAATGCTTTGTCCTGAATGACTGACTGGCGGATCAACGCACAGCCTAAACCATTGATCGTAGAGATCTGAAACTTGGAGGGTGTGTTCTTTGTATGACGTAGGCAACCGATAAGAATTTCCGAAATTCTACCCCTAAGGGGGTGAAAAACGGGGGCAAAGTTTGTATGGGACAACGTAATTCCTTGGTCCAATCTACTTCAAATTTTGCATAAACATTCAGTATATTTACTTAAATACTAAATAATATAAGGTCTGTAATAATAATGTCAGTGCTAGTAATATTAAAAATTGTTCACTTAATATATGTCATATTATATGATATGAATTATTATTAGATACTTATTGTGAGATATTTATTAGATACTTATGAGATAAAACATAAAGAGTTTCAAAACTTGAAAGACGACGAGTTTGACCCTTGTCAAATTGGTCTTCCAAACGTCGTTGACGTTTTTGAACACCTCAGAGAGAACAGATTATGGATGTTTCTATTAAACATTTTTTGTACCTTTTTCGCTTGTTAATGAACTTAACCATTTAAATACCCTTCCATATCCATGAATATTGGAACAAATGTTTGTGCACGAAATCGTTTTATCAGTACAACTTGTACATCAATATAGCTGAGTCTGTATAATATGTATGACAATTAAGGATCGTAAAATACTATCGAAAACGGTTAGTTAAACATGGATTTCCATTTTAAAGAGCCAACTTGGTTAATTTTAAGGTCGCAAAATAATGTAGAAAACTGATTTTAGTTATTGAAAGTTACTACTTTTAGTATAAACATGAGGTCTTAGAATATGTATAAAAATAGAAGAAAGATACATTATTAACTATATTTTACCCTACATATATTAATATAGAACACTTCTGAAATATAATGTAAAACAAGTTAAACTCAATTATCATGACCTTTAGGGATTGTCGATAAATCCAATGAATTTTTTTCTTTTCCCTTTACAAATATATATGAAACAAAAGATAACCACTTGATCGTACTTGATCAAATATATCTACACATTTATTGATAATATTAAAAGTAACGTAATACCACCTTCCCTGTAGGTGTTTTATGGTTTTTTTGCAATGGTTTTTGTTGGTAAGTGCTTCTAGGTTTTTTTATGCTTTGAAATATATTCTTGTTGTCGATATTCAAGAAATTTTTCATTTTATATTAAGAATATATCGAATATCGAACGTACGTTAAATAGGAGGATGATCTTGCAACGTGTATGAGAAGGAAGTCTTATAGGTTTGTTTTCTTACTTAAAGTTAAACTGTTGTGTGTGGTATGTGTCGTACGACACGCATTCAGTAAGATGACGCTTGGAGAGTGGGGTTTTTTAAGTGAACAGATCAGTTGTTATGATTTGTTCTGTTGTTCAGCACACAACAGTTTAACATTAAGTAAGAAAACAAACCTATAAGACCTCTTTCTCATTCACATTGCGTAATGTATACATATGTACTCTCTCATACTCGTGGGAAATCTGCTATGCGAAGATGTAAACTAAACAACCGGTATAAGCTTTGATGAATAAACTATTGAAATAATTATTACATCATTTTACAAAACCAAATTTATATTCATATTTATTCACACTGTCTATATATTTTTAGATCGGTAATAATTCTAAATTGAAAAGGCAGATTTTCATAAATTTACATTGGTTTAAAAGTTTTGCAGCTCCTAACGTTTTTTTTCCTTAAGTAATAACAGCTAATACCATAAAATATGGCATATTAAGTAAAAACGACGAAGTGTACTCCCTGAAAATTTCAAGTGATTTCCAGTTGATAGAAGAAAAGCTTAATCTATCTGAAAATAGCTATTGTTAAAAAATTGACTGACTTTTAGGTTTTTACTTTGAATATTTTCAATTTTAGCGAATTCCCTGCAAAGGAAATGCAGCTACTGTTTTTGCACCAATGTTGGAATTTCGTAAAAATTTCTTCAAATGTTCCTATCTATTAGATGTTAAAAATCACTATCGCTAAAATTTATATATATATATATATATATATATATATATATATATATATATATATATATATATATATATGTATACGTTTATGTGTCTATGGACTCTCTAGCGGTCACAGTTTTATTCTGATTGGAATGAAATTTGGTATTTGAGGCGCTTTTGGTATTCCAAAGGTGAAGTTAATGGGAGAAATCGAACAAGGGAAAAGAGGAGTTTAAAGGGAGGGGGAAACACAAAATTTGGTATATCTCCCTTAATATTTGAAAAATCGAAAAATGTATCAGTAGTTAACTTGTAGGTACTAAGTTTTACTGTAATTTTGTTTCTAATCATTTTTCTGTAACACTAATATTTACAATTAAAGACTGAAAGTAAAAATTCTAAATATCTCTTGTAGCAAATTTAATTTTCTACAACTTTAATCCTTATATATTTTTCGATTATTCTAATATTAAGAGAGTTATTCCCCCTTTCCCCTTGCCGTATGCCACTTATTAACATAAAATTGGCCTTGAAAATACTAAAATGATATCAGATACGACATTTCATTTTGATCAGACTTAAATTGTGACTAGAGAGTGATTTATGTATTCTAAGGAAATCCGCTAAGTTAACGCAGCTTCTACGTAACGAATTTTTTTTAATTTTTTGTCTCCTAGCAGCATTTGTTGTATTTAAAAAACATAACATTCTGAATATTTCAGCTCAAAATATAAATTATCAAAGGTCCCTCGCGAATTTTGAATTTTAAGTAGTAATAAACACCGGATACTTATTAATATTTTTACTTCCTCTTTTGAAGATAAATTGGAGGCAGTTTTAGTACTTTGCAAGTATACCATTGTGCCTTATTGATTCGGTTTCTGCTCCTGCGTAACGAATTTTTTTTAATTTCTTAATACGAATTTTCAAATTTTTCAAATCCTACACTTTATTTTAACTACGTAATTCGTTGCTTTTCTACTATTTTATTTTTGTTTTGTGATGTTTTGATGCCATAAAATGTATCATCAAATTCCCAAACAGCCTTTATCACATATTCAATTATGATAATGTACTATGTATTTGAAGCTATGTAAGAACCAATTAATTTAATTTCAGTTGTTTTCAATGACATGTTCAATCAAAACAGGTATTTATATTTATATAATATAACGAAGAGCTTCATTTACAAAATGAAATTAGTGTAATCTAGCTAGGTCAAAGACGGAAAATTTTTCAACAAAAAATAAATGGTACCTATAAAGAAATAAGTTATGCGTAATAAATTTTGAAAATAGAAAATATAAAAACCTATTTTCTGTGATATGATATAATCAAATTGAAAATGGATTTTCATGTATTAAATTATAAATTAGATTTTTTTTGTATCATCTGAAAAAAAAAATCTGCTATGAAAGTAGGTTAGAATTTATTTTTTGCAGGAAATGAAAATACTAAACAAAAATAAAAGACAACAAAAAAATATCATTTTTGTGAATAAAATGTTCCATTGTAATCAATTATATAACAACATATCGATAAAAATACATATTTTTTATAAAAATTGTTTTTAGATCTGTAAACTAAGTAAAGAAACGTTCGCAAATGTACCGAATTGAAAATTTACTGTCAGAAAAATTATGTAAGTAGGCAGCGAAAAATGAATTTTTACCCATTAGCCAAAAAGTAAACTTTCCACAAAAATCAAAAGATGGACTAGGATGTGCTAAATACGCCTCAAGAGAAAATTTAAAAATCTAGTGAAAGGCAATATTTTTTCAAAAAATAATATATTTACTGGAATGAAATAGGTTTGAGCTCCTGTGCTCCACCATGAAAAATTTGAAAATCTTGAAAAACAGTTGCGAGTGAAAGAAAAATTCAATTTTGCAAGAAGATACCTGCATGTTTTTTGCAATTGAAAAGAAAACAAAGTTAAATCTAATGTGCTAGAGTTGAATTACAATATGCCCCAAACAACAATAGAAATATAAAAACTTTGTAAACGTATTAAACGTATCATCAAATTTATTTTTTACCGACGAAAAAAAGGAGGTACTCAATTCAACCTGTATATTTTTTTTGTTTTTTTGTTATGTATGATCAGGCATAACTTTTTACAGAATAGTCCGATTTTGATAATTAATTTTGTATTGTATAGGGAGTTTCTTGAATTTGGTACCATATAAATTTGAAGAACGAATTTCAAATTTTAGCCACAAAAAAATAAAAACTAAGACTTCCCAGCGCTTCCACTAAAGAACAAATATTATAATCGCTGTAAATTGTCTGTGTATAAACACTTTGAAAGAACGACTCAAAATTATTTAGGTATTTACATTAGTGTAGGACTTTTTATTTTTTATTTTATTTTAAGTTATTTTTTTATTTTTTCCTTTCTTTTTTCTAAGGTTTAATTTTTTGTTAAAATGTTTTTGTATAAACTAAATTTAATTAAACTGGAATTAAAATGTAATCACTATGGATATTGCTTATTGTTACGTCATTTTAACTATGTACTTTCTTTGTTTAATTATATACTTAAAGCTTCATATTTGCGTTAATTTCATAGATTAAAAAAGAATGTTTGTCAGTTAACGAATTTTAATGTGATTATATTTTTTTATGTAAAAGAATAACAAATTGCCATTTATTTCATTATGTAATTAGTTTTTCTTAACTAGAAAAAAAATTACTTTTGTTCAAGTCTTGGATCGATACTTATTATCAGCGTATTGCATGAAGAAATGACGGAACTTAAAAAAACGATTGTAAAGTGTTCAGAGTTAATCAGAATATATATATTAAGTAACTTTTGTGTATTGATTGAAAGCAAAAAATTTTACAAGCATGGTACGACGGTTTTGGATAAAGAAAGGCTTCCAGTTTGGTCGAAAATTTTTAGTTAAGCACAGCGAACCGAGTAAACAGCTCAAATGCCTTGTATATACTTAAAACTTTATCAATGCGTGAACTGTTGATTTTACTTTTTATATACACACATAAAAATATGACTGGTTAGTTAGGCCTGAAGTACTACAAGGTTGCGTTCTTAGATCTTTATTATTTGTCTTATTTATTTAGGATTTGCCCAATTCGTGGAGATAATGCTTTTCAACGTTGTACTTGTTGCTTATGATACAACAGCCATTGTTTTGAACTTGAATTGATTATTAAAAATATCATGCGTATTATTTGTCATGGATTGGATATATAGCACAAAGGTTTTAAACTGGACGTCCTGAAACTTGTTTATAAATAAATACACGCTATTAAATAACTAAACCGATATCTGGTACTATCCACTTTTTGAAATTTTCGATGAATAATTTTGAATTTTGTTGATAAATAGTTTTTGATTTTTAAATGTCCTTGCCTAATAATCCGTGCTCATAGTTCTTTATAATTACAAACATACAACACCTATTTGCCATTATGTAAATAATTCTATGTATTTTAATATTTGTCTGTATTCCTCTTACTTATTTTGTTCAATTAGTCCTGTTTTTTTTGTATGATTATGATTTTTTAAAAATTATAAATCTACTACTACTAATAAAGAAATATATACCTTAATAAAATATAAATACCCGTCAGCTAAATAAAATTTCCATAGTGTTTTGAAAATTGTCATATAAATAGTGTCCACAACAAAAATAGTGGTGAAATAGAAATATGAACTCCATTTTTTTGTTTTAGTATTCATCGTATTGCTTTAGATAGCAGTAATATTTTACAGAAATCTTAAATTTAATGCATATTCATGCAATTTTATTGCTGCCTGAATATCCGATTTTTTTTTAACATTTATTTATAGACTTATTCTACAGACTGTAATATTTAATTTTTTTAAATTTAAAATTTTAATGCTTCATTTTCATGTGAAATAGCTGTTCTGTTTTCATATGGAATTATTCTTAATCGAACGAATCCAAACATAATTTTTTGGCGTATTCTATGTACACTCACGTTCAAAGGAAAATTCAAAATAAAATTTATGTATTTTATAAATATGTTTGTATGTTTGTATTTTATAAATATGTATTTCGACTACAATGTAGTCATCATCAGTATGAATTAGCTAATCGTAACTATCTCTGGGATATGGATTCAGAGATATGTTGCTTGTTGCTAATTTGGGGCATTTCTCACGGGCCTCACTCTAAAAGGCAGATTTTTTTTAATATCATTGTGAGACATGCACCAAATTAGCAACAAGCAACATATCTCTGAATCCATATCCCAGAGATAGTTACGATTAGCTAATTCATATGGATGATGACTACATTGTAGTCGAAATATGTATTTATAAAATACAAACAAATGTTCTGGAATTGGAGCAAAATTTGAAATGTAATATGAAAAAAGTTTATTTCGTTCAAAAACAATAATGTTTTCAAATTATTAAAAAAAATTGTCTGTAAAAAATTGGGACCAAAGTTCTGCATGGAAAAATACATATGTACAATGAGTACAGTATGTAGAAACGACTGATAAAAAAAATTGTGACAACAGTTTCTGATACTCATCTGCCTGTGTTTTATATTAATTGTGCTATAACCTGTGCTAAATATTTTTGTTATATATAAAATATTAAAGAAGGTAATATATACACTGATATCAATACAATAAACAAAGAACACTGATATTGGATAGAAATATATTTGGTGAATATAGTCATAAAATTATACATTATACCAGAGGTGGGCAAGAGTTGACTCCGCCAAGCTCTGAGTGAGAGGTAGGGAAGAGAGATAGAGTTAATACAGGAGGGTACCTACCAATTATTAATATTTTCTTTTTTTAATTATAACATTTTCTGAAAAAAATATAATAATACCAAATCTTTTTTATGGTCACTATTATACAAAGTAAATAATACATACAATCATTCAATACATACTCTGGAACTTTGAGCTGGTAATTTGGGTCATAAAATGTACCTTTTTAGTATATATCATATTTGTGTATGAATAAAATAAAAATATATAAAAAATATATATAAATCTTTTGAACCTTTAAGTTTACCGCTGGACCATTGTAATAAAAGAGGGAAATTTTTGCAAAGGATAATTTAAATAGAATTATAGTTTTGGAAATTCCAAATAATTTGTCTAAATATTTTACTATTCATATCCGAGAACTAATAAAGAATTATTTACCTGATTTAATTATTTTTTCTTCGTATGGAGTATGCTCAGTATAGTGTCATGGGAATTTGATGAATTAAGTTAAATTTGACATAAAGTGGGAATTTGAGTTCTTCGAGTTAGTCTACTTTGAATTGAAAAAGTGAAAAGTACTATTTGTAGTAGTGGAAATTATTTTTCGCATAATTTGTTTTTCAAAAAAAATAAAATATTGACTATACTATAGACTATACTATATAATTATTGGGCAATAATCGGTAGGACAACCTGTATTGAAACATCGTTCCGTCTTGCTTCAAAACATACCTTCTTTACTTACTCTCACCCAGCTTATGGAGAGCCCGTAAGGCTCAGACGAGCTGTCTGCGCCCACCTCTGCATTATACGTTACAAAAATGAGAAGTTTTATGAAATGTATGAAAATTAACATTTAAGGTTGGTTCATTTTTTTTGAACGGTAGTATAAATGAAAAATTTTTGTCTATTACCGATATTTTGATAGCGCTACTGCAAAATAAGAGTGATTCCTTTTAAATACTTCATATATATATATGATGGTACACATTTTTATACAAAAAATTTCTCTTTTTTTCAATACGTTGAAATAGAATCAGGAATAATGTAGAAAACAATTAAATACCACTGCAATAGGAAAACCACCACCTTCCTTCAAGTTCAGTTCCTTCCCTCTCAAATACGAAATGAACACGAACGAATATGGTATGCAGTATAAAATAGAAGAATCCATATTTAAATGTTTTCGCCTTGAATTATATAATTTAACAATTCATAAAAAAAAGAGAGAGAAAATGAACAGTAGAAAATTTGTATCTTTGTAGTATATGGTGAATATACATATTTATTAAATTGGCTTTACTAGTTATATAGATTACTCAATAACTGGGCGTACATCTGTCTCCAGTCTGGCCTCTGGCCACTTAACTCTGTACACTTAATACAAAATTCTATTCTCTCTTTGAATGACGTCATTGGATTTTACAAACGAACAAAGTATCAGAGATAGACTATGTACAATATGTTTCAGTATAAATATCATAAGTAAATAAATAAAACCCAAAACAAAGGGATGTTTCATAATTTTTTGTGTATTTGAAGTTTAAATACCCGGCATTAAGACTCTTAAATAAGAAATTCTTAAATACCAGACACTAATATAGCCTCCCGTTCAATAAAATTGAACAGACCTGAAATGTTAATTTTCCTACATTTCATAAAACTCCTCACTTTTGTAACTCTCTGTATAATTATTCATTTATAAACAAAGAAAACTAGTATATATTTTAAGTGTGAAAAAAATGGAAGTAAAGTAAACAACATTTACTAAAAGAATACTAAAAGAATAATCAATAATAATCTGTTCAATTTTATTGAACGGGAGTATACCTGACATAATAACTAGACACTTTCATCTAGTTTTAGTGAGGCCAGTTTTTTTACTAGTTATGTGCTGTTTTTCCTGAAAATTTATTTTTGATGGAAACATTTATTGCGGCGTGATAGACCGACTGTTGGTCTGGCGACGTTTTCTCGTCACGTGATTCGAAAGTTGTTCATGAGTGATATTACATATAACAAATCAGTTTTAAAAAGATGCTCTTAGATGACAGTACATATACAGGTTCGAAAACTCATTCATAGGTGGCGATGCATATTTTCTATACAAAATAGTTAATAATAATAACAATAGTTTAAGTAATTGATTGAAAGAATTGATCTGTCTCAATTTTTAAGAAATTATGTATTTTTTAAATATAGAAAAATTTTTTTCTTTAAAAATTTTTATAGGCCAACATACAGCATATGGTATCCATTATTAATATTATAGTTAGCTTTGAACTGAAGTCTTAAGGTAGCTAGCTAATTTAGCAGGTTTGCATTTTTACTATTTATATTTTAAAATTATTTTTCTTGCTGTTTATGCATTCTTCATAAAACTATTGTGTTACGGAAAAAAAATGAATATAAGTAAATTTGAAAAAAAATGAAAAAGACAAATATTATAAAACTATGACACGTTGCATTATTCCCACAAATACCTCTTTTATACGTTTTATTCATTTATTACCTTCGTAATATACTCGAAAATATTGTTGGAACGATACTTTCTGAACGAAAAACTAACTAGAAAACTGTTTGTGAATACTAAATACATATACTGTACAAAGTGGACCAATTTCGATGGTTTTATGAGGTAACTCGGTAACTATAAGATATAGAAAAAAATGAACGCCATATTCTCGATCTCTTTTTTTGAGACTAATTCATTGGTGTCAACAAAAAGTTGTTAGCATCTTTTGTTTGCGAATTATAAGCAAAAGTTCGATTTTTCGAATTTTAAACAATTGTGAATATCTTGGTTGTTTGTAAAGCTAGATGAAAATAATTTTTACATTCTTAAGGCACTTTTTTTGTATAATCCAGTGGCGTCATGAAGGTTTGAAGGTTGGTTTTGGTAGGACCTAAAGTTGTGTTTTTTAAATAGAAAGTATAGTTGACTATGGCTTAGTTAGGATGGATTTTTTTCCTGTTTTTAATCATGTATCATTTATCGGGTCGCTTTTCATCCGTAATTCTGAAATAGCCAAAAAAGTAATTTCCTAGTTTAATTTTTTCGTTTTAATATATTCATTTCAAGGAGGCGATGATTATTTACGATTTTGTTTCCGCCATAAAATAATAAACTCATTTAATCGGCTTACGAAAATACAAGAAATTTGATATGTTAGAAAGCTTTATTCAAAATAACAATTGTGATAATGCATCAGAATTATATTTCAATCACTATCCAGAAAGAAGACAACCTGATAAATGTATATAATATTGACGTCATTTAATAAATTTTTATATTCGGGAAACGCATAAGCTTGAATAAGAATAATTTTTTTGTCATGTATCACGAAATGTAGGATAATAATACTGATTTTGTATTTATTTTTCGTACAGCAGCAATCCGTTTCTTTCGTTGCTCTAATTTACAACTTGCTACTGGAAGTCTATAAAATTCCGAAGTAATATTTTTGCTGTATTATTTAAATTCACTACATAACAAACGGAATGGCCTATTTATTTATGAATTTCAATCAATTTCTTTATAAAACTTTAATCACAATTCAGAAAACTGATGATAACAAAATCAGGGGATACAGTTTACGGTTGCAGCTACATTTCTTGCATCTACATCCAAAATTTAATTACGCCACTCGATAGCGGATCAAAGAATAGCGGATAAAGGATCAAATAATTCGTTACGTTGAGTGAGAACTGAGACGTATCTCGCGTGGCGGCGGGGGAAGCGCCGCCATTTTGTGGTCATGTCGCTGCGTTACCATTTTTAGGTCGTGTCACTGCGTTATATTTAGTAATTAACACATTTAATTAAAAAAGCGTCACATTTAAATTTCAGTTTAGTAAATTTTTGACTCGGAGAATCTACGATGTTCGTTTCAGTTTCAATCGTCAGCTCTCGTCAAGATATCGATTGCGTATATAAAACATTAGTGTGAAATAGTTAAAGTGAAAATATATGGTGCCAAAGTAAAAAATTAAAAAAAATAATGCTATGTAGGTCTACACTCGTCGAAAAGCCAAATCAAAATATAGAGATCGTAAACGTTTGGAAAGGGCTTCTCATGAACAATCCAGTGATACCCCGTGTCGTTACCCGTTACGTACACGTATTTACGTAAAACACACTGCCGTGTTCACAACCCAACCACACCCTTCTTTTCGACAGTTTTAGTTACCCCCACCAGAGACTGACATGGAGTGAATAGCTTAGTTTTAAAGAAAAATAAACTTGAATATAAATTTTGTTTTAATCCTAGTAGACATTGTAAATAACATATTTCTAAGGTTTGCACACTTACTGTTATCAGTTTTAATGCATCAGTTATAGTGCATAATGTATATGTTTGTAAATGTCATATACCACGGACCAACACTTATTTCATTCCATTTGTATATTTGCAAATATATTTCGAATTTTTTCCCGTTTATAGTCACACAATAGAATAGAAATAGTTTTTTTTTATCTCGCGTTAAGAACGTTTAATGCAAAATTAGGGTAAATACTGCGCGTGCCATTATTTTGAAATGTCTCCAGCAGAGTGTATGCCACATGTGTAAATACTGGTTTTCGTAGCCTTCGCATGCGGTTATATGAATAAAAATTATTGCAGAAATCGTTAACGAAAACAGTATGAAAATGTTCTATCACGCTATCGTCTGACTAGATGCAACGTTTTTTTTTATTTCTGTTTTGAAAATTTATTGAGAGCCTTTGTTCGATTGTATTATTAGCAACAACCAAACACGCCCGTATTGTTATTTAAAGGCTTCGGGAAGAATAAATAGAGTCATTAAAACTGTATTTGGTATAATTTGTTTTCGTTTTGTAAAAAAATTGGTAGTGTTTGCTTCGTCGAGGTAAAAAAAGAGAATAATTTTTTTTTCGTTTATTTTTTGCTCTATATATTTGTGTTTCAATGTACGTAATTTATTACAAATTTTATTCGTTCTTTTTTTGAATTCGTATTTAGTTTTCAAAAAACATATGGCGTTATTATACTCATGTAGGTATAGTATACAAAACTGTACAGCATGTTACAGAAATTGGAATTCAAAATAGGAAAACAATATTTTGAGTTAGTAACGAAATACCAACCAAGTAGCCGAGCGGTCTAAGGCGTCATGTCTGCGCAGTATGCATTACTTGGAAACTGGGAGGTTACGGGTTCGAATCCCGACATTGGCAGTTTGTCAATTGTAAAAAAAAAAGGGGGCGGTTGATTGACTAAACTGTCGGCGTATGGACAAGAACGAAGTAACCGGCTATGCTTGAGAAGGTTTTCTGCAGTTTCCTTCACGAACTCCAGATGAATATCGGCAGAGTTCCTATCATAGTTGGCTGCAGCCGCATATCCACTCGCATCCTGACATCCTGAGGCATCATAATGGACCTTATGGTCGAAGTGTAGCCCGTCCAGGGCCGCCTTTACAATCTACCTCATCTAGTAACGAAATATATCTGGAAGAGTTAGTTTTGAAGGGCGTTTTTGTGTGTCATCCCCTAGAAACAATAGTTACAAATGATTCGAGGTGTATCACATGATAAAATATATGAAAATTTATAACTCATTTGCTCCAATCATCCTATACATTTTTATATTCTATGCCGTCAGAGCCTAAATCACAGTTTTGCATCTCGATCGACTTTTGTAATTGATCATAAAGTAAAACAACGAAATTTTTGCTTTTTTTCTTTACGTTGCCCTTATGTAATTTTCTAAAAATATTATTATTTTTGTTGCTATAAATTTAATACCAAATAAATTTCGATTTTTGCCCCAATTTCCTAGATCAAAATTTGATCACCAAATTAGCAACAAGTAATAGGGAATATGCATGAAAATTTTTTTTCACTTGAATTGAAGCATGTTTACTTGACAAATATCAAGGTAAAATTACTTTTTAAATAACTTTAAAAATAAGCGAGATATGAATGATTGAAATTCCCGATTAGACAAAGAGGGTGATAGCCCTCTTGATATGTTATGTGACGTCATATTACACTTTCACCATTTAAAATACACGTAAAACTCCGTTTTTAGTATTTTTGCAAGAAAGAGACAGATAATAATCTTTAAAAGCTTATAGCTTCCTTAATATTTGTCGGATTTTAATTTCGTTTTTAAATATTATTACAGTATTAACAGTATTTTCATATTCTGAAAATAAATGTGAAAAAAAATTTTCATGCATATTCCCTATTAGCTAATTCATACTGATGATGACTACTTTGTAGTCGAAATACCTATTTATAAAATACAAAAAATTTTGATCTAGGAAATTGGGGCAAAAATCAAAATTTATTTCCAAAAATCCTAGAGTTCTCTTTAATATTATTTATATTAATACTAAATATTGTTCCCGTAAATTTAACACTATCTCTGTGTATAAAGAATATTTGGTACGATGGTGTCAGTTTTAAAGGAACTCAAACTAGTGCTCAACACTTGCTGTTTGAACGCAATGTGCCCAGTTACCAACGCATTTGGAAGTATGTGAAATTAACTCACATGAACGATAGCTGCATTTAGGTTGGCAGTGGTAGTTCTACTCACGTAAATACGGTTGTTCAGGTATATCGTATTCATAGAATAGTCGACTCTACGAGTATACGTGTATCCAACCATCACATCTGGCATATAAGGTTTTACAAACAATGACCAAGGTAATGGTATATTATAACGTAAGAATAAAGAATTTTTTGATAGCCAACTTCATATATTATAACTTCCAAAACTAAACAAACATATAATATTATTACAATTAAGGATGTACACTGCCGTTCAATAAAATTGAACAAAACTAAAATGTTAATTTTCTGACATTTCATAAAACTCCTCACTTTTGTAACTCTCTGTATAGTTATTCATTTATAAACAAAGATAACTAGTATATATTTTAAGTGAGAAAAAGGAAATGGAATTAAAGTAAACAACATTTACTACAAGAATAATCAAAATTGTGAGAGACTGATTTCAGATCTGTTCCATTTTATTGAACGGGAGTATACGAGCACTGAAGCTTCAAAAAGATTAAGGCTTGATCTAGTTGAAGTGCATATAAATCGATTATAAGTTTCAGGGGGAGTTACGGGGGTCTTCAATTAATTATTTAAAGTTCGAGTTTTAATGCATTGCTCTTATGGAGAAATTCATATTCTTATACATATTTTGATAATTTTCTAATTTTCTTTTTAAAATAGAAATATTAATGAAGAGATTTATCCAATACAATTCCGGTATGACGGGCCTAAAAAAAGATATTTAAGAAATAACTGAGATTTTGGGCAAATTTTATTTCTGTCATCGGTAGCTTAATCACCCGAAATATCAGGTTTTTTGCTAGACTTGCTAGATCTTTTATGCTAGACTTGGTATGACAAGCCAATTAAATTTTAATTTAACTTAACAGAAAAAATAATAAACATTATTGTGGATTTTTATGAATGTACCATACCGTACGTTTAGTTTACATCTTCACATAGCAGATCTCCCACGAGTATGAGAGAGTACATACGTATACATTAAGCAATGTGTATGAAAAGGAGGTCTTAATGTATACATATGTACTCTCTCATACTCGTAGAAGATCTACTATGGGAAGATGTAAACTAAACGGTAGGTATAAGATTTTGAAGAATTTTATAAATGGACATACATCAGCGCTCGTACATCCTTAACAACAAAATTTCGATTCTGTCTAGTTCAAATTGACAAATTTGAATACAACTGTACATTAATCTGTTACTAAAGGTAAAAAAAAAAAAATTTACAAACGTTTTTTTATAGGATTACACAAATCGACGATGTAAATAATTATATATATGTAAAAATGTTTTGGTTATTCGATTTTGTTTCTTTTCGTTTGGTTCAGTATGGTTTATATATACTCGTATACCAAAAAAAATAATTTGTTTTTATCCAGAAAAAAAAAAAAACAAACAAAATATTTCGTGATTTTTACGACGTTGTTTTTATTACTTGAATGTTGTCATCACAATTTTTTTCAGTTGTCGTTTCATTAAATTGATACATAGATCATACCAGATTGATATCAAGTGATATTTTTTCGTACATTTTCTTATCATATAAAAAATAGTATTATGTCGTAACATCGATTTAAGATTTATTGTCAATGGTTATATAACATAAAACTGTGTATTTAGGCATATATACATGGTATTTAATGTAAATATGACTTTATATTATCTATGTCTGCGTTTTCAATGCACAAAAATGTTTCGCAATTTTAATGTCCGTTCATATATAACAACATTTGGTATATAAACAACACGAGCCGAAACCCGCCCGCTCCGTTGAGCAGAACTTAAAATTTTGTAATAATTTTTTTATTTATACAAAAATCGATTTCGTGACTTTTATGTGAAATTATCCTCGATACTGTAATCATATTGTCGTTTGTTTTTTAGGAAATGCTCGCGTTTTATAAATAAATTGGACACGTTATTGTTTCATGAGGACGATACACAAACTTTATATTTGATATTATCTATCTCGCATCGCATTTCTAAGATAGGTTTTTGAAACAGCTAGCACTATCTTTATATTTTGATACAGCTAGGTGACTATGGTAATTGCAAGCTATCTGTTTTTAAGGAACAAATATTTGTTGTCTTTGAACTTTTCCTCTATATCTTACCGTTTCAAAGTTAGATATTTATCCCCTCCTTGGTGTCGGGGATTGGTTGATACAATGAACGATTTTGCAAGTTGTTTATTTTTTAAAGAAGGAAAATTTTTTGCATTTGAATTTTTTTTCTTACCGTTTTTAAAGTTTAAAATATTATAGTCGATTTGTGCCCTATTCATTCCTAATTTTGAAAACCGAAAAAAATATGCATAGATCAATTACGAAATTTTGAAAAAAATTTAAAAGTAATCGTTACTTTTGTGGCCGTGTGTACATTATTCTACTTAGAATTCTGCAATTATATAAACTTCTTCAATGGTTTCCATTTCTACTCCCGAAGCACGTACTATTTCTTTGTCAGTAATATTTTCACTACATTATTTTAAATATTACTTCGAGAATGATACGAAACACTTTGATCTCAATCTTAAAAATGAACGGACACGAATTACTTTTCCTTGAATCTTCAATGTAAGAATTATTTTCTTTTTTAAGTGTAAAAACATATATATATATATATATATATATATATATATATATATATATATATATATATATTTATATTTATATATATATATATATATACATATATATACATATATGTATAAGACCAAGTACTTCGGTACTTGGTCGTTCGCAGCGGTATCTTCGGAGTTAGCCATCTTTCAATAATAACACTCATTATACTGAGTTTATAACAATTATAGTATCCTTTTTCTATCAAAAACTTTTCAGGTACTAATCATCATATCGTCTTTTGCAACATCTGCCTCCCTCCCTATGGCCGTGGCTACGCCTGGCGAATAGATGTTGCCCGACTTTACAGCCTAATTACGTTATAGTTCATTTGGCCATCAGTGAAAACCCACCCATTGTTTATCTCCAATAACATTTGGCGACCAACTGTTTTATAATTCTATTTATTATCTGTCTATAATATTTGGTTCCCTAAAATGTCGTGAAAAACGCAACTATTCTTAATATCGGACATATATATAAATATAGTTACGCATCACGTTAAAACACTTCGCGTAAATAAACGCTTGCTTTATTTAAAAACCATTAAACACAATTCGTCTTTATTTACAAAAGCTCTCCCCAATCGATATTCCAGCAAGGTAGGAACCGTTCAAAAGATAAGTTATACCACGCGTAAACGGAGGCATGATTTAAAATAAAAAAATGTTTGTCCATACTAAAATTTTTTATATTATTTTCATAAATTATTTAAAAAGAAGCATAACTACTTACGTACATACCCACACGCTTTTTTAAAAGGTTTATTTGATTAAATTTTGTAGAAGTGTGAAAACCTAAAATATTTCGCAAACGGTTGATGATTTAAAAAATAATGATATTTTTCGCCATAGGTTTGAATATTATCGATTCTATTCAATTTGATGATCCAACTAACAACATAAATATCAAAAAGTTCAAAGTATCATTTTCGGAGCAATTGATATATAAACAATAAGATAATGTAAAAATACCTTAGCAAAAAAAAAAAAGTGAAATTAGATCAAAAACATAATTGTAAAGTTTTCGGGCTAATGTAGTATATTTACCTTAAAAAGTAGTGATATGTATAAATGGTCCAAGTTATTTACCAAGTGCAAGAAAATTATTACATATTTATAAGGTATCTAATATTTTATCTTAGCCAATTTTTGTTGTAAATATTTAAAAATCTTTAAACTTGCAAAGATAAAATATTAAATATATACTAAATTTATCTCCATTTTCTTACACTTGGTAAATAGTTCCCCTCTTGAATATAAGTACTTTTTTAGTTAAAAATATTATATTAAGGATTTTCCCGAAAACTTTTCCCTTTTATACATTTATGTTCATGATCGGGTATGTTTTTAAGTAAAATTCTGACCCGTTTGCTGTGACCGCATCAAAATCGGTTCATCGGTTTTAACGTGGTTCGAAGACATACTCACAAACATTCACATTTTAAGCGAATTTCCTGAAAGGAAATAGAGCTATTGGTCCCGTACCGAAGTCAAAATTTCGCAAAAATTTCTTCAAATGTTCATCGATCCTACCTAGTAGATGTCAAAAATCACCAACTGTTAAATTTATATATATATATATCTATGGACATATATATATATATATATATATATATATACATATATATATACATATATATATATATATATATATATATATATATATATATATATATATATATATATATATATATATATATATATATATATATATATATACATATGTGTGTGTAATCACTCTAGTGGTCACAGTTTTTATTTTATCGGAATGAAATTTGGTATTTGAGGCGCTTTTGGTATTCAAAAGGTCAAGTTCGTTAATGGGTAAAATCGGACGAGGGGAAAGGGGGGTTTAGAGGAATGGGGAAGCACAAAATTTGACATATCTCCCTTAATATTCGAAAAATCGAAAAATTTATAAGAAATAAAGTTTTAGGTATTAAATTTTACTGTAGTTTTGTTTCTTATAATTTTTTCTGTTACACTAATATTTACAGAAATATTGACGGTTTAAGATTGAAAACTAAATTCCTCACTATCTCTGTACACATTAGAGTTTGAGCAAAAATGATAAGATGATGAATTGTAGCAAACATGATTTTCTACAACTTTATTCCTTACGCATTTTTTGAGTGTTCTAATATTAAAAGAGATATTTTGTATTTTGTGTTTTCTTCTTTCTTTATGCCTCCATTTCCTCTTCACTTATGACATTTATTAATAAAATTGGCCTTGCAAATACTAAAATCATAACGACATTTCATTTTGATCAGACTACATTTGTGACCGCTAAAATGTGATTTATGTATTTTAAGGAAATTCGCTAAGTTGAAGCAGCTCCTGCGTAACGAATTTTTTCATATTAGTATGGTTTCCGCACGAAATTTGTTTAAATCTCGCGTGAATTTGAATTGATGAAACAATATAAAAATCGTAGATAGTCAGATCAACTTAACTTTCCCCGTTTAAATCAAAGTTTATGTTGGAAATCTACGTGGATGAACTCGCGTATATCAGCTAGTGATACTATATATAAATTTCATTTGCTATAAAAACTACAGTAAAGTAAAGTAAAAATATAATTTGACTTGGTTATGTGTTAAGTGCTTCTTTTTATGTACAAGAAAAATAAGACGTGAACTACGGACAGTTATATATGTCCACTGCCCAATATTATTTATTACGTATCTGCCAAAATCACCGAAATAATACATGTGTTTTGTTAACATTGATAGGTTGTTTGATCGAACGTATATTATTATATATATAAAAGTTTTAATATGTCAACAATCTGTAGCAATGAATTTTTATGACATATCCAGTTAAGTCTCAATTTTTTTTTATACCATATACTACACAAGTGTAAGAATGAAATAATATTTGTTGCCTTTTCTTTGGATCATTTACTTTATACCTTCGTATCAATGTTTGAAATCTATCTGGTTAAGTTTTCAGGATATTTATAGTAATGCTTTTGGTTTTTCTCCTTCGTAGATTTCTTCTCCTATCGTCTGACAACATTGTACCAACATTCATGTTCTGTTAACTAATTGTATTGTTTTGCAACTGAAGAAAAATAATAATTTGTTATAATTTTTGTTTTTGGTTACAGGTACGCACATTGATTTCGACACAAAAAATATTTATTTTGAATGTAAGTAAAAATATTTATTTTTCATTATTAAATAAGTTTACAATACTGTAGACTTAAATTCTAAATCTATATAAATAAAAATTAATCATCCCTTGAGAACTGCTGGACCGATTTGTCTACTTTTTTTTTAATGTTTGTTATAGTCCGAATAAGCTTTTAACGGTAAGAAAAATTGTAAAAGTTGCCCGAAACGTTAGAAAATTAAAAAAAAAAACTGAAAGTACTTATTTTTATGGGACTTTTATAAGGTTCCCTAAATATCCACTCCTACCAGTAAACATATGTAACTTTAAAACCTTAAGAGATAAAAAAATTAAAAGAAAAAAATGTTTTTGAAATATCTTTACTTTTACCCGAATTTATCCGAAATATCTTTGCTTTTACGCGGCGAAGCCACACAGGGCAGCTATTGACGAATATATACAATCGTCTCAAAATTTTCTGATAATAAATTGTTTAATAACGTACTATTGCCATCAAAAAATTGATGACAAAAAGTTAAGTTAAAAGTTATTGTCCACAATTTATCTTATTTGAGTGTGCAAATGGTAATAGTCCACAGTACAGCACGGTTTTTTAATGATTAGTAACAGGCTAAATTTTTGTCAGTAGCTTCCTTTCGACGAGACGCCCAACTTTTCCCTCGCCAAAATTTTCGATGATAGTGACTAACGAAGCTCGTAAGAGAGTAACTTGTTTGTTTGACGATAGCAAAAATTTTATCAGTAACAGTTAATTTGTTAGTTAAATAGAGAGATAATGTAATAAAGACTATAGGGCTAAAAAACTTTAGTCCTACAAAATGGATGATGTGCAGGCAGGTCCCCCACCCCAACATGTTCAAATAACGGGGTATACATAGTTATTACTTATAGTTATTATATATATATATATATATATATATATATATATATTTAAATAACCGTTACTTGGCGCGATTGTGTGTATTCACGATAAAAACAATATTAGTAGTCTTTTATGGACAAAAGGTTGAAGAAATGAGACCTACAATATGTATAAACTTTGTGTGTCATGGAAATAAGAAAACATTTTTCTAATTTATAAATGAAAATTTTAAATTGACATGTTCAGAGCGTAGGACTGGGAAATTGAACCACTGAATTTGTAGGACAAGGTGGCCATCAAATGATACATACCATTATTAAGGACGTTCCCAAAGAGCAGTCGTGTCGTTCAACTTAAAAAAAATTCCATTATGTAAACTACAATAG
The DNA here is from genome assembly GCA_963920215.1 of Nineta flava. Taxonomy (NCBI): domain Eukaryota; kingdom Metazoa; phylum Arthropoda; class Insecta; order Neuroptera; family Chrysopidae; genus Nineta; species Nineta flava. Next base: position 1,104,267 of record OY986045.1, read on the forward strand.
ATCAAATAAAATATATTTGAGGTACAGTGTTACTGTTTGTTGCAGTGTTACTATATTTTATTTGATCTATTGTAGCTTTTATCATGGAATTTTTTTTTAAATTGAGGACTTAAACAATATTTATAAGATAACTAATACCGCTTGTTATTGTTATTTTTGTAGAAAGATATTTGTTATATCTTCAATTACTTATTCTCAGTTTTTTAAAAGAATCTTAAGGAAATTACTATTGATATTTAATAAAACGTGCGTGACAACATTAATCGGGTGAAGTTTTATATGATAAACATACTAATTTTATCAGTCAATATTTACAAATTTCGTACCGTAAGGATCATTTTAAAAAAATTCTACGTGTAGAAGATACTTTTAACAACATATATTCAAAATTACAGAAGAATCGTAAGAATACTGATTTTCTTGGAAACGTCCTTAATTAACAGCATAAAAATCAGCTTCTTGTTACTAATAACTATGTTATTTGAACATGTTCGGGGTGGAGGACCTGCCAGTCACATCATCCATTTTGTGGGACACAAGTTTTTATGAAGTCTTTATTACATTACTTCTCAATTTAGCTAATAAATTAACTGTTACTGATAAAATGTTTGCTATCGTCAAACAAACAAAATTTACTCTCTTAGCCAGTTACTAATCATTAAAAAAAACCTTGCTGTACTGTGGACTATACGTGTGAATGATAAATTCAAAATGTCAGAATGTTTTAATTTTAAATGCGTTACTATGTTCATCAATATAACCATTGTTTTATTTCGCCGTCGTTGATCGCCATAGTTCTATATTCTTGTCATTTCAAGCTTATTTGGAAGTAACGTGGTTACTTTCTTATTATATTTTATTAATTATTATCAACTCGTCCACGCGAGATTGAACCCTGGATCTTTGGATATTGCATCTACGGCATCTCAATACTACCCAATGTTCATATTCAGTATGGTTACGAAAACATAAATATGAAAGGACAAGCGTATACTGTATATACTAACATGTCTTGTGTTTATTTACTAATATGAATATGAAGAAAGTTACTTATCCGCCAGGGATCAAACTCTGGATTTTTGGATATCGCGCCCAGTCCGCTAATCATTAAACCATATATCTTTCTTGGTTGTAATCGTAATGTAAACTGACTGTAAAATTGTTATTATGACTTAGCTTTAAATAATTTATTTAGAAAATATTATTTAACTTTATCGAAAAACGAATACCTCAAATATCGATGAAATCGATTACAAAATTTAAAAAAATTCGTTACACAGGAGCTGCTTCAACTCAGCGAATTTCCTTGGAATACATAAATTACTCTCTAGCGGTCACAATGTTAGTCTGATCAAAATGAAATGTCGTATCTGATTTTAGTATTTGCGACATACGTCAAGGGGAAAGGGGGGCATAAAGATAGAAGAAAACACAAAATATAAAATATCTCTCTTAATATTAGAACAATCGAAAAATGCGTAAGAAACAAAGATGTAGAAAATCAGGTTTGCTACAATTCATCATCTAATCATTTTTGCTCAAACTCTAATGGGTACAGAGATATTGAGGAATTTAATTTTCAATCTTAAACCGTCAATATTTTTGTAAATATTAGTGTTACAGAAAGAATGATAAGAAACAAAATTACAGTCAAACTTAATACCTACAATTTTACTTCTTATAAAATTTTCGATTTTTCGAATATTAAGGGAGATACGTCAAATTTTGTGTTTCCCTCTCCCTCTAAACCCCCCTTTCCCCATGTTCGATTTTACCCATTAACGAACTTGACCTTTTGAATACTAAAAGCGCCTCAGATACCAAATTTCATTTCGATAAAATGAAAACTGTGACCGCTAGAGTGATTACAGACACACATATATATATATATATATATATATATATATATATATATATATATATATATATATATATATATATATGTCCATAGATATATATATATATAAATTTTACAGATGGTGATTTTTGACATCTACTAGGTAGGATCGATGGACATTTGAAGAAATTTTTGCGAAATTTTGACTTCGGTACGAGACCAATAGCTCTATTTCCTTTCAGGAAATTCGCTAATACGCAATAACTACAAAATAATGATTTTATAACACTGATACACCAAGTTTCAATGGAATAATTGTTATAAATAATAGTAAAGAGAACTTTAGGATTTTTCGAAATAAATTTCGATTTTTTGCCCCAATTTCCTAGATCAAAATTTTTGTATTTTATAAATACGTATTTCAACTACAAAGTACTCATCATCAGTAGTCATCATTAGTTAATTGTTATTTTTCTCCGAGGAGATGTTACTTGTTGCTAATTTGGTGACAGTCTGCACTTTATTCTCAAATGGCCGGGAAGCCATATTAATGTAAATAGTATTAAAGAGCATGTCTGCCTGTAACCAAATTAGCAACAAGTAACATCTCCTCGGAGAATAATTACAATAAGCTAATTCATACTGATAATGACTACTTTGTAGTCGAAATACGAATTTATAAAATACAAAAATTTTGATCTAGGAAATTGGGGCAAAAAATCAAAATTTATTTGGAATAATTGTTGTCAGAAAGTTGGACTTTCACAGTTAAAACATTCTTCAGTTGTTCTACAGTTATAAAAGCGAACGAAACGATAAAAATATACCACCAATATCAACACCAACTAAAAAGCAAAAAAAAACAACATACACCCATGTTGATGGCATCAATAGAAAGAAAAAGAAAATATACTTGATCACATAGTCAAGCAAGAAGAAAGAAACAAAGATAGATAATATTATTTAATGTAAAAAACATTCGTATTAGATAAGGAAAGTAGTTAAATACATAGAATACATATTTAGAGGAGTCGGAGGGTGAAATGAAATGGAGATGAATTTTGGATGAAAATGTGCGTGCGTGACACAATTCAACTTTTCTCTTCGCGCACATGTACGTACTCTTTTCTCCCATTGAATTTCGTTATTATCTAATGCACTTGCTCGATACATAAACCGAAGAAGATGTTATTTAATGGGGGAAATTTTACGGTTTTATGTGTATGTGGTATATGTTATACATTGTCCATTCAAACGCTTTCAAGGTGACACACAGACGATGACCCCTTTTTGTCTTTACAAGACTCTTTAACAAACCACTCAAACAATAGCGTGAATCTATCTACCTTTACATAACTACTTTTATTATATTTCTTGCCTGATATATAGGGTGCTACAACAAGTCTTATACCTACATGTTGATATTAATAAAATAGCAAAAAAGTATTTAGTAAAATAAAACGTAAGGTTAATGGGTTTAAATCATAATTAACTATGTAAACCATTAAGTAAAATTTATTAAAAACCAAGTACGTGTATTGAAAAATATTATTTAAAAAAAATTTCCAACAGCCAGAGCCTAAAATAGTCTCTGAATTTACAAAGCCTAGTTTTTTAACAGTTTATTACCGTGGTTGTATACACCACAGGTGGGCAGGGTTTGATTTTACAAGCTCTGAGTGAGCGGTAGGAACAGAGATAAAATAAATACAGGGTCCTACCAATTATTATTATTTTCTTTTTTTAATTAAAACATTTTCTGAAAAAAATATAATAATACCAACCCTTTTTTATGATCACTATCTATTATAATTATACAAATTGTACACTATTGACTATACAATTCAGTGAATACATACTCTGGAATTTTGGGCTGGTAATTTGGGTCATAAAATGTACCTTTTTAATATATTTGTGGATGAATAAAATATAAATCTTTTGATCTTTTACATTTACCACTTGACAATTGTAAACCGCTTTGAAATTTTTTGATGGTTTAGCTTTAGTTTAGATTTTAGAATTTGCCAAAAGTATTCATATCGGAGACTAATAAACAATTATTTATTTTTAATTTTATTTTTTCTTAGTAGAGGGTATAGTGTCATGGGAATTTGATGACAATAAACATGCCAATGATAAAGCTGGGTGGGTGGGGGCTAATTTCTAAATGGTTAAATTTTACAAAAAGTGGGAATTTTATGATAGCTTACTCAACCTGACTGAGTTGTTTTGATTTAATCTACTTTGAATTAAAAAAGTGAAAAGTACTATTCGTGCTATTGAAAATTATTTTTCGCATACGAGTGGGAGCATCGTTTTGGTATATTTAACAAAACTGATAAAGAGTTAATTTGCCTATTTTGTGGTAAAACGTTTGTTTGTTTAAAAAGAAGTAATTTCCAACGTCATTATACCGCGAAACATTCTGCCGAGTTTGATAAATTCAAAATAGGGACAGCAGAACGCGATCGCGTAATTGCTGTTTGAAAAATAATTTTTTTGAATCATCGTCCGCCAAAAAATTATACATTAATAATGATGCGTTGGTAGGACAGCCCGTATTGAAACATCGGTCCGTCTTACTTCAAAACATACCTTGCTTACTTAATCTCTCAGCTCCGTGGCTCCCCATAAGAACAAACATACTGCGGTCAATCAAGCGAAACTGAGAACAGATGTCTCAGGTACACTATCAAAGCTGTCTTACCTACCGAGGTAATAAAATGAATTTAATAAGGCTGAAAATTGTTATACAAATTGAATATTGCATATAAATAAAAGTTATGACAGTCAGTTGGCTGAATGTGGGGACGGAGCTGATTAGTCGGCCACAATGTATATACAAAAAAATAAATATGTGCAACTCGTTAACTACACTTCAAAACTTTTGTGAGAGTTTTAAATGTTATATCAAACATAAGCAAAATGATCAGGCATCGATTTTGTGAGACAACGCCCGTCAGTCACCAAAAAAAGAAATAAAAATTTCGCGCGCGCTCGGCGTTGCTGTCGACTAGTGCAATCTTTCAACCAAGACATTATTTATGCTGTAACTAACGCCAGATTTAAAACAGCAAAACATCTGACGTTAGGCATTGCAATTAAAAGCCTGCATGGCAATTGACTGACCGCAGTGTGTTTCTGTACACAACCACCGTAACAAACTGTAAAAAAACTAGGCTTTGTAAATTCAGAGACTATTTTAGGCTCTGGCTCTCCGTCAGTGTAGTACTCATAACACATTAGTATATAAACAATGCCTGCGAAAAAATGAAAACCGAAGACAACTTTAACTTTTTAACACAATTTATATTTCCATTTTAACCTTATATATAAAAAACTAAAAACGATAGTAAAACCCTCGGACACATTTTATGTTTCTGTGATTGTACATTAGAAGATTAACGTTTCGGAAATTACTAAACTGATTTGAATAATTATGTGCATGTTTAAGTAATTAAAAGTAATACTTTAGCTTTTATAGCTCTAATTCAGCTTCGAGTTTATGAGTTTTGAGAAATTCAGAATAAGGATTTCTATTTTAATACAAAGAGTTAAATGCTTAAAAGCCAGGTACAGAAAGAAACTTTGTCACAAAGTAGAAATGATTAAATGTTTTTTTGACATTTTAATATACACATTCAAATAAAATGGTTTGTTTACGAACACATACTGTGCCAAGAAGTAGAAATTTGCTTCTAAGAATATAATCGCCATCTTTTATGGTGACAGAAATAAACAATAAATGGCTCGAAAACTATTTCTAGCTATATTTTGTTGAAAACCCTTCATAAAATTGTCTATCGTAGAGAGGTAGAGGTAGATTGTATAGGCTGCCCATGGACGGGCTACACTTCGACCATAAGGTCCATTGTGATGCCTTAGGATGTGAGGATGTGAGTGGAGTTGAAGGAATTTGTGAGTAGACAAGGAATTTGTAGGATATGCGGCTGCAGCCGACTATGATAGGAACTATGCCGATATTCATATGGAGTTTGTGAAGGAAACCTGTCGATCGTATCTGTGTTTATGAAATAAAACCAACCCGCAAACTTTGGCTTTCCGGACTAGTGATCTGTCAACTAAGTTGTCCAAATGGTATGGGACGATGAATATAATTTTTCACAGTATTTTCAGCGTATTTTCTATGAAAATATTGCTATTGGTTTTGTACCAATGAAGGAAGTTTTTTTGTTCCAATAATAGATGCTTAAAATTGGCAAAATCGATAACTTACATAATGGACCAAGCAATGTCGTGCTGCAGTTTACTTCGAAAGTATTGGGAGCATTATCTTCATACATACGTCGATTTGAAGTAATTTAGAACCGTCAGCTGTATAATTTAATGAGAACTGTGGCCGACAGCTCGAAAAATTGTGTTAAGTAAATGTCACACTGTACTATATATTAAATAATCGATAACTATATCTAATACTCATTTAATTTTATCAATTGTCCAAAGTGTATAGTTTAAGTTGGTTGTTGTTCGGAAGTAACCAGAAATAGGAGAAATATATTATTAAACATTTGAAAACTTTTTTAAAATACATTCCATTTCAAACATAATACATATATTCTCTGAAATACCAATATTATTTGCAAATAACTTTACTACTAGAAGGGTTTTATCGATATACTATTAGAACGAACGGCTTGTATTCCACATAAATCTATATATGCGATGTACAAATAGCGTCAAAAGTCGAACTTTAATTTTAACATTTTATAATTGATAAAATGTTATTTTATTTTATATTCTTTCATTCTTATTTTTTGTGGTCAGTACAGTTATAATGAACAACAATTTATCCGAAGCATTTTTTCGAAAACCGAATACACAAAGCACAAATCAGAAACAAAATTTTGCAAGGATATCTCGACTTTTGACGCTATTTGTACAATAGAAGTTTGATAGTCTTCAGTTTGATTTTTATCGCTCTGAAATTGACTACACTTGTTTTTCATCATTTTCAATTATAGATAAAAGTATTTTATGTCTCATTTTATAATTACTTTTAGAAAAAGGTTAAATTAAGCCACTGGATTTTTGGAATATTTTCTTCTCTATTTTGTTTTCCTCGAAAACAATATTTGGGACATCAGGTACAGTCCTATAAGTGCAGGAATAGTTTATGTTGCATAACGATTTAAACTAAAATATCTTTGGATTCAGAATTTTATTACCGTAACTCAATACAGCATCAGAAAGGGCAGCGTCGCATTTAATTGTTTTAAAATAAATAGCATCATATTATTAAAGTACATTTTTCTGTCAGTCTGGCAGTCCATCAGTCCTATGAAAAGCTGCGTTCAAAATGGCGGACGCTTCATACCACAAGAGAGCGTTCATTTAAAAACGTCAGCAATGGAACTGTCATCCAGCGAACGTCCTTTCATATGAAAAAGTGAATAAGTAGTTGAGTTTAATGATATTTACCTAATGATTTTTTTGTCTACCATATTATGATTTCATGAATACGTTCGTGATCGATGGAAGCGATAATAATTCAATGTACTATCGATTATAAAAGTGATGTTTCTTTGTCAAAATATTACAGCGCTTTCTGTCTAATCAATTCAGTTTTTGAACAATAGGGACTATGCATCAATTTTTGTTTGTTTGTTTAATTCACTTTTTACTTCATTATAACATAGTAAAAAAATATAAATACTGTTGAAAGCGTTTAAATTAATTTTTAAAATAATATATAAAATACCGATTAAATTTGACATGTTTGAACGGCCACATTTTTCGCGCGCTTTGGATGACGTCACAGAACATATTCAATGTTGTCTACTGTACTGACAGTTATTAGTTAGGGATTTTTAGTTTTAATCGATATTTCGATAATTGAAGAAGCTAAAAAAACACCTTATAGATATTGTCTAGTACCGGAATGCAAAAACACTACTATAAGTACACTAGATACTGTTTTTTTTCTGTTCCAAGAGATGCAAAAATACATATACAATGGTGTAAAGTTATGATAAGAGATGAAGTATCTCCAATATAGCGTTTACATTTTTGTGAAGATCACTTTGTTATGAGAGTATATTGTATTAAATTATTATATTATTAAATTATTATAATATTATTATTCTATTATTATTATTATACCCAGTATATTTGTAAATATACAAGGTATATTAAGTTTAGTCCCGACTTTGTAACGCTTGAAAATATTAATCCTTGACAAAAATGCTTCAAAAAGGTATTCATAAAATGGCCTAATTCGGCCATTTTCACATGTCCGTCCGTCCGTCCGTCCGTCTGTGAAGCCGATAACTCAAGAACGAAAAGAGATAACGAGCTGAAAAATTTTGTGTGTATTCTAGAGCAAAAAAGTAAGGTCAAGTTCGTTAATGGGGAATATCGGAACATGTTTCCCCCCGCTAAGAGGGGGGGGGGGAATATCCGTCTTTGAAACCGTAAGAGATAGAAAAAAAATTTTGAGACAAAAAATCTTTTTCTTTTTAAAATAATCATCTTTTGTTTGAAAAATTTTTCCATAAACTCAATAGTTTTCTCATAATTTGTGCAGAAAGAGCAAATAAAAGGGGGGAATTACACATCTTTGAAACCGTAAGAGTCAGAAAAAAAATTACAAAAAATGTTTACAAAAAATCTTCTTCTCTTTATAATAAACAACTTTTGTTTGAAACACCATTTCATAAACTCAATAGTTTTCTCAAAATCTGGCCTCAAAGTTGAAAAAAATGATAAATACAATTGATAAGCGAATGAAGGCATGGTCTCCATGTACAAACGGGCACATGACAAACATAACATACATCAAATAGTATTGTTTTTATGTTTATTTCAGTTTTTTTAACCATAAGGTCAAGGATTAAGTGATTTTCCTTTTCAAAGAAGTAGTTGGTCTCGCACAGATGTCAAAATTTGACAAAAATTTTATTCAAAGGTCCATCGATCCTATCAAAAATCATCAAAAAAATTTATATAGATATATATATATATATATATATATATATATATATATATATATATATATATATATAAATATATATATAAATATATATATATATATATATATATATATATATATATATATATATATATTTATATATATATATACATATATTTATATATATATATACATATATATATATATATATATATATATATATATATATATATATATATATATATATATATATGTGTGTATATATATATATAAATATATGTATATATATATAAATATACATATACATATATATATATATGTATATTTATATATATATATATACATATATTTATATATATATATGTACATATATATATATTTATATATATATATATATGTATATATATATATAAATATATATATATATATATAAATATATATATATATATATATATATATATATATATATATATATATTAGCGTTGAGTTGCCTACGCTTCGCGTTCATTAACTAACGCTTCGTGTTGACCTAACGCTCCCTATTGACCAACGCTTCGCGTTGGGTGACTAACGGTTCGCTTTATCTTGCGTGATGCGACGGTTAACGCTTTGCGTTTACCAAGGCAAGGGGTTGATTTACTAACGCTTTGCGTTGGCTGACTTATAGTTCGCTTTAGCTTACGTTTCGAGTTGGTTCACGCTTTTCGTTGGTTACCGATTCGAGTTAAATCACGCTTCGCGATATCACTGGCGCTTCGCTTTGCATAACTAACGCTTTTCATTAACCAACGCTTCGCGTTGGCTGACTTACGGTTCGCTTTAGCTTTCGTTTCGCGTTGTTAAACGCTTTGTCTTTAACAAGCTCCGGGTTCCCGTTGATTAACGCATTGCGTTGTTTAACGATTGGCGTGAAATGACGCTAATCACCGACAATTTGCTTTGATTAACTAACGCTTCGCATTAACCAACGCCTCGCGTTGGCTGACTTACGGTTTGTTTTAGCTTACATCTCGTGTTTGTAAACGCTTTGCGTTGATTAGCTAGTGCTTTGCGTTGACATAAGGCTTCCTATTCACTAGCGCTTCTCATTGACCAACGCTTCGCGTTGGCTGACTTACGCCTCACTTAATCTTACGGGTCACATTGGTAAACGCCTTGCGTTAACCAACGCTATGCTAACGCTTCGCGTTGGCTATTTACTAACGCTTCGCGTTGGCTAACTTTTGGCTAGCTTATGATTACGTTTTGCGTTGGTTCAAGCTTGTCGTTGATTAACGATTCCGAACACTGACGCTTAGCTTTGGATAACTAACGCTTCTCATTGGCCAACGCTTCGCGTTGGCTGACTTACGGTTCACTTTAGCTTACGTTTCGAGTTAACCTAACACTTCCTATAGACTAACGCTTTTCATTGACCAATGCTTCGCGTTGGCTGACTTACGGTTCGCTTTAGCTTTCGTTTCGCGTCGGTAAAAGCTTTGCGTTGATTAACATAGCCGCTTCGCGAATCACCGGCGCTTCGCTTTGACAACTAACGCTTCTCATTAACCAACGCTTCACGTTTGCTGACTTACAGTTCACTTTAGCTTACGTTTCATGTTGGTTAGCTCTTTGCGTTTAACAACGCTTCGCGTTGACCTTACACTTCCTATTGACTAACGCTTCTAATTGACCAACGGTTCGCGTTGGCTAACTTAAGGCACGCTTAAGGTTACGCTTTGCGATGGTTAACGCTTTGCGTTGTTTAATGATTCGCGTGAAATCACGCTTCGCGAATCATGGACGCTTCGGATTTGAATAACTAATGCTTCTCATTAACCAACGCTTCGCGTTGGCCGACTAACGGTTTATTTTAGCTTATGTTTCGCGTCGACTAACTCTTCACGTTGTATAACTCACGCGTGCGTTCGTTTCGCGTTAACTATCGTTACGATTTGACTAATTTTTCACGCTTACTTTAATCATTAACGATTCGCGTGAAATCACGCTTCGCGTTGAATCAGCGACGATTCGTTGTCGCGTAGTTCACCGCTTTGTGTTGACCTAACGCTTCCTATTGACAAGCGCTTCTCATTAACCAACACTTCGCGTTGGCTGACTTACGGCTCGCTTAATCTTACGGTTCGCGTTGGTTAACGCTTTGCGTTGATTAACGATTCGCGTGAAATCACGCTTCGCGGATCACCGATGCTTCGCTTTGAATAACTAACGCTTTTCATTGACCAACGCTTCGCGTTATCTGACAAACGGCTAGCTTAAGCTTACGGTTCGCGTTGGTAAACGCTTTGCGTTGTTTAACGATTTGAATGAATTCACGCTTCGCGAATCACCAACGCTTCGCTTTGAATAACTTACGCTTCTCATTAAGCAACGCTTCGCGTTGGCTGACTTACGGTTCGCTTTAGCTTTCGTTTCGCGTCGGTAAACGCTTTGCGTTTACCAACGCTTCGCGTTGACCTAACGCTTCATATTGACTAACGCTTCCGATTGCGCCAACGCGTCGCGTTGGCTGGTTTACGGGTCGCTTAATCTTACGGTTCGCCTTGGTTAACGCTTTGCGTTGTTTAATGATTCGCGTGAAATCACGCACCGCAAATCACGGACGCTTCGCTTTTAATAACTAATGCTTCTCATTAACAAACGCTTCGCGTTGGCAGATTTACAGTTTGTTTTAGCTTACGTTTGTCGTTTGTAAACGCTTTGCGTTGATTAACTAACACTCTGCGTTGACCTAACGCTTCCTATTGACTAGCGCTTCTCATTGACCAACGCTTCGCGTTGGCTGATTTACGGCTCGCTTAATCTTACGGGTCACTTTGGTAAACGCCTTGCGTTAACCAACGCTATGCTAACGCTTCGCGTTGGCTAACTTTTGGCTAGCTTAAGATTACGTTTTTCGTTGGTTCAAGCTTTTCGTTGATTAACGATTCCGAACACTGACGCTTCGCTTTGGATAACTAACGCTTCTCATTGGCCAACGCTTCGCGTTGGATGATTTACGGTTCACTTTAGCTTACGTTTCGAGTTAAACTAACACTTCCTATAGACTAACGCTTTTCATTGATGACGTTTCGCTTTAGCTTTCATTTCGCGTCGGTAAACGCTTTGCGTTTACCAACGCTTCGCGTTGACCTAACGCTTCCTATTGACAAACGCTTCCCATTGCGCCAACGCGTTGCGTTGGCTGATTTACGGGTCGCTTAAGCTTACGGTTCGCCTTGGTTAACGCTTTGCGTTGTTTAATGATTCGCGTGAAATCACGCTTCGCAAATCACGGACGCTTCGCTTCGAATAACTAATGCTTCGAGTTGGCAGATTTACAGTTTGTTTTAGCCTACGTTTGGCGTTTGTAAACGCTTTGCGTTGATTAACTAACACTTTGCGTTGACCTAACGCTTCCTATTGACTAGCGCTTCTCATTGATAAACGCTTCGCGTTGGCTGATTTACGGCTCGCTGACGGTCTGCGTTGGTTAACGCTCTGCGTTGATTAACGTTCGCGTGACGTCAAGCTTCGCGAATCACCGATGCTTCGCTTTGAATAACTAACGCTTCTCATTAACCAACGCTTCGCGTTGACTGACTTACGGATCGCTTTAGCTTACGTTTCGCGGTTAGCGCTTTGCGTTTACCAACGCTTTACGTTTACCAACGCTTTCCGTTGATTTACTAAAGCTTCGCGTTGACTAACTTTTCGCGTCGCCTAACGGCTCGTTTTAAACAACGCTTTGCGTTAACAGCCGCTTCGCGTTGATTTACTCAATTATATAACTCAATATTTAAATATATAAAAATCGCAAGAACATTTATATAAATTTTTTTAAATGCAAGATCATTTTTACAGTCTCAAGAAAAATTATTAACACAAAACAAACATTTACAAATAATTCATATTTTATAAACATTGAATAGGCAGAAATATTCACAATTCAAACATTGATATACAACTCAGTATATGCTGGGTATTCAAACAATTAACTCAGTTAGTTGTTACATTACTTGTTTTTATTATAACAACATTTGAGGTTATGTTTAGGTAAATACTGCTGAGCACATGCATGCATGAAAACCTATTTAGTAAATTACAAAATATCATGTATTACAATAATTATCTTGCAGCTTACACTCATTTGACCTCAGCGGATGTAAAATCTGGATTCGATACAAAATATACTGTCATCATAAAAGCATCTATTTTTGGTAGATTGTACGATTGCGCTTTGACAAAACCACGTTCAGTCATTGTTATTGATAATTTCTAATGTCACTATATACCAAAATCGCATTAGGTAATGGACAACACTACAGAAATATAAATAAAAATAAATTTTCTTTCAAACACAACTAGCACAGTATGAATATCGACGCCGATAAATCTCATAATATGTTCTGTGACGTTATGCGTCACAAATGGTGATGCGTTTCGCAAATTTGAATTTCGCTCGCTTATTTTTCACTTTTTGATTAAAATTTTATGGAATTAAATACAAACTAAATGAGAAAATGGTTTAGGTGTTAAAAAATCAAGTAAATTTAAATCACTTGCATATTTCCTATTGTTGAAAAAATGAAAAAGGACTACTATTTATTGAAATGATGTATATTCGAGCGTTATACTTCTTTCTAGCACGCATAAAATTGAATATCTAAAGTACGTAGATTGGTAGGTAGGTTTACATCGATTTCAAAAATGACGTACAGAATCTCCACCCAGTTAGGATAAAGTTTTCAATAGCAATAGCATTTATAATTCCAACATTAGATCTGAGATCAACTTATCCAAAACGCCACAGATTTCATAGTTTGAAAACATATTGTTGTGACCCAACAACTCCTATTATAAAAATTTATTAATTTCAAATACTATATTTTTAGATTCGTTTCTTCTTTCTTTGTCTGTTTGAAATGTAATTGATTGGTACAATCAAAACCAATATTTAGCAATTTAGTCTTGAGTAACATTTACATAAACACTAACTATAAATACATTGTTTAGATCAACCCAAATCACACCTCAGTAATACATAATATGGTTGACTAGTAAATACAGTTTCGAAAAGTTTCGAACAGAAACTCAATTGCATAATCATGATTTCTATGTATAAAGTTTTGAAACTGAACTTAGTCACTACCTTTATAACGCAAACAATCATTACTATACAATTATCATTAGTGTCCTCTGTCCAGCGAAAAACATTGCATAGAGATACATTTTTCAAGATCAAATAGCTTACAACTACTCTAAGATATCAAGCTTGACCCTATTTAATTTTATATAGAGATATATAGAGAGAGGAGAGACAAACATTCTATGAAAATAAAATGATTTTAAAAATTGCTGTACTACAATTTTAACACCAAAAAGATCGTTCAGAAAACCCGAAAAAAACATGAATATCGAGATATAAGTGTAGATTGAACCCAAATTATGTCGCAAATTAAGTTGAGGGGGTAAATTGGGATACGCAAAACAAATTTTCATCATGTATCAAATGAAATCTTATTGAATGCAAATTCGTTAATATGTGTGATAATTTTTAATGCTTTATTTTAAAACATTTTTCGGGAAAAACGTTGCTGTTCTTATTAATCCTTTAGTCCTTATTAATCATTCAGATTCTCCTTCAGGATTCTTAAAAAATAAAATAAAATATAAAAACGTGTCGATTTAATGAAAATTATCAAGAAATTCTATGGAAAAATTGTTTTCCTGACACGTTTTTCAAAGTTTTAATTTGGCTCAGTCGAAACTCTCCCGTTTATTATTTTCAAGAAACAATTATTAACATAATTTTAATTGCATGCGTTGTTTGTATGCATGTTTGTATGAATGGAATGGAATATTATAATTCAGTTTTACCCACTTCCGGACATCTGAATAATCTGAAATTTTACAATTATACGTGTTAAAGACCGACGACATAATGATTATAAGTGAAAATAACAAGAAACTGAGGTGATTGCTTGACACCCGGTATATACTGAATTTATTTAAAAAAAATTTATTACAAAAGTTGTTTATTTTTAAAAAAGGAACATTTTTTGTCCTTACATATTTGTTTTATCTTTTAAGGTTTCAAAGTTGGGTAAAATTACCGAAAATCGTGAAATGGACAAAATTGTGCAGACCGTCAACAAATTAGCAACAAGTAACATTTACTCGGAGAATAATAACAATTAGCTAATTCATACTGATGATGACTACTTTGTAGTCGAAATACATATTTATAAAATACAAAAAAAATTTTGATCGAGGAAATTGGGGCAAAAATCGAAATTTATTTCGAAAAATCCTAGAGTTCTCTTTAATATTATTTATAAATACAATATTATTTTGTTGTTTATTTAATTGTAAGTGGTAAACAATTTGTGGAAAACAATTCTGGTTTATTTTTTCGTACACACATGGTTAAATTCTGTATATATACTAGCTTTAGTTTATAAACAGAAGCAGTATAGTAATTTATATTGATATATATTTTTGTTGTATATTATACAAATAATATGTAATTGTTAATTTCGTTTTATTCTGAATTATTTTTGGTATACGGATTATGTTAAACATTTTCGAACTTTTATCTTTTACCACAAGTAAGATAAATATTTTTATCAAATGCTTACATTTCACAAGTAAGGTAATAAAAGTGCTGACTACATTACATGAAACAACTATTTTATTTGGTTATATACGCTATGAACAGGACCAAAACAAATTGTCACGTAGAAGCTACGGACACTTGATAAATAGATTGTAGAGGCTGCCTTGGACGGACTACACTTCGACTATAAGGTCCATTGTGATGCCTAAGGATGTGAGGATG
This sequence comes from Nineta flava, assembly GCA_963920215.1. Lineage (NCBI taxonomy): Eukaryota > Metazoa > Arthropoda > Insecta > Neuroptera > Chrysopidae > Nineta > Nineta flava. Next base: position 1,119,852 of record OY986045.1, read on the forward strand.
TGAGTGGAGTTGAAGGAATTTTTCTGTATAGACTAGATTTGTAGGATATGCGGCTGCAGCCGACTATGATAGAAACTATGCCGATATTCATTTGGAATTCGTGAAGGAAACTGCAGAAAACCTTCTCAAACAAAGCCGGTTACTTCGTTCTTGTCCATACGTCGACAATTAACGTTAGTCAATAAACCGCTCTTATTATTTCCCTAATTTTCCCTACTATTTTCCCTAATAATTGACAAACTGCCGATGCCGTGATTCTAAACGCGTTAGATCGCTTGGCCTCTTGGACTAGTTACGGAGACAAGCCAATCTTCTTAGAGGAAAGAATCACAATGACTATGGAATTAAATTGGCCATGGTGGTACTGTACTTAAATTGTAGATATTTATGTAAGTAATAGAACTGCAGATAATATGGCAAAATAATAAATTGTAGTAAAATTTAATGATCAATTTTTACATTTTACTCATACTATATTCAAGAGTTTGTTTGCCCCTTCCTTTAAGCCCCTCTTATCTTTTGACCGATTTTGCCCAACTTGGTATTTCCAAAACCAAAATCACATACCACATTTCACTTCGATCAAACTAAAATTACTGCTTCCATCTACTATCTCATTTTAAACAGTGCATTTGAATGTAAAAAAAAGAAGGGTATTTGGAAAATATTATAGTTTTGTTGGGAGTGGGACATCCGATTTTGATGTGAAAGACTCGTCGGCCGACTTATATCACATAAGCTCTCTTAGTTTTTAAGTAAATGTATTGAGAAACAAGTGAACACGCAGAAATGGAGTAATTTGAACATTTTACCAAGATTTTTTTTATAATCTGTTAAAACAAAAATCGATATAAACTTAGGACTTAAGATTGAGGTTTCGTATGACATTAATTTTGTCAGTTTCCTGTTGGAAAGAATAAAAAATTGAAATTTGATTCCATAAAAAAATGAATTTTGATTAATAGACAATTTTTATAAATTAAGATATATCATTACAATAAACGCAAATTTACAGAATCAGCAAAATTCAGTTCTAGTTAATTTCAACAAAACTAATTACAGAAATAACTAGTTCTGACATGTTCAAGGTTACCACTTACGTCACAAGAAAACACCTGCTATGGTTATCAATTGACTCCTCCCAATTAAATATCGCGTTTCCATAAAAAAATTAATTTGGATTAATAGACAATTTTTATGTAATAAGATATATCATTGCAATCAACGCAAATTCACCGAATCAGCAAAATTCAGTTCTAGTTAATAACTAGTTCTGACATGTTCAAGGTTACCACTTACGTCACAAGAAAACACCTGCTATGGTTATCAATTGACTCCTCCCAATTAAATATCGCGTTTCCATAAAAAAATTAATTTGGATTAATAGACAATTTTTATGTAATAAGATATATCATTGCAATCAACGCAAATTCACCGAATCAGCAAAATTCAGTTCTAGTTAATTTCAACAAAACTAACTACAGAAAATAACTAGTTCTGACATGTTCAAGGTTACTACTTACGTCACAACAAAATACCTTCTATGGTTATCAATTCACTGCTGCCAATTAAATATCGAGCCAATACGATCGCAGCGCCCCCACCAATACCATCCTCCAAACTTAGCCGAGATTAGAACCTTTCAGAGCACACGATCTTGCCCCTCCACTCGCTTAGCAAAGTTCTGAACCACAACCACCAATCGCAGCGCCACCAATAGCTCTGGTGGACCAATTTGGAAGTATGCGCCAGAAGTGACTTGACTCTTCTACTAGCCTATTTCAGAAACAAAATGGTATGGCTTCAATGTAAACGAATTAAAGACGGTTAAGCATGAAACACGATATACTATGAAAAATACGTGGACGCTTCGGTCGCCTTTTTTTCTGCATAATATAATTTTTTCAACCATATCTTCCCAGTTGCGTTAAAGGCAAAGTCTACACCAACGTTTTAACACTGGGTCATTTGACTAACTGACACTATTCTATCTATAAGTCGATTCATAAATATATATGAAAATGTCTGAAAATAGAATGAAAAGTTTTGTTGACAGCCTTTTATGGAATATTATGTTCTATACCTAACCACCGGGTCTGTACTAGGTTGAAATAAAAACTTGTTTATTGAAATAAAAAAACTATTTCGTTAGCATGATAACTTTTAATAGAATCTATATTTAAGGTAATCGAAATGATGATTGATTATTTTCGTTCGGCACTCGGTTTTTTGGCACCGTCTTTGGGAACTGTTTGACAAACTCTCGACAAACTCCCCATTAAACAGAACAAAATCGATCTTCAACGATAGCCTTTACTTTTCAACGGGTTTTACTTAGTATATTTGGTGTATAAAGTAACTTATAATATTGTATAAACTTGTGCAAGTTGTAATATATAAACATGATTTTACATAAAGTAAATATAATATTATAATAGACGATGTTATTAGATGGTTTGTTTGAAAAGTTCTCTACTGAAATTTATATAGATGGTCTTACATAAATAAATATTTTTGGTAGAAAATAGAAAGTTTTTCTGCTATAAATATTTCTATTATATTGTATTTACTATCAGTCGATTTTCTCTATGCAATTAGATTATACATTTGTTCATGATTTATTTGTTTGAACAAGTATAAGCTAGCCTCTGTATAGATTATAGATCAAGATGGCCGGACGACCTCTCTATATGCTCTATACGGCTCTCCGGAACCACGGGGCTCTCCATGAGAAAGTGAGAGTAAGTAAGAAAGGTATGTTTTGAAGTAAGACGAAACGATGTTTCAATACAGGTTATTGCCTACCGATTATTGCCCAATAATTTGTTTGATTTTATATGTTTCATATGTGAAATTCCCGATTCACATGGATAAGAAGATGCGAAACTACTACAAAAACAACTAAGCTGTTTATCTATTTTTAATAATTCCGGATATTCAAACGAAGATGGGTTTTCTGCGACGATTTACCAAATACTTTTTGTGTTCGTGTTAATGGCTCCTAATAAATTATAATTTGTTGGAAGGGTTATCATTTCGTTTAATAACGCGCAATCATTGGATTCCGGAAAAAATTTCTATAAAGCGGGAATTTCAAATTTACTATTAAAATGGGCCACTAAAAAATCACTCATTACATTTATATTTTCGAAATCTTTAAATCGATTATTAAATTGTAAAATTACCGTTTCACTAAAATCAATACATTTATTTTATTTTTTTAAATAAATTATGCGAAAAATAACTTTAATTAGCACGAATAGTACATTTCACTTTTTTAATTCAAAGTAGACTAACTCGAAGAAACTCAGTTTTCCGTTTGTGAACGGAAGAACAGTTATCCATTTTTTCTACATTCTCGTCAAACTACTTCCTATGCCTTTGGGTAAAAACGAGTCTTGTACGAATAATCTAGCTATCATTAGTTTCAGTCGTAAAGAGAATAAAATGTTTTTTTTTTTGGTATTCATTAATACCAAATGACTTGATTCATTCTAGCATCCTTAGGAATGCAACTTTTGATCAACGTAATTGTCTTAAAAGAATCTCAGGAAACAAATTATAGATTGAGCTCTCTTGACCAGTCCAAGTAGCCGGGCGGTCTAAGGCGTTATGTCTGCGCCGTATGCATATTATGCATAACGCCGTATGCATGCAGTTTGTCAATTATTAAGAAAAAAAAGGGCGGTTAATTGACTAAACTGTCAGCGTATGGACAAGAACGAAGTAACCGGCTATGCTTGAGAAGGTTTTCTGCAGTTTCCTTCACGAACTCCTTATCCAACCAATTCCTAGTCTACTCACAAATTCCTTCCACTCCACTCACATCCGCACATGCTTAGGCATCACAATGGACCTTGTGGTCGAAGTGTAGCCCGTCCAGTGTAGCCTCTACAAACTATCTATCTTGTGTTCTCTTCACAGATTGTTTTCTTTAATATTTTACACTCAAAGTTTGTCAACTAACATATGAATTAATATTGTGGAAATTCATTCAATCCGTAGTATACCATTTCCTCGTTGGGATAATTCATCATCTTTTTGTCTCAAGGTGAGCAGTTATGCTTCTTTTTCGTCGAAGATATATGTTAATTAAAAAAATAATACCAATTATTAGTATAATCAATTGATATAATAATATAATCCAACTTATTATAGTTATGTTGTAACAAACGGGTATTTCATTAAACAACATCAAAGCAAAATCTTCAAATTAGAGGCTATACGTTAACATGGACACTTAAATGAATATTACAAAGTCTCAAAAACGTCCATATTTTATAAACTAGTTTTATTAATGAATGTACTATAGAATATCACCAACCTAAAATCTACTTTGAAGGCCAAAGATGAACCAAAATAGTGAAAAACCTTTTTTGGTAATAGTATTGCAGCATAATCATTCTTTTAAGTCCAAATAAATGAATTATAAAACCTCCATTGTAATATGTGTTTATTACACATATAATACACACGCCATTCTAGAAACGTCATATGAAAATCGAATTGAAATTTAACTATAATATTATTTTTGTTTCGTTTACTATTACGTTAATAACTCAACATAATTGGGGCGTTTAATTGACTTAACTGTCGGTGTATGGATAAGAAGGGAAGTAACCGGTAATGTTTGTGAAAGTTTTCTGCAATTTCCTTTCACAATTTCCAGATGAATATCGGTATAGTTCCTATCAAAGCTGGCTGTAGTCGCATAGCCTGTTAATTCTCAGTCCGCATACAATTCCCTAGTCATCCACACACATCCTTAATGTATAGGTCTCACAATGGATCTTATGGTCTGTGTGTTTCAATCCGGGACAACCGCTACATCGTAAACTAACATAATAACCGAAAATTGCTTTCCTTTGACGAAGATAATTTTTATAATGCATGATAAGGACCTGGAATTTAATTATATATTCCTGTATTCCAGTAAAAAAATATAATATATATATATATATATATATATATATATATATATATATATATATATATATATATATATATATATGGATATATCTAAATTGCAAGCCAACCAGTTCCAAAACGTAGAACTATTTTGAATTTTGATTCAAAGAAAACTCCAGAACCAACACCTCGAAAAGTTCGTCTACTTCATTTGGTAGAATTCATGGATCTGTAACAGCCTTAGAAAGTTCATCCAAATGTTCACCATTTAGCTCAACAAGTGGTACCTATCGGAAGAAAAAACCAGCACTACCTTCTCCATCAATTCTAGACGCTTGTAATACTAGTGGTGCTACAGCTATTGCATTTAAAGATTTAAAACTCGCTGTAATATCACCACCTACCGTAAAAGTGCGCAAAAACTCACCTGCGCCAGCTCCACCACCTCTACCGACCGAATCGTTATTAAGTCAGACTATTGTCCCCACAGTCAAATTTAGACGATTCATCTTTAAGTACCTTTGATGCGGAGTCCTATAAAAAGTACAAATTCAGAAATTGAAAAAGAAAAAAATAGTAAAGATGACAAAAATAGAAATCGTCAAAGTATGACGCTTACAACAACGTTACCTAATCAAAGTAAATTGATAACGAGGCTTTACAGATTGCTCTTCCATAAACGATTTTCTAGACGTCATAGTAAGTCAATATATTCAAATATGATTATTTATTTATTATTGTAAATCATTATGTATTTAAAATAAAATATACTTGAATATATATATATATATATATATATATATATATATATATATATATATATATATATATATATATATATGTCAGGTTAACGTCTAACAGAATGTCAAGGTTAACGTCACTCACTTTAGTGACAAAACAAACGCCGCATAGTTTCCACACACCAAATCCAGTAGTCAGGCAACTCAAATAATCCTCAAGCCAGATTATACCGTCCGTCAAATCGTATAAAAGGACAGAAACAAGCGACATATCTCTGAATCCATATCCCAGAGATAGTTACGATTAGCTAATTCATACTGATGATGACTACATTGTAGTCGAAATACGTATTTATAAAATACAAACAAATGTTCTAGGAATAGGGGCAAAATTTGAAATATAATTTCAAAAAACCTAGAGATCTCTTTGATTATTTTAATAATCTTTATATACTTTTATATTTTTATATATACGTAAAATATCACACAGTATTTTTTATAACATAACCGGCAAAAATAATTTTTCCAATAAATTATTACAACAATAAAACGCCCATTCGCCTCAGTATACGTAAAAAACACATTATGCAACGATTCTAATAATTATGAACAAACAATATGCAAATCTAAATTCTGTATTTAGACCTCTTTTATAGTCAACGATAATACAGTATTCAAATGCATGTATTTTGACCTTGACTCATTACTATGTTGTATTTGAAATGATTCTGATAATATTTCAGAATCATAGAGCGTATGTTCAGATCGTAGGTTCTATCAGAACAACAAAAATATCAACACGTATACAAGGTGTAATCCTAGAGAAAAGAGTTTGGGATATCAGCGTTGTTCCATACTTTACCAGCATGTATACAATTGTAAGACAAACTTACATTTATTTGTACAGTGAAAAAGAAATATACATACACATATTTGCAATACAAAAATGTCTACTGATGATTGTGAGTGCCTCACGAAAATGTATGGATACTGTACCTAAATAAAATAAATAATTCATCTTTTCCTATCGCTTCCATCATATTTTATCAAACAAAAAAATATACAGCAATAACCAGAGGAATTAAGAAGGATGTCATGATAAACATTACTACCAAAAAGATCCCCGTATGAAAGATTGCTAATACGTGGTTACTAATAAAGTAGAAGCGTTCAATTCTAAACAGAACTTTTCTGATAAATAAGTAGTTAATGCAGATGAATATTAAATCTGTCGTTGAAGAATACGCCTCTAGTGATTGAAACGATGACTAAATGAATTCTCCGTGGTTTTTTACGTACTCTGTATTTCCTCTTAATTAATAATTTAAATATCCTTAAACAAGATCTTATTATTTTATTTATGAATTCATTATTTAATATTCTATGTAGTCCTTGTGATGTCACGACCGTATTATATTTCATACAATAGCAAGAAGTTGTACATTAAGAACCTAGTAGTCTTTCATTATTACCATTACAGACTACAGAGTGAACGGAACATATATTTCCATATTTTGTACAACACTTTAAAATAGTTTTACAAAAACATTTATATATAAGATGGACACACGTTTTTTTATTTTAAGCGAATTTCCTCCAAAGTAAATGCAGCTATTGTTTTTGCATTAATGTTGGAATTTCGTAAATATTTCTTCAAATGTCCATCGATCCCACTTATTAGATGTTAAAAATCACTATCGCTAAAATTTGTATATATATATATATATATATATATATATGTATTAATATATATATATATATATATATATATATATATATATATATATATATATGTATATATATATATATATGTACTTTTTTTAAATGTCTGTGGACTCTCTAGCGGTCACAGTTTTATTCCGATTGGAATGAAATTTGGTTTTTCAGGCCCTTTTGGCATTCTAATGGTCAAGTTCGTTAATGGGTAAAATCGGTCGAGGGGAAAGGGGGTTCAAAGGTGGGGGAAACACAAAATTTGACGGTCTCTTAATATTTGAAAAATCGAAAAATTTATGAGGAGTTGTAGCTACTAAGTTTTACTGTAATTTTGTTTCTTATCATTTTTCTGTTACACTAATATTTACAGAAATATTTACAATAAAATATTGAAAGTTAAAATTCTAAATATTTCTATTCACTTTAGAGTTTGAGAAAAATGATCAAGTACTGAATTGTAGCAAACTTGATTTTCTATATTTTTCGATTATTCTAATATTAAGAGAGATATTTAATATTTTTTGTTTGTTTGACACTATATTTTACAAATATATTTTATTGTAAAAATTTTGATTGTCGTTTCCATAGTAAGTATAAACTATAATCGTTATACATCGTTCTATTTTGGCTATTAATAAATTTAATTTTTGCAAATACTTAAATCATATCAGATATTATATTTCATTTGATCACACTAAAATTATGACCGCTAGAGAGTGATTTATGTATTATAAGAAAATTGAAGCAGCTCCTGCGTAACGAAATTTTTAGTTGTCAAAGAATCTTAGAAACTGACATCATGCAGAATAATATTTAATTTGTGAAATAAAAGCATGAAAACCAACCTATAAAAGTGGATATTTATGAAGAATATTAATGTACTACCGTAACCATAGATAGCTTGGTTGATAATCGCATTGATCCGGTTAGTCAACGGTCGATGATTCTTAGACCGTTTAAACTTTCACATTTTTGTTTATAATAAACATATAGTGTGAACATTATTCCGATGTTTCAAATATAAATATGTTTAATCATAGAGAATGTTCTGACTTTTGCGTAGTATTCGGACGTATTAAGTTCACAGAAATCTAATTAGTTTCATTTTTCGTGTTAAAAAACCACTATTATGTGATCATGATTTTTCTATCAGATTTTTTTATCATCAAAACCACAAATTACCTTTTTACGAGTAAATATCATATTAAAAAAGCTTATGATATAACTACTGGCGAAAAACGCTTGTAAAATCACCTATTTAATGTGATTTTTGACTGCGTTAACTCTTAACGAAAGCTATGCTATAGTCTTCTTAAATACAAATTTATTTTATTTATTGATTTACATTAACTGGCATATTGTAGGTTATTTGAACTTTTTCCATTACAAAAATCGACGGTTACATAATAAAACTAGAAATATCCCGGAAAAGGTAGAATTTTATAAAATAAATATGTTTTGCCTCTTAATATTCTGATCTTAGCGTATGATGAAGTTTAGCTAGGATTTTTCCTTCCAAGTTATAAACTGACAATCATTAACAATATTATTCTAAACGTATTATATGTCGAGTGTGCTCAGGACCATGCATGGTCAAAACACAACTTCATGACCAATGAAAGTTTATAAAAACAATAGAAGTTTAACAATAATAATTAATTAAATTAAATAAGCAACATGTTAAAGCTAAATTAACTCTAACTTTTTGTTAAACGCCTATGGTTTTTAATATATTGACATTCGTCATGAAATTGTTTTTTTGACCACGCATGGCGCTGAGTACGGTTGCGCTCGGAGTGAATAGTTAGTTAAAAAATATATTTCAGTTTAAGGATGTAAGGCAGGCATATCGGCAGGTATGTTACGAAACGAAAGAAAAGATGTACGATGTTCCTCACTAAATGCTAAAGCTTATACTTTGAAAACCTCAAAACCATTTCCTAAGCCGTTATTGCAATTTTAAAAAAACTTTAATTTCACATGTTTTTATGGAGATTTGTTCACTCAATAGATTAAATTCATTTCAATTACTTTTAAAAATGCTTCAAAGTATTCCAAATTTTAAAAATAAATAGCTTGAACTCTATTGAAACAATTTTGCACATCTTTATTAACATTCACTAAACCGTTTGGGGAGAAAAAAATTATACATAGAAATATAAAGAAAAACATTCTTTGTCCTTAAACGTATATGGTGGTATGGAAATAAAAAAGATATATGTTTATGTTGATTTAAATTAAAGGTACATTTGCTGCCAAAAGTTTTTCATATAATTAGTTTTTTCTTATCGAAAGTACTTTTGCCTCCGATTGTCTCTCCTTATAATAATAAGAGCCATAATCAGCCCACTGGTTGAGCAAAGGCCTCCCCTAATAGTTTCCAGTTTTCTCTATCTTGGGTCTTACGCATCCATTGATCACTTGCAAATTCCACAATCTCATCCCTCCATCGTTTAACCAGGCGCCCTCTTCTCCTTTTAAAATTATACGGTGTCCATACAGTGGTCTTGAAAGTCCAATTCTCGACACATGTCCAGCCCATTGCCACTTTAACTTTTTAATTTGTAAAGTCACATATTTTATTTATGAGCGGAGTTTTATGTTATCTATTTTTGTTAGTGCCGAAAACTTGGAGGCGTACGTTAGAACTGGTAGCACACAGGCATCCATCACCTTTCTCTTTAAACTTAATGGGATGGAACCCTTAAATGTTTTAAACACCAAAACTTTTTCCACGCATTTGGCAATTCTCGTTTTGATTTCGTCTGAATTTTTTTGAATCGTTATTATTTTCCCGAGGTATTTATATTCGTGCACACATTCAAGAACGACTCCGTTCAAGTATATCGATGGCACTTGGGTATTTGACATGACCTTGGTTTTACTTCGATTTATGTTCAACCCAATTTTCTTGCAGTAGGAATTCAATTGATTGACCATAGTTTGTAAGTCCTTTGGGTTATCTGAAAGCAAAGCCACATCGTCCGCAAAACGTAGATAGAAGAGCCTAACGCCATCAATCTCCAAGCCAAGATTTTCCCATTGCAATTCAGAGAGTTTGTGTTCTAAAACTGTATTAAATAGTTTTGGTGAAAGAGGGTCACCTTGTTTTACGCCTTTACTGATGGGGACTTTTGGGCCCAGGCTCTCCAACCGAATCTGACCTGAATTGTTTTGGTATATTTGCCATATTATGTTTATGTATTTTGGTGCTGCTCCGAAGAAGTCAAGGGATCGCCATGTATAGCATTTCTATACACTATCAAAGGCTTTAGTAATATCAATGAAAACAATACATAAAGATTTTTTATATTCTTGACATATTTGATTATTTGAGTGATAACCTGCAGGTGACCATGCGATGAAAATCCGTGCCAGAAGCCAGCTTGAACTGAAGGCTGGATGAAATCTAGAACCCTCTCTATTCGTTTAAAATTTATTTTAGAAAAGACTTTGTATACATTGGATGTTAAACAAATGGGTCTGTAGTTGTCTACACACTTTATATCGCCTTTTTTGTAAATTAAAACAATTATTGATAGCAGCCATTGTTTGGGAATGCACTCACTTGATAGGATTAAGGTAAACAGATTCACTAAAACTTTCCTCAACTCTTCACCAACGAATTGTCTCTCCTTAACATCCTTAAATATTATTCAAAGCTTTGGCCAATAAGTAAATAAAAGAGATGTTACTCAGAAATATTAAATTAAGAGAGATAGAGAATAATCGGATTTTGTAATGCAGAGTTGAAAATAAATTAAACGAATTTAAATTTATTTTGAGTAGATAATTAATTCAAAATAACAAATAAAAAACTATGTTCTTTATTTTATTATAGCTATTATGAAATATAAAAGTTAATTAAAAATCTGATATGAAACATTCCTGTAACTTCTTGTTAGATGTATTTTTGACTCTTCCCTAACCTTGTTTATAATTTGAATAGACAAGTATTCTAAATAAACCATATTTTGACAAAATGGAAACCCGACTTCAAAAATCAAATATTCTATAACAAAAAATGCACTAAAAAGTAAAAAAGTAATTGCATATTCTTGTGCCAATTTTAGTTCACCTAAGCAAAAAATTTTAAATATATATGTACAATTATTTTTATTTTTGGAGTCGGTGTCAGCATAGAGAAATTCACATAACTTTTGGACACCGCCTAAACGACCAACTATTTTTAGTGCATTTTTTTATAACAAATTTTTTTTTACCCGTGTTTTTTTTTTTTTTTATTTTTAGTGCATTTTTTATAACAGATTTTCAGTTTTTTTTACATGCATTTTGTTTTTTTTTTTGTAAAAATTTTTTTTTTGGGGTCGGTTTTTTTTTGTAAAAAATTTTTTTGAAGTCGGTTTTTAAAAAAATTTTCTTATTTTCCCATTATGAATGAGTTTACCCTTTTAAAAAAAAAAATTTCGCAGAAATTGGTTATCACATATAAAATAAGGATTTTCCTCGATTTCCCGGGGATTTCCTCATCAGAATGCGATTTGGTGCCAATGGGACCAATGGGAAACCAAACCCTTTAAAACAAAAAAAAAATTTAAAATCGGTTCATAAATGACGGAGTTCTGAGGTAACACACATAAAAAAAAAAGCAAAAAAAAAAATACAGACGAATTGAGAACCATCCTCCTTTTTGAAGTCGGGTTAAAAATTAATATACGATAAATTATTTAAAACTGTACATTCATATTTGGCAATGTTTGTAAGGTTACTGCACTGATCTACATTTATATAGGGATGGAGGACAGTACAGTACTGTCAAAAATATAAATTATAAACAATGAACTAACGAGAATGGTTGTGAAAATTAGGTTAGGTTAGTTCTCTAAGATCTACTTTAGGAAATCGTAACTATTGGAGTCTGCTTAAATTATTTACCAAGTTATGATTTTTATTGGGAAAATTTTGTATTGAAAATAATTTGATAAGACTTTTATTGGGATAATAATTTATTATGATTTTTTGTATTTCATAACTATTTATGATAATCTACTAAAATTACTATGAAATATACTTAAGTAAAAAACAAATGTAAAACAACGAAATGCAACGCGACATAGATTACGTAGTTATGAGTTTGCGCGGAAAATGTTTTCTCGATGCGAATGCTGTTGAAGATGCGAATGCTGCTAAAATTACTCGGAAATAAACTGGTAATACTGGAAAATAATAGTAAAATGGTAATAGTTAAACTACTGAAGTGAGACCAGTACGTTCTCTATTATGAATCAATTTAGTTTTCAAAGACTGTTGTGCCCGGGAAGTTAATGAGCGCCCCGCGAAAATATATTAATCACAAAGAATCTTCGCCAATACTAATTTGACTAATCTTAATTACCATTAATATTTATTTCTTCCAGTTTATGTTCTTATGAAATAGTCTAAAACGGTTGACAGCATTTCTGTGATAACCTTCATAAATCTTTTTTTAAACCAACTCAGCATAAAGAAGATATTTTAACAAAAGTGTCTTTCGTTTTACAGAGTTTATATATTGTTAAAAAATAAGACCTTATTAAAATGATTTTTGCAAATTTATTTTTAAATTTTATGAGTATTAAATAAAACAAATATTTGAAATTTTCGTAAAATCACTTTATTTGACTAGTTTCGGCACACAGTTCTTTCTTCCGAAATAAAAATTCAATGATGAAATGAAGCCATTTCATTTTTATTAATGAAGAAGGAACTGCGTTCCGAAACTAGTCAAGTAAAGTGATTGTACGAAATTTTCAAATATTTGTTTTATTTAATAATTATAATGGATTTTCCTCAAGTAATATAAAGTGATTTAATGAGTTTTAACATTACATAATTACTAAATAAAACAAGTCTTTCAAAATTAACGAAATGTTCCGTTAACATTCCAGGAATCTCAAAGTGTTCCATCAGAGAAAAAGTTTGGGAACCCCTGTTTTAGTCTATGTATAATCATAGTGGATAAATGCTAAACACTGTAATCACTAGGAAAATGTACCGCAGCAAAAGTTCGGGAAAATACTGCTTCGGAATGCATTCAAGAGGCTATCTCTCGATGCAAGGAAGCTGAGCAGGATGCAAGTTACCGGATTCATTACCGGGCATTATCCCCTGCCGAAGCATTTACATACAAATGGGACTCCATCACGGGTCTATGGCACGCAGATTGTGAGGCGAGGAGGAAGAAACATCCAGCCACACTATCCTTGACTGCAAACCTCTGGGTTACAGCAGATACAAGATATTCGCTGCATCTCAAACCGAATATATGAACCTCAGGAATGATGGATTACTTTAAATTCATAGATATGAAGTTTTTGTAATAGTTCTCCGAACGGATACTTTACAGTTTATTCGTTTAATGAATAATAGTACATGCACTGGTAATGGACGCAATACACACAGAGTGTTTAAACCATGGAGACTATATAAAGGAGATATAACTCAAACGGAAAAATTGACAACATATGGCAACAAAATGGTAGAAATTATATTTACTTTTTATGTCGGTAGGGTTGCTAGATTTTGATAGGAACTCATCCGTACCGAAGTGAAATAACCGTACGTTCAGTTTACATCTTCGCATAGCAGATCTCTCATTAGTAGGAGAGAGTACATATGTATACATTAAGACCTCGTTCTCATACACATTGCTTAATGTATACATATGTACTCTCTCATACTCGAGGAAGATCTGCTATGCAAAGATGTAAACTAAACGTACGGTATAGTATAATAAATAGAAATGAAGTTATTTTGAAGTATGAAAGTTGTTTAAAAAATTTATTAAATAAAAAACTGTTTAAAAAACATTTAAAATAGGAAGAGTATGTGCAGTAGACAATTGTAAAAGTGGTAGTGCTTGTGACAACAAGCAACGGGATCAATTGGGTTTAAAAAACCAGGACTTTTTAAAGTACCAAAAGCGAGCATAAATATTCCAAAATTAATTAAATTGTGTGACATTATATTAAATATTAATTTTCAGCATTATTATTAATTTAATATCTGATTCAATAATTTATTTTCATTTTTACAATTCCAACAGTACAGGTTACTATTTAATCATTTGATGTTTTTTTTTTATTTTTATGTAATTATTTTGCGAATTTTAACTATCACTTCAACTTCAATTCATTCCTTATTGAAAAATTGAAATTACTTATCATTTATTTAAAAAAATATTTTATTGGAAAAATACTTTGGTTGGAAATAATTTTTATAATACAATAAATGCGTAATGTTTTTCACTTAAAACTCGCGCCTTATACTCTTTGTTCTGTTTCCGGTGCCGAAGGAACACTGCTGATATCTTATTTTTGCCAATTATTTGTGTACATGGAGTTAGCTATCTTTGAGTAGTATCTATGGTTTAAACAATTAACTAACTTACTGCATTTATTTTTTATATAAACATTTGACTTTACGCACGTATCAAATAGACTTTATCTGAATAATCCTAATCATGTTCCCATAACAGTGGTGAATAATTGAAGTTATATTTAATTTGAATGTTAATAAAACCTAATGGTAATTTTCTTCTTTATTTATAATTTTTTTAAAATAATTTTGTAATAGGACTCTCCAGAGTGTGGTATTTCTTAATGAAAGTTGAACAAATAAATACAATAGAAGACAAACATGTAGTGTATAATTTCAGTTTTTGTAGAATATCACACAAGATGATGTTGTATTGTTTACATCCATTTTCCTTTGTAGTTGTTCAGAATTTTGCGGCCATTCCATTCACTAGTAGTTAGCTGTATGAGAGTGATAATAATATAAGATGCTTCTTGCATGTTAAATACGAATAATAATAATAATGATAATCTTTAGTTTTATGCGGTAGGTAGTATGAACGACTACTGTATGGACCTTATTATTATTTAACCATTCATTGTCTGTGTTGTGGAAATGTTTAGACTTCAAAGGTTTATGCTTAAATATGACATTAAAAAATATCATAACAATACATACAAGACCAACCATAAAAAGGAAAAACCGACTATTTTATGTTGTTTATTGTCGCCATCATGTCAGTTACAAACTCTTCTGTAGTAAGACTTTATTATTTCATTCTATTGCATGAAAAATTTGAACGAAGTAATATATAAAAAAATGTGATTGAGTATTTTAATATATTAAATTTTGTTAATATACTTCTGTCTGATGTCCAATGTACGCAGTTCAGCAAAGCATACTTCAGAAACTCAGAAATTGAATAAAGATTATTAAAAACATTTGGAACAAGTATGGGTAATCCATTGTCTTCGTTCTTAAGTAATATCTTCATGACAGATCTTGAAGAAAAAGCCAAAAAAGATTTCAATTATTTTCCAACCGTATGGTACAGATACGTCGATGATATCTTTACTTTTTTTGATACGAACAAAGAAAATCCCCAAACTTATTTAGAGAACTTAAATTAAATGTACCCATCGATAGAATTTACAACCGAAATAGAACAAGGAGGCTCGATTCCGATTTTAGATATAAAAATTATGAAAAATAATGACACTAATAAATTATAATTCGATATCTACAGAAAACCTACAGTCACTGAACGATACAGCCGATTCGAACAGCCCACCTTAACACAAAATGGCTGTTTTCAATTTTTTGGTAAACAGGCTATTGAAAGTCTCATTGTCCAAGAAAAATTACTTTAGAGAAATAAACCACATTAAACAAGTTGCAATCTTTAATGGCTTCGACTCTAACATAATAAATAATTTGGTCCGCAGAACTAAATTTAAAATTGCACGAAACAATTCTACCGCACTAACACTAGAGACTGGCAACGAAGAACAAACTAAATGGTGCAAACTAACATACTTCCGCCCATGAACAAATAAAATCAATAGATAATTAAGGGACCACAACTTAAAAACAGCGCTTGTTAGTAAAAATAAAATCAAACAGTTAGTGGGCACCCCTAAGGATAAAATTAGTAATGAAAAACAATCGGGCATATATGGTGTCAATTGTCAAAACTGTTCGAAAATTTATGTTGGTCAAAGTCGTTGCCAAATCCGTATTCGAATCAAAGAACATCTGGCTCATGTGAAATTTATTGTTATTGAGAACAACCACAATATTGATAAATCGAATCCAAAACTACTTAAATCGGTACAAAACCCCACAGAATTAGATGCATAAGAAAGCATCTACATATACAAATTGAGAAAACAGATAATGATTTTAGACAATGGCCCAATTCCAAATTCGGATTTACTAAAATTAAACCATTTTCAAAAATAAAAATAAAAATAAAAATAAAAATAAAAATAAAAATAAAAATAAAAATAAAAATAAAAATAAAAATAAAAATAAAAATAAAAATAAAAATAAAAATAAAAATAAAAATAAAAATAAAAATAAAAATAAAAATAAAAATAAAAATAAAAATAAAAATAAAAATAAAAATAAAAATAAAAATAAAAATAAAAATAAAAATAAAAATAAAAATAAAAATAAAAATAAAAATAAAAATAAAAATAAAAATAAAAATAAAAATAAAAATAAAAATAAAAATAAAAATAAAAATAAAAATAAAAATAAAAATAAAAATAAAAATAAAAATAAAAATAAAAATAAAAATAAAAATAAAAATAAAAATAAAAATAAAAATAAAAATAAAAATAAAAATAAAAATAAAAATAAAAATAAAAATAAAAATAAAAATAAAAATAAAAATAAAAATAAAAATAAAAATAAAAATAAAAATAAAAATAAAAATAAAAATAAAAATAAAAATAAAAATAAAAATAAAAATAAAAATAAAAATAAAAATAAAAATAAAAATAAAAATAAAAATAAAAATAAAAATAAAAATAAAAATAAAAATAAAAATAAAAATAAAAATAAAAATAAAAATAAAAATAAAAATAAAAATAAAAATAAAAATAAAAATAAAAATAAAAATAAAAATAAAAATAAAAATAAAAATAAAAATAAAAATAAAAATAAAAATAAAAATAAAAATAAAAATAAAAATAAAAATAAAAATAAAAATAAAAATAAAAATAAAAATAAAAATAAAAATAAAAATAAAAATAAAAATAAAAATAAAAATAAAAATAAAAATAAAAATAAAAATAAAAATAAAAATAAAAATAAAAATAAAAATAAAAATAAAAATAAAAATAAAAATAAAAATAAAAATAAAAATAAAAATAAAAATAAAAATAAAAATAAAAATAAAAATAAAAATAAAAATAAAAATAAAAATAAAAATAAAAATAAAAATAAAAATAAAAATAAAAATAAAAATAAAAATAAAAATAAAAATAAAAATAAAAATAAAAATAAAAATAAAAATAAAAATAAAAATAAAAATAAAAATAAAAATAAAAATAAAAATAAAAATAAAAATAAAAATAAAAATAAAAATAAAAATAAAAATAAAAATAAAAATAAAAATAAAAATAAAAATAAAAATAAAAATAAAAATAAAAATAAAAATAAAAATAAAAATAAAAATAAAAATAAAAATAAAAATAAAAATAAAAATAAAAATAAAAATAAAAATAAAAATAAAAATAAAAATAAAAATAAAAATAAAAATAAAAATAAAAATAAAAATAAAAATAAAAATAAAAATAAAAATAAAAATAAAAATAAAAATAAAAATAAAAATAAAAATAAAAATAAAAATAAAAATAAAAATAAAAATAAAAATAAAAATAAAAATAAAAATAAAAATAAAAATAAAAATAAAAATAAAAATAAAAATAAAAATAAAAATAAAAATAAAAATAAAAATAAAAATAAAAATAAAAATAAAAATAAAAATAAAAATAAAAATAAAAATAAAAATAAAAATAAAAATAAAAATAAAAATAAAAATAAAAATAAAAATAAAAATAAAAATAAAAATAAAAATAAAAATAAAAATAAAAATAAAAATAAAAATAAAAATAAAAATAAAAATAAAAATAAAAATAAAAATAAAAATAAAAATAAAAATAAAAATAAAAATAAAAATAAAAATAAAAATAAAAATAAAAATAAAAATAAAAATAAAAATAAAAATAAAAATAAAAATAAAAATAAAAATAAAAATAAAAATAAAAATAAAAATAAAAATAAAAATAAAAATAAAAATAAAAATAAAAATAAAAATAAAAATAAAAATAAAAATAAAAATAAAAATAAAAATAAAAATAAAAATAAAAATAAAAATAAAAATAAAAATAAAAATAAAAATAAAAATAAAAATAAAAATAAAAATAAAAATAAAAATAAAAATAAAAATAAAAATAAAAATAAAAATAAAAATAAAAATAAAAATAAAAATAAAAATAAAAATAAAAATAAAAATAAAAATAAAAATAAAAATAAAAATAAAAATAAAAATAAAAATAAAAATAAAAATAAAAATAAAAATAAAAATAAAAATAAAAATAAAAATAAAAATAAAAATAAAAATAAAAATAAAAATAAAAATAAAAATAAAAATAAAAATAAAAATAAAAATAAAAATAAAAATAAAAATAAAAATAAAAATAAAAATAAAAATAAAAATAAAAATAAAAATAAAAATAAAAATCCAATACCTGAATGTCAAGGTTAACGTAGATACACTCACTTTAGTGACAAAACAAACGCCGCATAGTCACCAAAGAATACCGCCAATAAATAGGTGGGGCTTTCCACACACCTAATCCAGTAGTCAGGCAACTCAAATAATCCTCAAGTCAGATTATACCCTCCGTCAAATCGTATAAAAGGACAGAAACAAGCAACATATCTCTGAATCCATATCCCAGAGATAGTTATGATTAGCTAATTCATACTGATGATGACTACATTGTATGTAATACGTATTTATAAAATAGGGGAAAAGGGGAAAAATTTTAAATATAATTTCAGAAATTGAAATTCAATACTGTTGTAGATTTTATCTGAAGAGTTAATTGATCACCGGGGATTCCGTTTCATTTCATAATATTTTTTGATGTGGAACTAAAAATTTCAATGATTCACACCTTGAATATACGGATCAGTGACAACATTATGAATAACATTCGCACAGACATTGTAAATTCAAATACTGACGAACAATATTAGATTTTGGATGCCCGGATTAGGGGAGAGTGGTACAAAATGATCTCCTGAAGGGAATAACAGATATAAAAAAGTACCAAGACAACGAATTTTATGAGATTGGTGAGTTTTCTGGTAGCCTATAGTCTGACGGTCTATAATTTAGTAAGCGTAGAATATATAGTTATATTAATTAGGTATTTTTATATACACATTTTGTCAAGGTGTGGTAAAGGATCTTTTTATATACCAAGGTGTCTAAAATGATCCCCAGGATGGGGGTAATATGATTCCTGGGGTCACTTAACTCCGCTGTTAACGAAAGCTAAAATTAAAAAAAAAAAAAATTGTGAGTTAGTTTGGTTTATTTTAATTTTAGCAAAAATTGTAATCTTGCAAATACAAAGGTACTTTGATGAATACTCGACTCCGGTGCACGCATGCTGATGTCGGGATGTCTTTTTAAGAACCTTCTTAGACCGTCCTTGCCAGCTCTGCTTGTCTCTGCTGAAAATGGATGTTTGATGTTGTTCCTTTCGGCTAGTTGATAAGCGAGTGAAAGTATATCTTTAGTTGTTAACCCGTACATCCTGGTTTCCATATCTTTAATATGTTTTCAAAGTTCAAGCTCCTGTTCTTGACTGAATACTTGCCGCCTGCTTCCGGACAAAGTACAACAAGGGAAGGGGGTAGAGGCTCCAATATTGTCAAAAAAGGTGTGACGTATTGGGCGGACAGTTCCTTATCCGATTTGTTAGAAAATTTTTAAGATCGTTTATAGAGAAAGGTCGGTAGACCAAATTTTATCGCTCTAGAATCAAATTACTTTAAGGTATTGAAAATGATCAAAAATGTACTATCACTTTTAGATAATTGAATCGGTTTGTCAATCTTTACCTAAAATTTTAGCACAAAACAGTTTACTGTTTATGTATAATTTTTTATTTTCTGACAAATAGAAATATGTATAATAATAGGGAATATGCATGAAAATTTTTTTTCACATTTATTTTCAGAATATAAAAATACTGTAATACTGTAATAATATTTAAAAACGAAATTAAAATCCGGCAAATATCAAGGAAGCTATAAGCTTTTAAAGATTATTATCTGTCTCTTTCTTGCAAAAATACTAAAAACGGAGTTTTACGTGTATTTTAAATGGTTAAAGTGTAATATGACGTCACATAACATATCAAGAGGGCCATCACCCTCTTTGTCTAATCGGGAATTTCAATCATTCATATCTCGCTTATTTTTAAAGTTATTTAAAAAGTAATTTTACCTCGATATTTGTCAAGTAAACATGCTTCAATTCAAGTGAAAAAAATTTTCATGCATATTCCCTATTGCCACACACAAATCCTACCATTGACCATTGACTCTCAAAAATTATTCAACAAACTTGGCCACTCGATCACATATTGTAGTTCTTTTATTTTTATAAATTTTTACCAAGTAACGATAGCTGTCAATAATGACATCAGTAGATGAAAAAAATGACCTGCAAAAAATAGCATGGCGCTAGGCCCAGTATATCGGGAATTATCCTACTCGTACGATACGTACAAATTCATCACGCACTACAGAGAAATTTCGGAACGCTTAGGCCGATTTCAATCAAAACAAGAAATCAAAAACCGTAGAAAAGCAAAACAAAAATTGTCAAAAAGTCAATTCAAAAGAAAAAAATGAATCTTTATGTACCTAGTATTTTGAAAGAAGGTTTATTTATATGTTATAAGCAAGCAGTATATGGTTAGTTGTAACGATGTAGGTAGATAAAGATATTAACAAAACGAACCGCTCGTCCATTTATATTTCATACCATCATCAGCTACGGACTCTTTATGGTAATACTATACAAAGTGTTGTAGATGGTTGTTTGATCTTCTAATCACATCAAGAATTTTAATTAGATAGTTGACGTACAAAACCATCTTTCTATAGAGACATTCGGTCTATCTATACATGTCGACTCACTAAATGACAATCCTTCCATGTAAAAGGTTGTGTTAGATGTATATTTGTAGTCTTTCACTCAAACCATTGGTAGTGGTTCGTCATCACTTACTTCATATATTATGGTAACAATCTTCATAATGATAATGGTTAATGGTATCTTTGGTAAAATTTTCTTTCGTTTATTCATGTTCTAACGAATCGACTGTAATACAACACATGAGAAGAACATTTCTTGGCTATAATTTAAATTGTGTTTCTTAAACGATAAGTATAGACTAGGATTTTAATGAAAATCTGATATAATTCAATTGTTGCCTGAATATTTTATACATAACCCTATACTAGGGCATCAAACTAAAATATCTCCAAAACGACTAATTATTCTCTAAAACAATATTTGACGAACATTGAATTCCTAGCAATAATGGGAAAGGAAATGCAAGTTTCAAGAAGACAGATGCGAAAGATTTTTAAATAGTGTTTCACGAGGCACGAGGCGAGGCGACGTTTTTGTTTTTAAATTTGACTTATTTTGCATGAATGTACATAATATGGTTAAAAAAAATTCGTAACGCAGGAGCTGCTTCAACTTAGCGAATTTCCTAAGAATACATAAATGACTCTCTAGCGGTAACAATTTTAGTCAGATCAAAATGAAATGTCGTATATGATTTCAGTATTTGCAAGTCCAATTTTATTAATAAATGACGTACGTCGAGGGGAATGGCGGGGGGAGTATAAAGAAAGAAGAAAACACAAAATATAAAATATCTGTCTTAATATTAGAACAATCGAAAAAAGTATAAGAAATAAAGTTGTAGAAAATTATATTTGCAACAATTTATCACCTTATCATTTTTGCTCAAACTCTAATGTGTACAGAGATATTAAGGAATTTAATTTTCAATATTAAACCGTCAATATTTCTGTAAATATTAGTGTAACAGAAAAATGATAAGAAACTAAATTACAGTAAAACTTAGTGCCTATAACTTTACTTCTTATAAATTTTTCGATTTTTCAAATATTAAGGAAGATATGTCAAATTTTGTGTTTCCCCCTCCCTCTAAACCCCCCTTTCCCCGGGTCCGATTTTACCCATTAACAAACTTGACCTTCTGAATACCGAAAGCGCCTCAAATACCAAATCTCATTCCGATAAAATGAAAACTGTGACCGCTAGAGTGATTACAGACACATATATATATATATATATATATATATATATATATATATATATATATATATATATATATATGTCCATAGATATATATATATAAATTTTACAGATGGTGATTTTTGACATCTACTAGCTAGGATCGATGGACATTTGAAGAAATTTTTGCGAAATTTTGACTTCGGTACGGGACCAATAGCTCTATTTCCTTTCAGGAAATTCGCTAAAACTTGTTAGAAAATAAATGTCTTTAAAACACGGAATATAAGTTGCTTAGTCTCTAAATTTTTATGACTTCTCGAATGATAACAGTAATATCAAAAAAATTTGGCCTAAAAAAAATTTTATGAAAACCTGAAATCCCGTGATGTTATAAGAACTATATAAGAGGTTCTTCAAAATGCTTCCACGATTTCCAATCCGAAATCCATATACAAGTTACTATTATTATAAAAAGTAATCATGACATAAAATTTCTTTTTCCTTAAAATGCATCCATTGCTTCATGTTTTTTGTAAAAATACATATTACTATATTAATTTACCTCGGCCGAGGCGAGGTTTTCGTGACAATATACCTCGCCTCGCCTCGGCCGAGGCGAGGTTTTTGTGACGATATACCTCGCCTCGCCTCGTGCCTCGTAACCGAGGACCAGGGCGAGGCGAGGTTACCTCGTAGCCTCGGTGTAACCCTAGTTTTAAACGTAATTTTTTGTATGTACGGAACCGTAAGGAAAAAATACATACAAATGCTTGGAAAAATTATAGTTTTTAACTATGAATATTTAAGTTCTGAACCCATGCTTAAGTCGATGCTCACGAAACGTTCTTGAATACCGCTCTTAGTATTCACCACAATTTCCAAAATTGCTACTGTAAAGAGACATGACATTTTACACAACCTGCTTTAAAGCAGTTTTCCATTTGTTAACGTCATAGCTATTTAAAATCCAAATATTATCTCACCTTAATTTCTAAAAAGTAGCAACATACCAGTTTCCTTTTACAGAGAAATAAGAAAATTCATCATAACAGCATTGTTTTTATTAATTCGACAAAATTTCTTGAGCATTTAATATTATTTATCGTAATCTGCACAGCTCGAAGTTCAAACAATTGTAAATAAAAGAAGCGCTATGTGAAACAACTAAACGGAATTTTAAACTTTTCCAAAATCGAAAAACCTGGGAATCCCTTTATGGTACTCGCTTCTAAATCTTGGACTTCAATATCTAGACGTCTGTGTAGTGCAATGCATATGTCCCTAAGTTGCACCTGTAATCCAACAAACATATATTTGAATTTTAATTGTTAGGCTAAAAATAAACATTGGTTTAAAGTCGACAAATTTATTTAGTATTTAATTAATCATTCTTTTGAGATAATTTTTTAAATCAATCTTATCTTGGTATATTCCAACATAGTTAACGAATATAAATGAACTGTAAATAAGATGGACATTAATGAACTGTAAGGATATTACAGGGACCAATGGATTTCAACCAAAGACGCAGTTTACAAAAACAAATACTTCTAATCTTAATTTTTTTTTTATTTTACACGAAATTTTCTGACGCAAGGCTTTTCTGAAACATTTCAATTCGATAACGACATCAACAAATCACTACAATCGAACTTCACTAAAACACTTCACAATTTTAAATGAAACTAATGGTAGTATATACGAAATTGTCAAAGAAGCTTCAATAGAATTTAAAAACAAAATATATTGATAAATTATGATACTAATAATTTTTCTTCCGACCATGCTATTTTAACAAACGTGCGACTTAAGACATAATACCCCTGTGCATACAGTTATTGTAACAATTTTCAAACCTAAAATCCGATGTTACCACCATAAAACCTCTATATAGAACCCAATTACGTCTATAATGCCATTTTTGTAAATAGATATAGCAATTCGGAAATTTGATTACGTTTTATTACATACATCGAAATATCTTAAAAATAAAATATAAAATATCAAAAAACGAAAACAAATCAGGGTCTGAACAAAGAAAACCCAGTTAATAAATTAACAGTATCTTAAAAATAAATTTGTCTAAAGAACATGAAAGGCATTTTTTACCTCGTATATCTAAAAGTTTTTAATAAAATCAGAAAGAAAATTACATTTTGCAAAATGGGTGTGGTCGGGGGACCCCGCCAGGAACGTTCCTTACGCTTTTTCTTCAACTCCGAATGTATTTCGAGATAAAATCTGTATATTTTATTTTACATAATAAATAATAAATTAACATCAACTTTAATAATGAGTTTCAAACATAAAAGATTTATTTCGTTTTTTTCTTTAGAATTCTTGAAAAATAGATTAATGACTAAAAATAGAAAAATATATATTAATAGTGTATTTATTAGCCCAGATATCAACATGTCATTAATGCGAGGAGTTAAGATTTTGGACAAAAATATATAAAGTATTTATTAGCGTAGATGTCAACATGTCATTAGTGTGAGGAGTGTAAAAATTTTGGACAAAAATGTATAAAGTATTTATTAGCGTAGATGTCAACATGTCACAAATGCGAGCAGTGTAAGATTTTACAAGCTACCATCTGTTCTCTTAATAATGTATCTAGTGTAAATACTGTAGTAGTACACACACGTCATACCACATTTTATTATGTGACGATTTCTACCTAGTCACACTACCCGTAAACTGCATTAAGGAACTCAAAAAATATTAAATAATATTTAACTCAATAGTTTTAAAAAGAAGAAGCAGAGTAAAACATAACACTTCTTAAATTCTTTGGGAAGAAGGAAGTTTTTGTGTAATTTTTAATCAAAAAATATAATAGGTATTTTTGATGTTAAAGTATTTTAGTTTTTTGCCTTAACTCCTGTGATTTGAAACCATATTTATTTATTCACATTGTGAGAGTTTTGGACATGATATAACAAAGTTTTTCTCAGGATTAAAACAATAAAATGATAATTATGTGCAAATTTCTTAATTCATTCATGTATCAGAAAAATGGCGACAATCATACTTGATTTTGTATACCAAGAATACACCACATACATATACCAAGTACAAAAAAATTCGTTACGCAGGAGCTGCGTCAACTTAGCGAATTTCCTTAGAATACATAAATCACTCTCTAGCAGTCATAATTTTAGTCTGATCAAAATGAAATATAATACCTGATATGACTTTAGTATTTGCAAAAATTAAATTTATTAACAGCCAAAATAGAACGGTATATAACGATTATAGTTTATAGTTACTATGGAAACGACAATCCAAATTTTTTACAATAAAATATATTTCGTGTATTCGTGTCAAACAAACACAAAATATTAAATATATCTCTTAATATTAGATAAATCGAAAAATGTGTAAGAAGTAAAGTTGTAGAAAATCAAGTTTGCGACAATTCATTACTTGATCATTTTTCTCAAACTCTAATGTGTACAGAGATATATAGAATTTTAACTTTCAATCTTTAATTGTAATTATTTCTGTAAATATTAGTGTAGCAGAAAAATGATAAGAAACAAAATTACAGTAAAATTTAGTACCTACAACTTAACTCCTGATAAATTTTTAGATTTTTCAAATATTAAGAGAGATAGTCAAGTTTTGTGTTTTCCCCTCCCTCTAAACCCCCTTTCCCCTCGTCTGATTTTACCCATTACGAACTTGACCTTTAGAATACCAAAAGCGACTTAAATATCAAATTTCATTCCAATCGGAATAAACCGCTAGAGAGCCCACAGACATTTAAAAAAAGTACATATGTATATATATTATATATATATATATATATATATATATATATATATATATATATATATATATATATATATATTGCAGATTTAATTCAAAAGACAATTCTTGCCCAAACCAGTTACGTATAATTTTGTACATGTAAATATACAAAGTATATGAATTTTAATTATATATTGGTATATATAAATATATATATATATATATATATATATATATATATATACAATTTTTAGCGATAGTGATTTTTAACATCTAATAGGTAGGATCGATGGACATTAGAAGAAATTTTTAAAAAATTCCAACATTGGTGCAAAAACAATAGCTGCATTTCCTTTGGAGGAAATTTGCTAAAAACATAATATTTTTCGATGGCTTTGAAGAAAATTTAGATCTGGTGAACATTTAACTCAATGTTGGACATTGAACACAAAACCCTCATATACTATGTTGTAGTTTGTATATAGAGGTAAAAACACAAAATTTAGAAATATACTATACATTTTCAAATAAATTTAATTAAATTTCAACACCAACAAGAAGATGATAGAGCTAATAAAATATAAAATTTTAATCTGAAACTTTCATTCATACAAACACATCACTTAAATCTTATAAACTCTTAAAGACCAACTTGAACGCAAAACAAGTACGAAGTTCTATACTTATTCATGTAATATAATCTTCCAATGTCGTCTTCGAATAGATATTTGAAGGTTATATGTTGTAATATGAATCAGTACTAGCTAGCTAGCTGTATAATTATAAACCGCAACTGAATCAAAGCAGTTTTCTTATTATATATCCAGTTAAAATATAATTGGACATTTAATCTGTAGGATTAAAACATAAACGATACACCGATACGAGTGCGTCAAAAGTTTCTCGAGCTCCAAAGCAATATTTTAACAAATGCAATTTCATTCGATACTTGAGTTTCTTATAATTTTTACCAGCCAAGTAGCCGAGCGGTTTAAGGCGTCATGTCTGCGCAGTATGCAGTACTTGGAAACTGGGAGGTTATGGGTTCCAATCCCGACATCGGCAGTTTGTCAATTATAAAAATTAAAAAAAAGGGGCGGTTGATTGACTAAACTGTTTTCTGCAGTTTCCTTCACGAACTCCAGATTAATATTGGCATAGTTCCTATCATAGTCGGCTGCAGCCGCATATCCTACCAATTCCTAGTCTGTACACAAATTCCTTCCACTCCACTCACATTCTCACATCCTAAGGCATCACAATGGACCTTATGGTCGATGTGTAGCCCTTCCAGGGCAGCCTTTACAATCTACCTCTACCTCTTCTTATAATTTACCCTTTAAAGTACAAGCATAAAATTTATACTCGGATTAATAAATAAATCAAGAGATAACTTATTTACTGATATGACTAGTTCGAATTGTATGTCATGATTGTGTAAATATTAAAAGAAGTGATTCCACCGATAATTTTTACCAATTTTACAAGAGGTAATGAACAGTTTTTAGCAAGCTGTTGAACCTAAATAGTGGTTTGAAAATAAATAAAAACTTCGAACTTATCGTGGGATTGTTATATATTTAGTTCGATTATTTGTAGTACGAGAAAAATTAAAATAATCGGTACCGGTTTTAATTACAGTTCTAGAACAGAAATTTGCGCCTCCTAACCCTTTTTTTATTCATACTATTTTGTGTTATTTTTATCGATTATTCATCTTTGCGTGACCAGTGGTTTTCGTTACCCAATAAACTGTGTCTATAGTTATTTTAATCCATAAAAATGCAAGGTTCCATAGTAATAATGTGGGAAGTTGGCATTCAATTTACAGTATTTTGATAGTCTTTTTATTAGCCAGGAAATTGGTGACAGATATTTTAAGACAGTTGCTCGTATGGCAGGAGCTGCAATGAGTTATGTTTTGGTTAAAAAATCAATAATGCCAGACAAACTATTATTGCTGCATTATCAACTAAAGGACCTTCAAATAGCATCCCCAAACATGGATGTCTCGTCAATGAAATTTATTAGAATTTGTTAGTTAAACCATAATTTATAACAAAGCAAATAGTTAGCCTTAATAATTTTTCTTACATTTAATCAATTTACCCCTCATAAATTTTCTTGGAAAATATTTTACCGAGCTATTTACGTGGTAAATAACTCGGCCCTTTAATAGGATATCGTTTTAAGGAGCAACTATTGTATGAAGTATCTACCCGAAAACTCGGCCCTTTTTTACATTTATGTTTTTGATCGGATATGACTACATTTTGCCAGGCTTAAATATACAAAGCTGATGGCTTCGCACAAAACGCTACGTATTTTGTTATGCATTGCGTTACATAACTCTTTTTCTTTCTAAGTAGATTCACATTTACAAAAGAGTCCGCTACGCATTACATAACGTTAAGTCGCTCTACTCGCTAGGGGGTTCCACCCCCCTGAACCCCAATGTGGCCTTCGGCCTTCGCTTCGCGTCTTAGAAAGATTACAAAAACCGCAACCTTCTAGCATGAATAGAAGAAAAAAAGGTTTTTAGTGTTTGTTCCCATTTTCGGGGATGTTGCGTTGCGAAAATTAAAGTCTTCAGATTTTCTTATAAGTTTCAAGTTATTCTGTGTCAACTGCAAAAAAATCGCACCCTTCTAGCATGTCTATAAGTGGGTTAGATTTTTATAACAAAATTACTTATGGATATTAAATCCAGACAAAATTTTTTTTTTAAATAAAAAAAATTATTGGGATATATTAGGGAATGTTTGTTGGCTTATTTTTTCGATAAAACACACCGCCGGATTTTAGTGTTAAACATCTACAATTCAAGTGGGTAGGAGGAAAATGTATTCCTTCTAATAAACAAGAAGGACTAAGTCTTCGTGGGATTGGAAACAACCTGGAAAGTCGGGATTGGAAACAACTCGAAATAGCTTTCAGTTGTCAAGAAGAGCAAGAGATTGTCGTAACTTCAGCGTAGAGGGCTGTTTCAGAAGCTCGATCCTTCGGGATATCGTTTATATAATATAAAAAGAGGCGGGGTCTAACAAGGATCCTTGAGGTACACCTACAGTTTTGAAACTTAGATTTAGATTCTCTTGTAAATCATTGGGATATATTAGGAAATTTTTGCTGGCGTATTTTATCGATAAAACACACCGTTTCGGAGTTAGTTATTAAACTTTTTATGCAAAATTCCTCGTTAATTCAGCATGGTTCTAAAATTCACATGGCCTGAACTTTTATTCAGATGTGGTATATAAATTCTATGGACTATGATGACTTAACACGAAAGACTTTGCGATTATTTTTTTATATCTTTATTGGTTTACGAGATATTTTAATTTTTAAGGCCAGGCTAAAAATTAGACACTAGATCTCACTGTTTGCCAATTATCAATTTTACAGGATATCTGAAAGTAGGGTAGAATATTGATAGACTAGTCGAACAAAATTCTGGGCGTTCCCGCTATTTTTGCATTTTAATAACTGTGTAATGAATTAAAATAACTGTTTATTCCTTAACGATGATTGAAAAAACAGTCTCTTATAATTCCGAAACTAGTTTCTTTCTTCTTCTATATTCTTCTATATTAAAACTTCTATATTCGAAAACTCACAAGTTATACCGAGGTCAAATATCGTCTAAATTAAGGTATAGATTAGGGATGTTGCGGACGCCGATTTTTCACATCCGCGAATGTGAATGTGAATACGGATTTTTGAAGGCTCGCAACCACGGACGCGGATGCGGATGTTTAAGATCTTATATAAATATAGTATATGAATGAAGAATTAAAACAATGATAAATTAATTATTAACATTTTGATTAATGAAAACTTGTATTAAGTATAATGCTCCATTTTTTAACCCGACTACAGAAAGGAGGATGGTTCTCAATTCGTCTGTATTTTTTTTTTTAATGTGTGTCACCTCAGAACTCCGTCATTTATGAACCGATTTTGAGTTTTTGTTTTAAAGGGTTTGGTTTCCCATTGGTCCCATTGGCACCAAATCGCATTCTGATGAGGGGATCCCCGGGAAATCGAGGAAAATCCTCATTTTTTATGTGATAACCGATTTTTGCGAAATTTTTATTTTTTTTAAAGGGTATACTCATTCACTAAAGGGTCATTCTCATTCGTTTAGCCCTTTATCAGTATTTGTCATCATCAAAATGTCGTCTTTAATCTTTTCCTCAGTCACCGGTGTAAAAAATTTGTGCTGATAGCGACGATCTAAGTAGGTGGCGATGATATACAAATTGCTCTCACCCAAGCTGGAAAACTTTGTTGAAAGTTAATTATTCAGAGTCGTGACTGCCTGTCGAATCGAATGAAACTCATGTGGAAGCACAGATGAAATAAGTGCGTGAGAGCTGCTGAGTTCCCGTGTGGCTTCCACAAAAGGTCTCAGTAATTGAATAAAACTTTCAATGATTTTCCATTCTATTGGCAAAATAGGGTTGATCTCATTATCATTGATGTAAAAACTTAGGGCATCCTTTACCTGTGAAAAACGCTCGAACATGTAAAACGTACTTCCATCGCGTTACACAATCTTGGAACACTTTGAGATGAGGTTGATTCAGTCTGTCCTGAATTGTTTGCAGTTGTTTCTGAGCGATGGTAGAATGATTGAAATGAGTCGAAATTTTCTTACATTTTTCTTTGAGTATTTTTATGTTTTCTTGCGAAACAACTGCGGATAGCAAGTTGTATTTTGTGAACAGTACAATCTATGTCATTCAATTGTGCTATTCGCACGGCTCGTTTCATATTTGATCCTTCATCTCTGATTAGGCAATGTACGTGTTCTTTTTTAAAATTCCATTCAGAAAGCATCGTGTTAAATTTTTCGGAAATTATATCACCAGTGTCACGGCCATCGAATGTCTCGCATTTCAATATAATCGATGATCTATCAAAGTTTTCTTCAATTCCATGGCAAGTCAGGCTAAGCAAAGAAGCGTTTGAGCTTGGATCCGACCAAATGTCAGACGTAAACGACATGTAATCTAATTTTTCGATTAATTGTTTGAGCTTGCAACTTTTTGAGCAACTTTGCCGTATAATTCCTTGCATACAAAAAAAATTGCGTCCCCTAAAATTATATCTTGGTGCTAATTCTTGTATCAATCTGCGAAACCCCAGCCCTTCAACAAAGTTAAACGGTAAATTTTTAAGTGCAATCATTTCTGCAATGAGTTTATCAATTTTTTTCGAATTTAAATTACTAATATCCTAAAAGTAATGAACAACCAAAAGACGTGTTTACAACCAAAGGATGTGTAAGCACGTAAGGCCAAAAACCCCTTAAACTTGGGCTTACGCATTTCCATGCTCTAGATACAAATATAGATTAGAAAAAATATATTATTATTATATTTACTAAAATTAATCATCAAATGTACAAAACCATAATAGTTTTATTTTTAACTACAGTGAACACAGATTTCGTTAGATAAAATATAGAAATGCACAAATTTTTACAAAACTGGTATACAAAAACAAAGTAAACAAAAAATAAATGAAAACAAAGAGTTGGGTAAAATGCAAATAAAACCTAAATTGAATATTTACTAAAGGATTACCTGAAATAAAATAGATATGCTAGTGGTTATTTAAAAGTATCACAGATATATTTTTTATTGACAATTAGCTATTTTCTTTATAATTCCGCTAGGTTAATTCTGTAAATCCACTTTGATACTACTGCTTCGACATGTATAAAATGCTTAGTTGGCTGTATTATTTTATTATTTTAACTCGTGTACAATATATAAATCATTTACTTACGGAAAACAATAAAGTATAACAACATAATATATGAAACTTTACTAATTTTAAACTATTAACTTCTATCATATAAAACATTTAAAGCATTGAAGAATGTTTAAGAAGTACTATACTTATTACCTTTGCCATAGAGTAGACTACTAACTACAAGGTAACAACAAATATATAGCGTTAAAACGTGCTCCTCTACTATTCACTACATGCTAAATATTAAATTTATAGCCATCAAAAATTTTCTATTCAATTAGTTTTATGAAAATTTCATGTCAAGTATGTAGTGAGTTTAAAATGAAACAAATATCTATATCTATATATATATATATATATATATATATATATATATATATATATATATATATATATATATATATATATATATATATATATATGTTATACTTTAGGGTGGTCCTTAGCATCATGTGTGTTTTCAAACCTATGCCCACAGGGGCTCAAACACTTCCAAATTGAAGAAAAAAACTTTCCTTTAAGGGCATGCGAAGAACTTCTTTTGTTCTTTAAAATTTTATAAGTTGGTGACAAATAAATCTACAATAATGCAAAATAATATATTGGAGATAATTTAACGTTCTACAAAAATGGTGTCTTATTATTTTTCGCTACTGGTTCAAAAGTAATTCGAGGTCAAAGATTAATTTATATTTTGATCTTAAATAAAATAATCTACAAGAAATACGTAATATATTTCAGTATCCGATCAAAAACATAAATGAAAAAATGGTCGAGATTCCGGGAAGATTCATATAATAGTTGCTTCCTGAAAAGTGATATCCTATTAAAGAACCGAGCTATATACTAAGTAAATTAATGAGGGGTAAATTGATTAAATGTAAGGTAAAATTTGGTTGAAATTTATTTCGTAAGTTTTTGAGGTCAAAAATCGTTTAACGGCTAGTAATAGCATGGTAACGTACACAGGCAAAAACCACTTAAACTCGTCTGTCGTACTACCGTGTTCTAGATACACCTGTTTATTATTTGGTAAATATACTTGAAAATATTGATAATTTTAAATAAATTTTTACCTCGAATATTTTCGGAACCAGTACACTTATCGAAAAACCACAAAACACCTTTTTTCTGGAGCGTTAAATATCTATTTTTCATTATTGTAGATTTATTCGTCACCAACTTATAAAATTTTAAAGAACAAAGAAATTTTTTGCATGTTATGTCCATATGAAACTTTGATGGGAAAGCGGACTTTCTTAGAGATGATATTAAGATATTAAGATGATGCGTTTTAGCTCCTGAGAGCCTGTCGAAATGAGACACGAACCTTCTTAAGGGCCACCCTTATATATATATATATATATATATATATATATATATATATATATATATATATATATATATATATATATATACCTATATATATATACATATATATATGTATATATATATATATTTGGAGGGGTGTTGATTTTGTATTGTAGAAATCGTTTAAGAAAGGATATTTAGAATTTACTGAACTAGACCCGTCGCAGCTACGCCCACGAAAAATGTAATTATCAAAACCTTTTATTACTTGGTATATATTAAGTAAATATACTGAACAACATGATATTTCTCGAAGTTCAAAGAACGCAAATGTTCCTTCCTTCCTTAAAAGTAGATAGTAGCCTTCAATTTCTAACCCGACTTCAAAAAAAAAATGTGTTATAAAAAAATGCACTAAAAATTAGTAGATCGTTTAGTTCGTCTACCCATATTTAGACAAATAAAATCAGTTATAGAACTTCAAAGTCACTAAAAAGCGAAACATACAAAAAATTTGACAAAATGGAACCCGATTTCAAAAATAAAATATTCTAAAACAAAAAATGCACTAAAAAGTAAAAAAATAATTGCATATTCTTGTGCCAATTTTAGTTCACCTAAGCAAAAATTATTAAATATATATGAACAATTATTGTTATTTTTGGAGGCGGTGTCCAAATTTGTATGAATTTCTCTATGCTGACATCGACTCCAAAAATAACAATAATTATACATATATATTAAAAAATTTTTGCTTAGGTTAACTCAAATTGGCACAAGAATATGTAATTATTGTTTTACTTTTTAGTGCATTTTTTGTTTTAGAATATTTTATTTTTGAAGTCGGGTTTCCCTTTTGTCAAAATTTTTTTTATATTGTACATATTACCACGCTATGTAGTAGCCACAATCTATCCACAATCTATTTTCCAATATAAAAAATGTTATCTGATACAAAACAACTTAAGTTTGAAGAATATCACGTAAAAGCCATGAAATTCGAAGAATCACTAAATTATCACAAAGTTTTAAGTTACGCTCAGCGGAGAGGGCGGGTAACGGCTAGTATTAAATAAACTAACAGTTTATAAACGAGACGAAAATCTCGTTGAAATATTAATTAGACACTTTTTGTGATCTTATGTTAGACACTTTAGTTCCTTCCTATTGAATGCTTTAAATTTCATTCCTGTGGATATATCATGTTAAGAAATATCACATACCCTCGTCTTAGATAAGGTTTGTTACGTCAATGGAGAAATTTAGCTTCAATGAGCGTTTAGTTTATGTAATATTTTAGGCTTAATAAAGATATTTATATTTACTAGTTGATGGCTTTGGGCATACTCACGTAAATCTATCTGTACACACACTCAACCTCCTTAAATATTGCATTACGATCTTCTATCTAGTCTTATGATAAATGATTGACTACATCCTGGATGTAATTTCCAATTTTATGATCAAATATACATTACATAACATGAATGTACCCACACATTACTATAATGGACTGACTTTGCTCATTTGAATTTTTCCTTAAAAATTCGACTGTGAATGAAATACTACGAAATTGCCTTAGTAGTACTACATAAAACCTATTTTGACAAAATGGAAACCCGACTTAAAAAATCAAATAGTCTATAACAAGAAATGCACTAAAAAGTAAAAAAATAATTGCATATTCTTGTGCCAATTTTATTTCACCTAAGCAAAAAATTTTTTAATATGTATGTACAATTATTGTTATTTTTGGAGACGGAGTCAGCATAGAGAAATTCACATAACTTTTGGACACCGCCTCCAATAATAACAATAATTGTACATATATATTTAAAAATTTTTGCTTAGGTGAACTAAAATTGGCACAAGAATATGCAATTATTTTTTTACTTTTTAGTGCATTTCTTGTTATAGAATATTTGATTTTTGAAGTCGGGTTTCTATTTTGTCAAAATAGGTTTTATTTCTCGCTTTTTAGCGACTTTGAAGTTTTATAACTGATTTTATTTGTCTAAATATGGGTGACCTACTAAACGACCAGCTAATTTTTTTGCATTTTTTATAACACTTTGTTTTTTACCCGTTTTTTTTTTTATTATTTTTAGTGCATTTTTTTACAAGCATTTTGTTTTTTTTTGTAAAAATTTTTTTTTTGTCGGTTTTTTTTTTGTTAAAAATTTTTTTTAAGTCGGTTTTTAAAAAATTTTTCTTATTTTCCCATTATGAATGAGTATATCCTTTCAAAAAAAAAAAAAATTTCGCAGAAATCGGTTATCACATATAATCTCATCAGGATGCGATTTGGTGGCAATGGGACTAATGGGAAACCAAATCCTTTAAAACAAAAAAAACAATTCTAAATCGGTTAATAAATGACGGAGTTTTGAAGGGACACACATTAAAAAAATAAATAAAAATACAGACGAATTAAGAACCATCCTCCTTTTTGGAAGTCGGGTTAAAAAACCACACCGCATGCATATTTAAACTGTAACATACGTAAATATGTAAGAAACACATTGTGATTAATATAAAAATTTACTGTATCTGATCAAAAATTTTAAATCTTTGATCCACTTATTATTCAAAGCAATCGCCATGTTTTTAAATAGTCAACATACTGACATTTGCCAACTGGAGATTCAAACGTCAGATGAGAATACCCACATCTATAGAAGAGAACGAAATATAATTCCATTTTGATCTTCCAAGATGAAATTACAATGATCCAAATAATGATACGAAAATTTTGATCGATATGATACTATGTAACAGTCAATCTTTTTCTCAAACAAGTTAATATTAATTTTAATTAACATTAGTAGCACAGAATCATTTGTATACATCAAATGTAGGTATATTTGTATATAGATGTATGTGTGTATATATTTGTGTATTTTGAAGACAAATAAATGAGGAAGATGAACGATATCAAATGAAAATCAGTTGAAGTAATTAGTAAACAAACTCAAACTATATTCAAGAAAAGCTTTCTTACTTTCCGCGTACTATATATAATACTATATAATACTACTTACTATCTAACATCATCGCAACAACATAATATTCTATATGTATGTACATTTGTACAATAATAAATTTGCATATTTATTTATTTTGCATAAAATTATTTCGGAACTTTGTTAATCGTTTAATTTCCGAGGTATGTAACAACAGTTCAAGAACCGACCACACAATTCGTTTACCGTAACTACAAAGACAATTAAATCTGAAGGTCATTTAGTTATTCATTTTGATTGAGCTGCAATGTATGTATACTTGACGTCAAAAGTCGTGCTGTCATTTGCAAATTTATTTATTTATTTGTGCCTTATTTATTTGGTTTTCGAAGGAATAATTTAGCTTCCGATAAAAGTTGTTCATTATAACTATACTAGCAACTTTTAGTCTAAACATTTTCCCGAAAGCTGAATAAATAAGGCACAAATCAATTATAAAATTTTGAAATGATAGCGCGACTTATGACGCGGTGTGTATAAAGGAGTGTGTCATGTACAAGTATTGTGCTTAATATCGAAAATCCTTGCTTTTTCTGTCGCAAAAATACCGTTTTTGGTCACTGACCTAAACATAGTAAACTTTTTATAAACCGGCTCTCAGCTCTCAGCTCGCTTAATAAACACTTTTGTATTTAAAACCATATTCTGTCACGGGTTCTCCTATATATTTGTATATTTGTAAATAATATAAAATTGATAAACTCCGACACCGTCTGAGCGATCACCGTGAAACTTTGGGAAGTTGTTTAACGGGTGCTCAACAAGGTTTATGGCCAAAAATGTGATTCCCTTTCTCTCGGAAACGGTAACAGATAGAAAAAATCTTCAAAGGAAAAAAATTTTCCATGTCTTTGTATAACGTTGCATAACGCGAAGTGTATATATATATATATATATATATATATACATATATATATCGCATCTTTGAAAATTTTTAGTATCAGCATATATATATATATATACATGGGCAGATCCATTACTTTTCGACAAAAACGTGCGCATTCATGTCATCGATTTGGCAGCTGATTTTTTTATCAAAATTGTCTAGAAAAAAAAGACGATTCCCACAGTATGAGCTTCATCCGCCAAAATCCGGCGGGTGTGGAATTTTTTGAAATTTTGAAAATGCCTGTTTTTTAGTCATTTTCAGAAGCTCATAGCTTCGGCTCTGAAAAACTTAAAAACTTAAAACTTGAAACAAACGCCATTGTTTTCCTCTCAGTTTGAGCTTTCAGAAAAGCATACAAAAAGTATTTATTTTTATATAATATTTACTCTAAAATTCACACTGCATGTATGTTTTTATTGACGGTAATAATTCTTGAGATGAAAGAAGAAGTTTCATATGTATCCATTAGTTTTGAAAGACCTCACAGTTTTTTTCTTTAAATAATAATAGTTGACACCATATAAAATGATATATTAACCGAACAACTAGAAATTTAAAATAAATCATAGCTCGTAAACTACTTCGACTCAAACTTGAAATGACAAGGGTTGTTTTCGGGACTTGATGAAGTATAATCGCTGACAATTTCAAATGATTAAAAATTGAAATAAATAATATTTAGTTTTGAAGTTTTGAAGCACCTCACGGTTTTTTACTTTAAATAAAAACAGTTGACACCATAAAAACCGATATATTAAGCGAAAAACAAGAAATTTTAAAAAAATCATAGCTCGTAAACTACTTCGAAACCAAAGTTGAAACTACCAGGGTTGTTTTTGGAACTTCATGAAGTATATTCTCTGATATTTTCAAGTGATTTAAAAATGGAAGAAAAAAGTTACAGCTATCTGAAAATAGCGATTTTTCAAAAATTGATTGAATTTGCGAGGTCATATATCAAAAGGGAAGAGTCAATAGGTAAAACTGATGGTAGGTATCAATAGAGT
Organism: Nineta flava; assembly: GCA_963920215.1. Lineage (NCBI taxonomy): Eukaryota > Metazoa > Arthropoda > Insecta > Neuroptera > Chrysopidae > Nineta > Nineta flava. The sequence continues at coordinate 1,158,134 of OY986045.1, forward strand.
ACGTAAAAACGAAAAATATGAGCACATATATAGCTTTCTAAATAAAAAACTGTTGACGTGAGAGCGTTTCGAAATTGGGCAAAATTTAGCTAAAACAGTGGGTCGGGTAAAAGCTAACAGTGGAACAAGATTTTGAGTGTAAATCAAGTTTGTGTGCTTTTCTGAAAGTTCAAACTGAGAGGAAATTAATGGCGTTTCAAAACAAACAAGTTTCTAAGTTTTTCAGAGCTGAAGCTATGAGCTTCTGAAAATGACTAAAAAACAGGCATTTTCAAAATTTCAAAAAATTCCACACCCGCCGGATTTTAGCGGATGAAGCTCATATTGTGGGTATCGTCTTTTTTTTCTAGGCACTTTTGATAAAAAATCAGCTGCCAAATCGATGACATGAGTGCGCACGTTTTTGTCGAAAAGTAATGGATCTACCCATATACAAATATATATATATATATATATATATATATATGTATATATATATATATATATATCTTAATTACATTCAAAGTAAATGATCATCTAATACCTTACATATAGCTCGTATACGTGGAACTTCCACGTTATCACGTTATACTTACTCATCATGTGGCCAAACATATCTTGCATATTAATTTTTCTATGTGGATATCTATGATTTATTAAAATACACGAACAAATAGACACCTTCCATTCATAAAGAATTATGTATGGATACAACGTTATATTTCAAATTAGAAAATAAGAAATATATCTAAACAATTAGTTTCCAGCCAAAAATAATACTAAATATACAAAAATAATCAAAATGTATTTAGTTGGTATTATAGAGTATTACATAATTCTATCCGATGAACATTTTATGATATCAATGTTTTTTGATCTGCTGAATCTGAATTTTGAGGTGCCAAGTTTAATGGGTCACATATTTTTCTTCTAAAAGGTTCATGTATATATAATATATATATATATATATATATATATATATATATATATATATATATATATATATATATATATATATTTTTTTATTTATTTTAAAAGTAATGTTTGAATACCCAGTATATACTGAGTTGTATATCAATGATTAAATTGTTAACAATTCTGCGTATTCGAAATGTTAACAATTCTTTCCGAGGAACATATAATCACAAATTATGAGAAAACTATTGAGTTTATGAAAATCTTGTTCAAACAAAACTTGTTTATTTTAAAAAGAAGATTTTTTGATAACAAATCCCTTACGGTTTCAAAGATTATATATATATCCCCCCCCCCCCCAGCGAATAGAAACGCGTTCCAAAGATTTCAAAAATAAGCAGTTTTGCCCATTTTGCCCAAACATAATCCGATATTTCCCATTAACGAGCTTGACCTTAATTTTTTGCTCTATAACACATTTCGGCTCGTTATCTCTTTTCTCGGTTCTTGAGTTATCGTGTCCACAGACATCCAGACGAACAGACACACGGACATGCAGAAATGGCCAAATTTTATGAACACATAAAAAAAACATTCATGCCTACGATCAACATTTATAAGCGTTACAAAGTCGTGAGCAAACTTAATATACCTTGTATATTTACATGTACAAAATTATACGTAACAGGTTTGGACAAGAATTGTCTTATTGATTAAATCTGCAAATTGTTATTCTTAGCTTTTTAATGAAGTGACTTTTTGTGTTTTTTGAAGTCGGTTGAATTTGTTTTTAAAAGTTTTACAATATAAAATATCTCTCTTAATATTAGAATAATCGAAAAATGTACAAGGAGTAAAGTTGTAGAAAATTAAGTTCGCTTTAATTCATTACCTGATCATTTTTCTGAAACTCTAATGTGAACAGAGATATTTAAAATTTTATCTTTCAGTCTTTAATTGTAAATATTTCTGTAAATATTAGTGTAACAGAAAAATGATAAGAAACAAAATTACTGTAAAACTTAGTACCTACAACAACTCCTGATAAATTTTTCGATGTTTCAAATATTAAGGGAGATATACCAAATTTTGTGTTTCTCCCTCCCTCTAAAACCCCTTTCCCCTAGTCCGATTTTACCCATTACCGAACTTGACTTTATTATTCCAAAAGCTTCTCAAATACCAAATTTTATTCCAATCTGAATAAAACTGTGACCACTAGAGAGTGATTTATGTAATCTAAGAAAATTCGCTAAGTTGACGCAGCTCCTGCGTAACGAATTTTTATTTCTGAAGAAAGAACGGTGTTCCGAAACTAGTCAAATAAAGTGATTTTACGAAAACGTCAAACATTTGTTAATAATTACTCATTTTTTATTTATAGTTGTGTATCCTTTTTTTTAATTCCAAAGACTCACTCTTTATTCATTTTGAATAGTTTTCCAGAAATTTGACTTTTTTAAATCAAGTAGGTTTTTTATTACTAAATCAGTATCTACATATAATATAAAGATAAATAGATTATGTATATATTATAAATGGCAAAACATATATAATAAAATATAATGAACCTATATTTAAACTCAAATACTCTTTTCTGTTGTTGGTATCATCTTGTCACCAATGTATGTTGTCCTCTCATAAATGTGATATCAGTTCGTTCCTATTTATAATAATACATTGTTCTTCAAACTTACTGAACTCATCTTATATTATATTATGGATATATAAAGAAGAACTAAATTCTACACACAAAGAGTTTCAAGATACTGAAGATAGAACTACCACAACCTACTTTCAATAATTGTAGCTGTACCTATTCAATGTTATGGGTTATCTATACGTTTCGAATTAAATTATTGAAGATGTGTGTTTAAAGATTACTCTATTGAAAATTAAGAAATTTAGTTGCTGTAATTAAAGTTAATTGCTAAAATGATGTAAAAATTATGTAAACGACCCCCAAATATGTTTTCAATTTAATCTAACTATTTATGTTAAATGAAATAAAAGAGTTTTGTAATCAAGATCTAAATCTCTGATCGAAAAACGTTCATCTCGAAGTTATCAGTTACTCGACTGCTAGGAACTCTTAAAGCAATGAATTGCTGTACCAGTAATTTTATTTATATCAAATATTTTTTTATTATATGAGTTTATTTGTTTTTCTAGATTGAATTTGAAAATCTTATTTAAGAGCCGATCGTTTAAATTTCGTATCGATAAAATATCACAGACATAAATGGAGCCACCTACAGCATACGCATGTTGTGGTCCCGCCATGAATCTCTGATTGATTTATGAATATATGAAATGAATTCATCTCCATCCGGATAGAATATTTCTGTTTTCAGGGAAAGCGCAGAAGATATATCGACAGCAGTAGTTGCGATGATTTCTAAACTGCTACCCAAAATTGTGAGTGTTTCTTCGTATTTGACCGGATAGTACCCAGCAAATCATAATAAACAGAAATACTTTTTTAACAGAAATTAAAAATTTTAATCTGTAAATTAATTATTTAAATTTAGATAGCATCTAACATCACTAGTAATCGGGTTAATGTAATTAATTAATTACAAAAAATAATAAATAATCGTCTTTTGACTCTTTTGATTCACGTATGGAGGACGAAAATTTTCGTAAATTTTTTTTCTTTTCAATTAAGATATTTACAAAAATCTTCGTCAGAGTATTTTTTTTTAATAATAACGTACGAGATTTAATTTATAAAAGTAGAAATTTTTTACTTTTTAATCTATAGATGTGGAGCAACATTATCGAAAATGTTTACGTTTATTAGACATTTGCTATTTACAACATGTAAAAATTCCAATTTTTAATGATTAATTACATGAAAACCCTTCGTCAGATTTTTTTCAAAAAATTATTTTATCCGTATGAGTTCTAGCAATTAACAACATATCATAAATTCAGATTATTATCTATACATTGCCTAATTGCCTATATATACATTGTGTCCGATCAATCTAAAATGTCAACTATAAACTTATTAAAATGAGATATTCTACCTTCAATATTTTACACAATTTCTTTACCTACTAGTAACTGTTACATCGAAGTAAACAGCCAGCGTTATGAGTATCTATATACTTACACTACGTTTCTGGGTAAATCTCCTGGACATGACAGGCTTAACAAATTGTGTTACATAATATCATGTCACAACTACACTCATAAAATATTAATATAACGATAGTAAATGTATTTCTGGCATGTGTGTATATGTATGTCATGTTAGGATATACTGAGTGTTTCATGGAACAAAAAAAAAGTGTATGGGTATGACATTTATATGTTTTTAGAGACTACGGTCCGTATAATGATACACTCTGACGTACACTTGATCTTAAATATCAGAACGTGAATTTAAACGAATACTCAACGCACATTAGGTACGCTACTTTGCTACATTGTTTACTAGATTTTCGTACAAACAATAATGTACAATTATGCACAGTTTATGATATATACTGGCCTTTAACAATTTATAATGTTTAAACGTCAACTTCTTAGATTATCACAATATGTCATATTAGCGAATTTCCTCCAAAGAAAATGCAGCTATTGTTTTTGAACCAATGTTGGAATTTCGTAAAAATTTCTTCAAATGTCCATCGATCCTACTTATAAGATCACTATCGAAATCACTATCGCTAAAATTTGTATGTATGTATATATATATATATATATATATATATATATATACATATGTACTATTTTTAAATGTCTGTGGATTCTCTAGCGGTTACAGTTTTATTCTGATTAGAATGAAATTTGGTATTTGAGTCGCTTTTGGTATTCTAAAGTTCAAGTTCGTTAATGGGTAAAATCGGACGAGGGGAAAGAGGGTTTAGAGGGAGGGGAAAACACAAAATTTGACTATCTCCCTTAATATTTGAAAAATCGAAAAATTTATCAGGAGTTTAATTGTAGGTACTAAGTTTTACTGTAATTTTGTTTCTTATCGTTTTTCTGTTACACTAATATTTACAGAAATATTTACAATTAAAGATTGAAAGTTAAAATTCAAAATATCTCCGTTCACATTAGAGTTTGAGAAAAATGATCAAGTAATGAATTGTAGCAAACTTGCTTTTCTACAACTTTACTCCTTATACATTTTTCGATTTTTCTAATATTAAGAGAGATATTTAATATGTTTTGTTTGTTTGACACAAATACATGAAATATATTTTATTGTAAAAAATTTTGATTGTCGTTTCCATAGTAACTATAAACTATAATCGTTATTTTGGCTATTAATAAATTTAATTTTTACCAAACCTTAAGTCATATCAGATGTTATATTTCATTTTGATCACACTAAAATTATGACCGATAGAGAGTGATTTATGTATTCTAAGGAAATTTGCTAAGTTGTCGCAGCTCCTGCGTAACGAGTTTCTTTCTTGTTTTTTAAATAGTATATAGTTTTATGAAAACATGCTAAATACGGAAGATATAATTAACAAGCGAAAATAACAACTAACTCGGTTAATTGCTTAGATACCCGGTATATACTGGATTTATGAAAACGTTTCAAACAAACGGTGTTTACTTTTATAAAGGGAGATTTTTTGTGCATAAAATTTCTTCTCTCTTACGGTTTCAAATATAAGAAGTTTTGCCATTTTGCCCAAACATGGTCTGATTTTGCTCGAACTATACCTTACTCGAACACTCTCTAGAACACACATACGAAATTTCAGCTCACTATCTCTTTTCGTTTTTGAGTTATTCTGCTTACGGACGGACGGACGGGCAACTTCGCGGAAATGGATAAATATTTTCAATAGTTACAAAGTCGGAACTAAACCTAATATACCCTGGTATATATTATATACCGGGTATCAAATGTAGAGGGAACATCAGCTGTTTGTACAATAAACAAAATACAGTTATCATGATAACAAGCAAGTAATTTATCAGGGAAACATTATATACTTCTTGTGGGAAATTTATAATTCAGTCGGTACCGGTTTCAACTAATTTAACGTAGAATGAGCCAGCAAAACCATTTAATAAAAACTGAAATATGAAAACTGAAATATACCCATTCGGTATTTAAAAAAAATATTAAAAATGTTCATTACACATATACTAGCTTTTATTCGAAGACTTTTGACGAAAACCGCAATTTTTTTAAGGAACGAGCACTTGGTTCATGTAGCAACTTTAGTTTGGTGTTGGTCTTTGGGTGAATCTGAAAATATTATTTAATCAAAGTACAGTCAAAACCGCATATAACGACATTGAAGGAACCATATAACTAAGGACGCTATATCCGATAGTTGTTGTTATAAGCGATATACATATGAAAAGTCGAGCTATCATTTACAAAATTTATAATTGATTTGTGATTATTCGGTTTTCGAAAAATTCTTCGAATAAAAGTTGTTCATTATAACTATACTAACAACTATTACTTTACACTTTACTTGTGTTGTTTTTGTACGTTACAGACAATGAGCGAATATTCTTAAATCGACGTGGTTTCATAACTTTTTCGATCACTAAAAGTTTTTCTTTTCGCGATTCAGTCATGTTTGCAGCAACCGACGCTGTAATTTTTGTTTTAGACAATTTCCCACCCGCATTGCACACCTTTGGATTTAACTGTCTTGTCAGGGGTTAAATTAAAAAACAGTCCGGTTTCATCCGCATTAAACATTTCCTCTGGGTTGTAACCTTCGGACAGTACATGCCACTTATGAGTGGTTCCTGCACTCACCACAAACTTTTCCAGCAACACCTTGCTATTTGGTTGTAATAACCGATCAATCGTTGTTAACCGATGTCGGTATAGCCGGTTTTGACTGTAACTACATTAAATTTTGAAGTTTTTTCCCACATATTCATTATGCGTCGGAAGTTTATGATAAATTGAGGAGTTTTATATAAGTATTCCACAAATTACACATAAAGCATTAATGATTCTTATGATTACATACCAACATTAAACTTTTGTACTTTGTACATGTTCACCACTTCAAAATTTTAAACATCCGTCGCATTAAAATATTTGAAAAGAAAACCCTTATGATGAAAGCTAATTATTTATTTTTGTATTATTTCTAACATAATATGTTTTGTATAATAATAGGAAAAAGATTCAACAAGATGTTAAAATAAAATTTAAAAAAATGCGATAAAAAAGAAAATAATTTTTAATGAAATAATCAAATTAAAAAATTAATTAATTTTTAATGAAATAATCAAATACATATTTTCTTCCATTACTAGTACCGATGAAGGTATTTGTTAATCAAATTATATACATAAATGTTTCATTGTAAAATGATTTTAAATTTATAACGAATATTTGGATCTTGTTACTTCTGTAAATAGACAATAAGAACAAAATTGGTGATTTCACAGGATCTTTACGTTTTGAAATTCCATGTCAGTTGATTTTTGCTGTTTGTATGTGTTCGCGTGAGAACTCTAGAACATTTAAATGATTTTTTTGTTTTTTTACAATTTTCTCAAAAACATCTATTATTTTCTTTTTTTAAGAGACTTTTAAGAGACCTTACATTTTTGAAATCTGTAGCGGGAGGGTTGTAATAGGTTCATCACTCATTTATATATTCTAAACATTTTTTGACGACCTGATCAGAATTTATTAAGAGCGTGTATTAACATAACAAAAAATCTTTCACATAGATTTGTAATTCATCTGATAATTCAATTGAGCTACTACGGCTTTCAGATCATTGTATAGATTCACCAAAAGTCATCGTTAAATTTGTAATGTTAAATTATAAAGAAAAAAAAGTATGATAAATCTTTTAATTCATTGTATACATGGTCCACAGAGTGGCGTTATTTTTCCAAAATTTTATAAGTGCCTTCTGCATTTCTTTTTCGAAAAAATGCTTCGTATAAAAGCTAATGTTATTCGAAACACTTTTATAAAAAACACTATGAGAGTAAGACACACAAAAATTATCATATTTTGAAAAAAGTACTCTTCTTTGGTGGCCCATTGTGTGAGATCCACTTCACTTTCACTACTAAACCACTTCACTTTCACCAATAGCTTTTCTTTTCTATGTACGAACACTTCTAGAATTTGCTCCAAATCTTCCAATTCAATTGTCAGATAATTGAAGGAAAACTATTCTTCGAAAGTAAACTTCTAAAATTTGAATATACATTACCATTATTTAGATCTTTTACTTCGAATTCAATCTTCAATACTTAAGTAGGCTACAAACGCGGAACTTTGTGCAGCAACATTGAACTCAGGCTAGACAATACTTTATAACTTTATTACTCTATCTTAAAAATTCAATCTCTTGTCATCTTGTCTCATCTCATTTAATTTATAGTTTATTTATCTACTAGTTTATCTATTTCTCTGTATTTATTAATTAATTAGTTTTTGTGAATTCAAATTTTATTTGTTTTTAAAATCATTTAATAATTTTTTTTAATACTTGTATTTAGAATATTAATTTATTTAATTGTATAACAGACCCTAATAATGGCTTATTATTATTATTATTATCTGTATCTATCTCTACAGTTTTTTCAAGTTTGTTGTGTGACATTTTTACAAAATTTTTACAAAAATTTATTATAATCAATACAAAAAATTAAGTATAAAAATAATAAAGTATTTAAAGTAATCAATCTATGTAAAACATAAAAAACTATCAGAAAAACATAAAATTTTAGATAATATGTTGCAAATATCGCTACACACGAGGAACTTCTACAGCAACATTAAACTCCTCCCACAAAATATCAAATAATTTTGATTTTTACAGCAACCAGATCAAGGACATATATTTTGTTCTGCAACAGCTATACAGACTAGCAACCTACTACCGAACATTCATTTGTCCTTTAAATGTTCCTGCGCAGGTTGAGCGTCTATAGTCTCTATTTTAGAATAACATAATGCAAAGTTAAAGTGATATTCTTTTACGCCGATAAAGAGTACGGTGACTTACGATTCAACATTTTATAGACAGCAGACATTTGATTCAACATTTTATAAAAAATTGCCATCCAAGAAAGGCAAACCTACATAGAGGTAATTGAAATATTTGTACATGCTTTTCGTATCAGTACATCAGTAAAGTTCTAATTTCCTAAACCGGTTTCAATATATAAATAATATTAAAGAGAACTCTAGGATTTTTCGAAATAAATTTCGATTTTTTCCCCAATTTCCAAGATCAAAATTTTTTGTATTTTATAAATACGTATTTCGACTACAAAGTAGTTATCATCAGTATGAATTAGCTAATTGTAATTATTCTCCGAGGAGATGTTACTTGTTGCTAATTTGGTGACGGTCTGCACACAGATTTTTGGTATGTACACAATTTATACTTTCTAATAACCTACCAAATTGTTATGCCAATACCAATTTGTTAATTAACAAAGAACAGTCAGGAATTTATTGCATTGGTTGTCAAAATTGCTCGAAGAAATATATTGGACAAAGTAGACGACAAATTGGTATAAGATTTAAAGAACATATGGCACACATAAAATTTGGTAGAGTAGATAAATCAGATGTAGCCGCTCACGTTATTGAAAATAATCATAAAATCGACAAATCCAAATTAAAACTATTAAAATCAGTACCAAAACCAGCCGAACTAGATGCATATGAAAGCATCTACATTCATAAAATTGGAAATGACACAATGAATTTAGACAAAGGACCTATTCCAAATTCCGATTTAATAAGAATTTCAAAATTAAGATTGAACTGTTAGGATGAAGACTGGTTTTGAGATTAAAATTATTTGGTTTCATGATTTAGGTTTTGTAATTTTATTTTTATTTTGAGATTCTTAACTGTCAAAATCATATCCGATTTAACAAAAAATAAATAAAAATTTTAGAATTAAGATTGAATTGTTGAATTTAAAACCAATTTAGAAAAATTGAAACGATTTGGTTTCTTAGGTCGGATTTGGAATCTATTATTATTAATTTTGAGATCTTGAACTGTCAAAATCACGTGGTCCAATACTTCAACATCATTGGCCGAACTTTGGCCAATCACTTAACACGTGATCGATGTTGATTGGTTGGCATAACAATTTGGTAGGTTATTAGAAAGTATAAATTGTGCACATACCAAAAATCTGTGTGCAGACCGTCACCAAATTAGCCACAAGTAACATCTCCTCGGAGAATAATTACAATTAGCTAATTCATACTGATGATGACTACTTTGTAGTCGAAATACGTATTTATAAAATACAAAAAATTTTGATCTAGGAAATTGGGGCAAAAATCGAGGTTTCAATATCTTTGCTCAACTCGTAGAAAAACAAAACATTCCACTTACAAATAAACATAAATATGCTAAATACTTGTGCTCCACGTGATCGTACACTCTGTATTATAAGTTATAATCATTCTTTATAGTGTGTTCGTTTGCAATGCAGTCTCGCTACAGTATTTAAAGATTATAAGAAAGGTGTTATATAGTTATTACAATAAAAATTATTTCATGTTCATAAAACATAAATTTTCTGGAAATTTATTTTATTTTCTATGACTGAAAAAATGTAGTAGTTATAAGAATGATGATATGGGTACTTAAATTGAATTTTGATGTATATCGTGCGAAAGTGATTTGAATTATGATAAATTACACAATTTTCTTCACATAAAAGATGTTAAATCAATATTTATTCGGAATAAAATGGTTGACGGTACATAAGGTTATTTTTTTTTAACACGAGGAATATATTACTAAAACTTTCTATAACTTTTTAGCACCTGGAAAAATATATTCGAGAGGGATAAAACAGAGTGGTCAATTTTATTATCTCACGTTAGTAAGACCTTTTAAAACAGTTAACGAATAACAGGTTAACAGTTAACCTTTACATAGCTTCATATCTTTGTATACTTTTTTCATAGTTTTTTTTTTGTATACTCTATATATTTTAAATGTACACTGCCGTTAAAAAATAGGAAAAATTTTTTATTATACATATATTTACTAGATACGCTTAGAATGTGGCATACTAGTTCAATTTTTATGAACGAGAGTGTATGTACTATCGCCAGTTATGGTGGCGTTCTTTTTTCAAATTTATTATTGATTTGTGTCCTATCGATTCAGTTTTCAATAAAAATGATAAAAAATGTTCACTAACTTTTTTTGGCAGACTTTTTCTGAAAACCGAATGGTAAAATTTTTAAAAAAGGAACATCACTTTTGCAATTTATTGTTGTACAAACATGTTCTATTACGGCATATATTTAAAAAAAATTTTTAGTGAAAGAATTTAATCAAAGTACTTACAATAAATTTCGAAATTATTCCCACATGTGTAGGAAGTTTATGATAAATAATAAATTGTAGTAAAATTATTAATGATAAACGAACACATGATGGTATTTTTCAGGGGTCATCTGCTGGGTAAGATGGAAATTTGACGACTTTCGGTACAATAGCAATTACTAAATTTAAATATATATATTGGCCATTCTATGTAAAAAGAAACAAAAGTTATCCAGAACTGATCAAAATATTTTGCAATGTGTAAAGACTCAAATTTAAGGTTTTTTATGTAGAATCGAAAGCCGCGTGGTGAAATTGGTCATTTTTATTATTTTTGAGGGCGCAGTCATTTTTTTTGGTTAAAGATTTAAAAATAATAATTTAGAAGTTGAACAAAATTCAACGTCTAAATGGTACGTGGCTTTTGCTTCTACAAAAAAAAAACCTTAAATTTGAGCCCTTACACATTGCAAAATCTTTTGACAAGTTCTGGACAAACTCTTGTTTCTTTTTACATGGAATGGCCCATTTACATTTATATATATATATATATATATATATATATATATATATATATATATATATATATATATATATTGTGTAAGTGTTTGTTTTTACTTCTTTCTGTTTGGTTTAAATTTTTTGGTTTTAAGCTTAATTTCTATATGTGTTATACGGAATTTATAACTACATCTCAACTCAAAGTCTACTACAATTCATGTTATTGTGATTTGGGTCACAAAAATAGTTCACGGCAAGACGCTAAAACCCCAATGGAACAATAAGAAGAACAAACTTCATAGTGTGTCGCGGTATCTTGGATCTCTTTTTAACTTTTAAAAAAAAAGGAGCACTGTTGAATCTACTATAGATTCGAATACTCGAAACAAAAAATAAATAAACAAAATGTTTAATTATTATCAACAATTTTTCTTTATTCAAACAATACTAATTTTTAACAATGATTAATTCAACAATGGTAACATCAAACCGCACTACTGTGCCTTTCGGACTGAATTTTAGAACTGACTCTAATTGACTTAGGATCCGGCTTTATATACCGTCGCAACAACATATTTAGACGAATCAACAAAAAAAACATTAAAAAAAACAAATCTTGATTATCTCTACATAAATTAAAGTTAGTAACCCAACTTACATAAGCTATACAATAATAAGAGTTTACTATTTATGTTAAAAAAATAATAGTTTTGCTATAAAACAAATTATATCTTCTTTTTTTTTTGAAATAAAATAATTTTAGATCTAGATGTAATTTCTTTTCCAAATTTAATAATTATTTTCCATATTATTTTTTTTTTGCAATTAGATTGTGTGCTGAGGTCTTAAAAATTATTTCACTAATTTTCATTACAACAAGTGTAATACCGACAACTTTATCTATAATTGATTAGCAATTGAAACTTATCAAGTTAGCGAACTTTCGTTGAGTTTCAACAGGTTTATTTATAACCGTAATTATATTCAAATCATTTGGTAAAACATTGTTCACAATGCTGATAGTTCTTCTTATAACATACTATGATTGTAGATAAACCCGAAATTTATTAATTAAAATAAGAATGTTTTGACTTTCGTCAAAATAAGGTTATCAATCCATTCAGCTTGTACAAAATCATCTGTATTATTTTTATTGAATTAATTCTCTATATCTATAATTATCTAAATATGCCACAAACAAAACTTTTGTTGTAATTAAATTTTCGCATAGTTCAGAGAAATTGACCTGCTCATACTGAACAGTTGTAAGATACGTAAAATATATAACTTACAGACGACAATATTTAGACATTGTATAATACCACTCCACTTAGAAGTATAGTTCTATTAACTACAAAAAAAAATTTCAAAACAATGCCTATTTTATTCTCCATTAACAAATCATACGGCAATTAAACAACGAAAACAAATTATTTATTTTAATTACTCTACTAGTACAGTTGGTACTGTGTTTATGCTTTATTTCAGTTGTTTTTATTTATGAAGGTAATACTGTATCTATTATCACCATAAATAACAGAGATACTGTTATACTTCTTGTGTATACAATCTATAGTGTACTATGTATTAGGTGATTTTAGGTGCCAAAAATCGATATTGATTTTTTACTGGTATTTTACGTTGTGTCCACAATATTCCACGTATCTTGACTAATAAGCAATTGGCAGAGGTAGAAATTTATCTCCCCGTGCTTGCGGCCTACCCACTTTGTAAGATCTGGTATCAATAACCGTGTCCATGCTCTCTTTTCGGTTTCCTTTGCCCATTTTCGCTACCATTCAGTAAGTATCTCTCAGTCAGCGTTGCTTTCTATCCTTTGGCAATTTGATACTGAAGACATCTCATTTTAATTTGGATATCAATGGGTGGAATTCCAGCCCGTACCAATACAGGTTCCGTAGATATAGTTCGAAAACTGCAGCATATCCTAAGTGCCATCCTTCGTTGCACCCCTGCTACGAGGCTCCTATATTTTTCCCATTTGGTAGCTTGGCTTGATATGAGCGCACCATACAAGATAATCGATTGTGCCACACCCGCAAGAGTCGTCCTGTTGGACGATTTTGGTCTTCCGAGATTTGGCATAATTCTGCTTAATTTGGCATAATTCGCCAACGCTTTTGCACAATCTTACCACCATCCGTGCCACATTTAGAACGTTGTTCTCGACACAAGTAATTTTTACAAGTGGCTTTCCAGCGCTGTTTTCTCCTGGCCGTTTTCTTGTATTCTGCGGGGTGTTTGTTTTCATTTATTCTGAGTTTCCCGCGGTGTATAAGATGTCTTTTTCCGATTTTATCCTTCTAGATGACCTATTTGTGACAGTGCTTCTTGCCAATAGATCAGGAGTATTATCTAGCAGTGTTGATGGACTAGACATATCCAATGGCGTGTGCGCTAGGTCATCCAGCGTCCTCTCTAGGTTATTCCAGTAGCTTTTGAGCACACCTTGGCCTAGTTACTCACCAGGGGTGTAGGAACGTTGCATGATGACGATCCGAGTAAGTACCGCTCCCGAGCTACAAGTGCCGGTTTTGGGGATACCAAATTTCCCCTGTCCCGTAGGTTTCATTTCCTTACCTTCGTTCATTTCTCATTTGGTTTGTTTAATAGGTGAGAGGATTGCTCCCTGTGCCTTCTATTCTGCGGATTTTCTGTAGAGATTTAATCCCTTAACCTTTGGATACCCAAATCCCCACTGCAAAGCAGCAGTTTCTATTTTGGTCTGCCCCGAGTATTTTATTTCCTTGGTACCCACCATATATAGTGAATTTCCCCTATCCGCCACCAGAGGGGGGGGAGGTCGATGGGAGATTAGCAACTTCTCACGAGGTATATCTAGAGCACGGTAGTGCGCAAGGCCGAGTTTTAAGGGACACTTTGGACTTCTCACTACAGTGCTATATCTTATCGTTAATTTAGGCTCTTTTTTTGGGTGCTGTATCTTTTGAACGGAAAGAGCTACATTGTTGATATTTCGAATATAGATACTTTACGTAATTATAAGAACCAATGTTTTCAATCAACGTTAACGAATTAACCGTTAAAAAGTTATTTCACTTCAAAAACGCAAAATTCGCGGGAACGCCCACAATTCTTGGTAACTAATAGATCAAAATGATGAGCTACTTCCAGATATGCTGTAAAGTTGATATTGGGCATGTAGATAGCTGTAGTACCCAAACCGACGGGAAAATTGCGAAAACTGGAAATTTGTATCGGAAAAGTGGAAAATTTAACATTTTTTTGTTTTAAGACTAGTTCAACGCAAACTACCATGTAGAAATCGATATATCATATATACCTATTAATTTTTATACCATATAGAAATAGACATTGCAATTTGAATACAGCAGTATGCGTTGATTTTAAAAGTTATGCAACGGAAGCCTCGGAAAATTGGAAAAACATCCTCCAAAATTATGTTTTTCTGTTTTATAAATGCTATAAAGTTTGAATTTTCACTAATCGACCCGAAATAACGTCAAAATTAACAGAATATTTTGAAAAATTTCATTACCTACATCGCAACCACACCGAAAATGGGAAAAACATCCCTAAAACTTACCTCTTTACTTCTATTCATGATAGAAAGATCGGTTTTTTTCCATCACAACCCTTCGAACTTGGTAAAAACACCAAAACCAACCTTTTTGTTCTATACATACAACAAGATGCAGTTTTTTGCAATCGACGCTTAATAGCTACAAATTAGGAAGTTATTTCGAAAAACTTAATATTTTTTATTGCAAACTCCCGAAAAATCGAAAAAACACCCCCCAAAATTACGTTTTTCATTTCTATATATGATAAAATGATGGAATTTTCACCAATCGACCCGAAATAAAGTCAAGTTAACAGAACACTTTCCTTACTTATAACGCAAACCTCCGAAAATGGGAAAAACACCCCTTAAACTGCCTTAAGGCATTTTGATCAGACTAAAAATATGACCGCTAGAGAGTGATTTATGTATTCTAGGGAAATTCGCTAAGTTGACGCAGCTCCTGCGTAACGAATTTTTTTTTGTGAAGTGGAGCCAACGGGTCAAGTCAGTTCTTCAAAGACTATAACGTTGATAATCAATTATCTGTAATAAACGATTAGTTTAGAAGTCATAATCGAAACAAATCAAATAACATCTTATATATACTAAATTTTATATAGTTATTTTAATAAAAAATATATCACTCTTATTTCACATTAATTTGTGGCGTTTTAATAAAAGGCCTATGATATATGATCGATGAATATTATTATCAATAATCCAATGTATAAAATTTATGCTTTCTTTTCAGTTTTCTTTGGCAATAACACTGCTTGAATATTTGGTAATATACCGCCTTGAGCAATTGTTACAACAGATAATTTATTTAATTCTTTTCATCATTACGAATTGCTAATTGAAAATAAACTTGTTTACTTTTAAACAACTTGTTTACTTAAAAAAAGTTACATTGTAACAATACAATAAAACAATCAATGTTTTCTATTTGGAGTATTAAAACATACTGA
Source organism: Nineta flava (assembly GCA_963920215.1). NCBI lineage: Eukaryota > Metazoa > Arthropoda > Insecta > Neuroptera > Chrysopidae > Nineta > Nineta flava. The sequence goes on from OY986045.1 coordinate 1,174,356, forward strand.
TATATTAATTTAGCTATTCTTATTTAAATACTAAATGTCTATCTAATCAAAAAGGAGGCGGTAACCTTGTCAACAAATCAGATCGATATATGCTTCAAATGTTATTTTAATTACAATTAAAGTTGTTAAATTTTCCGTTTGTAAGAAAGGTAAGTTTTCGAGAAAATCTTAATAAAATATTTGCTTCTTAATAAGTGATGATATGAGATAAAGGACCGAGCTATTTACAAAGTAAATAGATCCAGACTTCATATAATAGTTGCTCCTTAAAAAGTGATGATATACGAGAAAGGACCGAGCTATTAACAAAGTAAATAGCTCTAGACTTCAAATAATAGCTGTTCCTTAAAAAGTGCTGATATCCCATAAAGTTTCGAGCTATTTACAAGCTAAACAGCTCGGTAAACTATTTATTAAAAAAATAAATGAGGGGTACATTAATTAAGTGTAAGAAAAAATTTGGTTGAAATTTATGTCGTAAGTTTTCCCTTAGTATGTTTTTATTAGCGAATTTCCTGAAAGGAAATAGAGCTATTGGTCCCGTACCGAAGTCAAAATTTCGCAAAAATTTCTTCAAATGTCCATCGATCCTACCTTGTAGATGTCAAGAATCACCATCTGTAAAATTTATATATATATATCTATGGACATCACTCTAGCGGTCACAGTTTTCATTTTATCGGAATGAGATTTGGTATTTGAAGCGCTTTTGGTATTCAAAAGGTCAAGTTCGTTAATGGGTGAAATCGGACCAGGGGAAAGGGGGTTTTAGAGGGAGGGGGAAACTCAAAATTTGACATATCTCCCTTAATATTCGAAAAATCGAAAATTTTATAAGAAGTAAAGTTGTAGGTATTAAGTTTTACTGTAATTTTGTTTCTTATCATTTTTTCTGTAACCGTAATATTTACAAAAATATTGACGGTTTAAGATTGAAAATTAAATTCCTCAATATCGCTGTACGCATTAGAGTTTGAGCAAAAATGATAAGGTGATGAAATGTAGAAAACATGATTTTCTACAACTTTGTTTCTTACGCATTTTTCGATTGTTCAAATATTAAGAGAGATATTTTAGATTTTGTGTTTTCTTCTATCTTTATGCCCCCCTTTTCCTTTGACGTATGTCATTTATTAATAAAATTGGCCATGCAAATACTAAAATCAGATACGACATTTTATTTTGATCAGACTAACATTGTGACCGCTAGAGAGTAATTTATTTATTCCAAGGAAATTCGCTAAGTTGAAGCAGCTCCTGCGTAACGAATTTTTAAAATTTTATAACGCGGCAAGTTTAAAAATATTTGAAATCATCAGAAAAATTAACTTGCCGCGTTATAAAATTTTAATAAAAACATACTGTACAGAATATTCTACAGAATCTCATATATGTAAGGTATACAAGTGTTACACATACAAGTGTTACACATTTAATTGTTTTATTAATAAAAATTCGTTACGCAGGAGCTGCTTCAACTTAGCGAATTTCCTTAGAATAAATCACTCTCTAGTGATCACAATTTTAGTCTGATCAAAATGAAATGTCATATATGATTTTAGCATTTGCAAGTCCAATTTTCTCAATAAATGACATACGTCGAGGCGAATGGGGGGAGGTATCAAAAAAGAAGAAAACACAAAATATAAAATATCTCTCTTAATATTAGAACAATCGAAAAATGCGTAAGGAATAAAGTTGTATAAAATCAAATTTGCTACAATTCATTACCTTATCATTTTTGCTAAAACTCTAATGTGTACAGAGATATTAAGGAATTTAATTTTCAATATTAAACCGTCAATATTTCTGTAAATATTATTGTTACAGAAAAAATGATAAGAAACAAAATTACAGTAAAACTTAGTACCTACAACTTTACTTCTTAAAAAATTTTTCGATTTTTCAAATTTTAAGGGAGATATCTCAAATTTTATGTTTCCATAGCATAGCATACGCGAAGCATATGCGAAGAGTAACAAAACGCTACGCGTTTTGTGCGAAGCCTTTGGCTTCGTATATTTAAGCCTTTCAAAAATTATTGATATCCGACCAAAAACATAAATGTAAGAAAGGGCCGAGTTTTCGGGAAAATCCTTAATGTAATAGTTCCTTCTTAAAAAGTGATGATATGAGAGTAATGACCGAGCTATTTACAAAGTAAATAGCTCTAGACTTCATATAATAGTTGCTTCTTAAAAAGTGATGATATGGAAGAAAGGACCGAGCTATTTACAAAGTAAATAGCTCTAGACTTTATATAATAGTTGCTTGTTAAAAAGTGATGATATGGAAGAAAGGACCGAGCTATTTACAAAGTAAATAGCTCTAGACTTCAGATAATAGTTGCTCTTTGAAAAGTGATGATATCCCATTAAAGAGCCGAGCTATTTACAAAGTAAATAGCTCGGTAAACTATTAACTAAAAAAAATAATGAGGGGTAAATTGATTAAATGTAAGAAAAAATTTGGTTTAAAATTATTTCATAAATTTTCCCTTAGTATGTTTTTAAAATTTTATATAGCGCGGCAAGTTATTTTTTCTGATTTCCAATATTTTAAAACTTGCCGCGTTATAAAATTTTAAAAACATACTAAGGGAAAACTTATGAAATAATTTTAAACCAAATTTTTTCTTACATTTAATCAATTTACCCCTCATTATTTTTTTTAGTTAATAGTTTACCGAGCTAGTTACTTTGTAAATAGCTCGGCTCTTTAATGGGATATCATCACTTTTCAAAGAGCAACTATTATCTGAAGTCTAGAGCTATTTACTTTGTAAATAGCTCGGTCCTTTCTTCCATATCATCACTTTTTAACAAGCAACTATTATATAAAGTCTAGAGCTATTTACTTTGTAAATAGCTCGGTCCTTTCTTCCATATCATCACTTTTTAAGAAGCAACTATTATATGAAGTCTAGAGCTATTTACTTTGTAAATAGCTCGGTCATTACTCTCATATCATCACTTTTTAAGAAGGAACTATTACATTAAGGATTTTCCCGAAAACTCGGCCCTTTCTTACATTTATGTTTTTGGTCGGATATAGATTTATAGATATATATAGATTTATGTGTCTCGGTTTTATTGGTCCCAGTGTTATTTCGATTGGAATGAAGTTTGGTATTTAAAGCTTTTTTGGTATGTGAAAGGTTAAGTTCGTTAATGGGTAAAGTTGGACAAGAAAAATTGGGGTCAGAAAAATTTTTTAGTAATGAGCTGTAGCAAAACTTGAATTTCTACAACTTTACTCTATTTTCGATTGTTCTAATATTAAGAGAGATATTTTCAATTTTGTTTTTTTTTTCTTTCTTTATGCCCCCCTTTCCCTTGGCATATGCCATTGACCAATAAAATTGACCTTGCAAAAACCAAAATCATATTAGATATGACATGATTTGATTACACAATACGAATAAATGATTTTTCACTTTGATTACACAATAAGAATATTAAGAACGTAACTCTCTAGTGAAGGAGGCAAAATCAAGTTATTATCGATTGATTTCAGTTATTTTCGTTTTTAAATACGAAAAAAATATTAAAATTTTAAATACGACAAAATGACAAAGTTTTTAGTTTTTTAGGGGAAGAAACCATTTTATACTCACTGAAATACATCCAAATTGACGTCCACCATCCCAGTTATCTGGCAGTACATTCTATTTTAAAGAGTTAGATTTAGTGAACATATGTACACATTTCCATGATGAAATGCACAAACAATTTTGAGTTTGTCATTTAACCACGTCACTACTAATACCTTTGTATAGATCTGTACAAGCATTACATTGCATATTTACTAATATTCTATTTTCTTCTTTGCAGAACAAGAATGGAGCAAATCAATTCAAACCAAATTTGAGAAAAAATATCAATATTTGTTGATATGTCGATTATTTATTCAATGACAATTCCTCAAAAATATAATAAAACATTAAATAATAATAATGGACAAAATATTATGGTTTTAAAACTGAATAATTCATGTGAACAGTTTGTTTACAACAAACAGTCTAAAATACCTAGACTGGGTGATTATCATCAACAAAGTGGTGAATAGTCATGAGGAAAGCTGTGCTGCGTGGTGGTATACGCAGAAGAAGAAATGTGGGCGCCCGGTGCGGTGATGCAGTGGTGTGTATAGTATCAGCACTGCTGGTGGTTCCTGGGTGACATACGTCATGTGTGCAGGCGGGTATACATCGGGTTTGTTTCAACGGTACATGTGGTCGGGTCAAGTTGTGTTATTATATTTTCTAATTATATCGGCTATTTTTGGTGTTGAATGTGTTGGTTCTGCTTCAGTTCTAGTTCATAAATATAGTACACGTGTTGTTCGAACTAAATACGGTCCATTACGTGGTGTTATTGTACATAGTCACCCTCCGGTTGAAGCATTTCTTGGTGTTCCATACGCCACACCACCGCTTGGAAGTCTCAGGTAATATTTTCTTATAATTTTTTGTAAATTATGATATCAATACGTAAAGCACAAACAAAACAATCAAAATGATCGTATACTTGGACCCTAAATTAACTATTTACCGTCAATGTAAAGTCCGTTCACTTTAGAAAATCCGTTGAAGATTAAAGGTTATAAGTCATATACCTCTATAAATGATTTGTGAGTCCATCAAAATGTTTATAGGCACTTAATTAACAGTTGATTGTTCGATGAAGTATCCTTTGAAAGGTGAGTTTAAACGCTATACTTTGTCTTACGCTAGATTTAAAAATTTTTAGGACAATTCAATAATGTCAGAAATAGCATATAATTACATATTTGTCTATACTTAAGCGCTACAATACAATACTAATGTCAATTTCCATTAAGGTTACGAAGACATAGTATGAAAGAACTAGCGTATACTATATAGACAAACATGTTATTAAAGATTATTAAAATAATCAAAGAGAACTCAAATTACATTTCAAATTTTGCCCCTATTCCTAGAAAATTTGTATGTATTTTATAAATACGTATTTCGATTACAATGTAGTCATCATCAGTATGAATTTGCTAATCGTAAATATCTCTGGGATATGGATTCAGAGATATGTTGCTTGTGGCTAATTTACCCTAAGCATAAAATTAGTAATGAAAAACAATCGGGCATATATGATGTCAATTGTCAAAACTGTTCGAAAATTTATGATGGTCAAAGTGGTCGCCAAATCGGAATTCGAATCAAAGAACATCTGGCTCATGTGAAATTTGGGAGAACCGAACGTTATTGAGAACAACCATAAAATTGATAAATGGAATCTAAAATTACTGAAATCGGTACAAAACCCCACAGAATTAGATGCATACAAAAGTATCTTCATATACAAATTGAGAAAACAGATAATGAATTTAGACAATGGCCCAATTCCAAATTCTGATTTAGTAAAATTAAACCATTTTCAAATATAAAAATAAAAATCAAATACCTGAATGTCAAGGTTAACATAGATACACTCACTTTAGTGACAAAACAAATGCCGCAGTCACCAAAGAATACCGCCAATAAATAGGTGGGGCTTTCCACACACCTAATCCAGTAGTCAGGCAATTCAAATAATCCTCAAGTCAGATTATACCCTCAGTCAAATCGTATAAAAGGACAGAACTTGTTTAATGTCATTGTGACACACGCACAAAATTAGCAACAAGCAACATATCTCTGATCCATATCCCAGAGATAGTTACGACTAGCTAATTCATACTGATGATGACTACATTGTAATCGAAATACGTATTTATAAAATACAAACAAATGTTCTAGGAATAGGGGCAAAATTTGAAATTGCAAATTTTGAAGTAGAAATAGCATTTTATATCAAATAACCCTAGTTAGTTTTTATTCGAATTATCTCAATAATTCTTTTTCACAGATATATGCCACCAGTGACACCATCAATGTGGCGTAATGCTCGCTTAGCAGATCGTTTTAGTGCTGTGTGCCCGCAAAAACCTCCAGATATAGGAAATCGAACTGAAGCATTATTAGAATATCCACGTGGTCGATTAATTTATTTAGAAAAACTTTTACCATTATTAGCTAATCAAAGTGAAGATTGTCTATATCTAAATTTATATGTTCCACGAGCAGGTAAGTCAATTCCACTTTTACATTTTGTTGATACAATACTATTAAACTGTTTATCATACCCTTCTTCATCGAAATCGCTATGGATTCAAATAGTATGTTAAAAGTAACTTGCATTTCATTTCAATAGTTGTTTACCTATTTTAAACATTTTCTATATTTACATCAATTTTCCTTGTGTCTTCAATAATAATTATGAATAAAAAAATTCGTTACGCAGGAGCTGCTTCAACTTAGCGAATTTCCTTAGAATACATAAATCACTCTCTAGCGGTCACAATTTTAGTATGTTCCAATTAATATACCATTTTCGTCGTCGTATATGATTTTAGTATTTGCAAGTCCAATTTTATTAATAAATGGCAAACGTCGAGGGGAATGGGAGGGGGAGTTATAAAGAAAGAAGAAAACACCAAATATAAAATATTTCTCTTAATATTAGAACAATCGAAAAATGCGTAAGAAATAAAGTTGTAGAAATCAAGTTTGCTACAATTCATCATCTTATCATTTTTGCTCAAACTCTAATGTGTACAGAGATAGTGAGGAATTTAATTTTCAATCTTAAACCATCAATATTTCTGTAAATATTTGTGTAACAAAAAAAACGATTAGAAACAAAATTACAGTAAAATTTAATACCTACATGTTTACTTCTTATAAATTTTTCGATTTTTCAAATATTAAGGGAGAAATATCAAATTTTGTGTTTCCCTCTCCCTTTAAACCCCGCTTTCCCCTTTTCCCCTTTTCCGATTTTACCCATTAACGAACTTGACATTATGAATACCAAAAGCGCCTCAAATGCCAAATTTCATTCCGATAAAATGAAAACTATGACCGATAGAGTGATTACAGACATATATATAAATTTTACAGATGGTGATTTTTGACATCTACTAGGTAGGATCGATGGACATTTGAAGAAATTTTTGCGAAATTTTGACTTCGGTACGGGACCAATAGCTCTATTTCCTTTCGGGATATTTGCTTATAATGGCGAAAATCACGATTCGATTTTTGTGAAGTGGGGCATGGGATGATACTAATTGATAATTTATGCTTACAGGTGATAATTCCATGTATCGCTATGCTCTGAAATACTAAAAAAATAACGGCTCACTCGCTTCGGTGCATAGCAAACTGAACCTGCCTGTAGAAATTAAATATGAATAGGGAATATGCATGAACATTTTTTTTCACTTGAATTGAAGCATGTTTACTTGACAAATATCAAGGCAAAATTACTTTTTAAATAACTTTAAAAATAAGCGAGATATGAATGATTGAAATTCGCAATTAGATAAAGAGGGTGATAGCCCTCTTGATATGTTATGTGACGTCATATTACACTTTCACCATTTAAAATACACGTAAAACTCCGTTTTTAGTATTTTTGCAAGAAAGAGACAGATAATAATCTTTAAAAGCTTATAGCTTCCTTGATATTTGTCGGATTTTAATTTCGTTTTTAAATATTATTACAGTATTAACAGTATTTTCATGTTCTGAAAATAAATGTGAAAAAAATTTCCATGCATATTCCCTATTGTCTAGATATATTAATGAAAAATTCATTCAATATATAGTTAATGGGTAATGATCGAATAATAATGTTTATGCCACTAAATAAGTCTGTAATCTCGGCTGTTGGAATACCAATTGGATCACCTGAACAAACCCTCTGTGAATTACATTTCGCAAGAAATTCAATACAAATTATGTAAAATCATGAAAGTTTTTGTTTACGACTATGAGATTTTAACAAATAAATAATTATGAAATAAATAACTTACACGTTAGCGTGTAAATACACTCTTAAAATGTTCTGCAGGAATACGTTTACGTGTTTTATCACCAATCGATTATATGACATTTCTTCTGTTAAATTATTAAGTGAAAAAAGTAATAACAAAAACAATTTAACCCATTTAGTTTCTTTATTTTCCACATTTTAAATAAAGTGTACAGATAGGTATATGGATGTTGTCAGAAAAAAATAAATCCGCCGATCCCTAGAATATCTAAGAAGCAAATGATGAAAGAAAGTATTCCTACATACGCTATGAATACTGGTCATTTGATATTTGATCTTTTTTCTTTTTTTTTTGGGCATTGATCCCACTTATTTTAGAAAGCAAACAGTAAATTTGATTCCGTAATTGTTAATATTTAAAAAAAAAGTTGCGTTAAACTATGTTAACGAAGTGCAAAAATGAATAAATAAAATCGACTGTCCTTTCTTTGACAGGTTATATTTAGAACTGTTGAGTCAAACTAAACCTTTTCAGCGAATTCCCTCGACAAGACCGATGGCAAAAGTTTCATGTCCATCGATCCAATGTAGTAGCCGGCGGTAATGGCCATCTTTAAATTTATTTATATATATACAGAAGAGTCTCATTAAACCGGGCACTATTAAAAACTAGAGGGTGCCGGATTAGTGGAATGTTCGGATTACTGGATTGTATAGAAAAATTTATAATAAATAAAATAAAGCATTTCATAAAGGGAATATATTGCCGGAGCGGGAGCGGTGGGGATGCGCGGCAGAGGTTACCGGATTAGTTAGACTCTACTATATACATAAATATATATAAATATGTATATACTCGTTAATGGGAAGAATCGGGCAAAGGTAAAACAGCGCTAAGCGGAAGGTTAAAAATTGATGGGACATCTCTCAAAATATTGGCAAAATCGAGAAATGTACAATCGACAAACATTTGAGTGTTATTAGAGTTATAGAAAAAATTATAAGATAATGAATTGTAATTGATTTTCTATAATTTGACTAATACATTTTTCGATTTTCTAATATTAAGAGAGATACACTTTATTTAGTGTATTCTTTATCGTCCAATCCTCTCCCTCTCTCTTCTTTCTACTTGACCAATTCTACTCATTAGCGAACGAACTTGGTCTTTCAAATACGAAAAGAATATCGGCCTTGTTTTCGAAAGATTCAATTTCATTCCTAAGTAAGTGATTTTAAATTAAATATTTACTAGCTTCTATAATCTCAAACCGCTTCCGAATTGTACAAAATGAATTCTAAATTTGATGCGAATTCATATAAATGAATTTATATAGTCATTAAGATGATATCAATTTTAATCCAAGTATTCGTAAAACTTGGATGAAATATTGGATAAGATATTAAAAAAAAACAAAAATACAGGCGAATTGAGAACCATCCTCCTTTTTGAAGTCGGGTTAAAAATAAAATGTACAATTCTTTATTGGATTTTTTTTATAACAAGTAAGGAGTGTTTTTGCTAATTTTGAACTTTATATAGATTAAGCGTTTACTCCAAACGCTTAAACTGATAAGTTGTGACAGAATTTCAGATTAATAATCCGTCAATACTGTTAATTACAAAAGCATAATATGTACATACATACCACTTTTATATACAACTTTCTATTTTTATATATTTGTGCGTTTGAATAGTTTAAAATGTGTTACTAATTATGTAGGAAATGCAAATACTAGACAATGAACACAAAATTTTACGGACGTAAAATTCAATTTTAACAGAAGCAGTGTACAAGTTTAGTGCTACTAACTTTCAAGTAATATGAAACAGACAAGTTGAGTAAGAACGCTAATGAGTATCGTGCAGCGACTCTCCCAAGATGCTATAAAAATATTCTAGTAAACTAACTCGTATAATTATTATTATTAAAATTTACTTATTGTTAGAAGAATGAATTTCATAGTTAACTAACAATTAGTTTTTTACAGAATACAGTCAGTCACAACATAAACTTCCGCTTTTTATATCTGTAATATGCAATAATCTTTTCGTTTCATCACCTCATTATGAAGTTAAACGAGTTTTCAAATACTTTATACATATACCGTATGTGTTGGGAAGCATTGCTAATAGAGAATCAATGTTAAATATTATTTACTATAATAACTGCTTAATAAAGAAATAATAAAAATAGTGGCGGTACTCTGTAGTGTGTCTATTGAGTATGCTTGCTGGACTGTTTTGTACTGCATTAACATGTAATGAGAGTGGGTTTAATATGTTCATTGTTGTCTTCTTAAGCTTCGCTTATTAGTTCTAACAATTGGCAATTCTTTTTTGAATATCCCTTATTATTTGTATGTGAAATGTTTGAAAATAAATGATAGTATTCTATTAACGGTATAACATAAAACAACAATCCACACAAAATAAAAGAAAAATAAAACCCCAAAAAAAAAAAAATAGAATTATGAAAAAAAAAATTAAACCAACGGTTCGAATATTCCTCCATTATTTGGTAAACAATATCCGAGTCGATTGTAGAAATTGACCCTTGAGGAGAAATATTCCCACAATTGTCAACAATTCTTTGCCTTAATTGTTGCAAATTTTCAGGTCTATTCCGCGAATAGATCTGTGTTTTGAGAAAACCTCACAAAACAAAGTTGGTAGGAGATAGATCTGGCGATCTGGCTGGCCACTTAAAGGTTCCAAAACCACTCATAAGACCGGGAAGTTTGTTCCAGGAACAGCCTTACTATCATGGCTTTGTGTGCAGGGCAACCATCTTGTGGGAACCATACAGATTCCAGGTCAAAATTAAGAAGAGTTCTAACATTTGGAAAAATATTATTTCGTAACAAACTCAAATATTTTTGAGAATCTAAAGATCTGTCAATGAAGAGTGGTCCTATAATATGATCACCCAATATTCCAGTCCAGACATTCAGTTACAGTATGTATTTTGTATGTATGGTTTTATGGTAAATATTCGATTTATTTATTTAACAATGATTCTCTATGAGAAATGCTTTTGAAAACGGTCTGTATATATATATATATATATATATATATATATATATATATATATATATATATATATATATATATATATATATATATATATATATATATATACATACAAATATATATATATATATACCCTGTATACACACACACACTCATATATATATATATATATATATATAGGGTATATATATATATATTTGTATATATATATATATAGATATATATATATATATATATATATATATATATATATATATACAGGGTGCCAGCAGTAGTCGAGGTTCAGAAGAGCGTAGGTAGAGGGTACGGTTTTGAAACGAAAAGTCCTGAGACATTTTTTTATTAGACGCACCGTTAATTAATTATTAATTAATTAAGGAAACCAGGTTGAAATCAAAGCTTTTCCAATAGAGAATCAATGTTAAATATTATTTATTACTGGCTGTCCATGTGGTTACTGTATGAAGTCAGTCAGTACACATGTAATGAGAGTATGTTAAATATGTTAAATATGAATTCTTACCTTTAATATGCGCATCACAAATCCCCACTCTTAAATGACAAACAAACAACCATACGCATACAGTATATCTATAGAGACTATTCAGATGTTTGTATGAATGGGATGACTCTCAGTACATGTGTACTGACTGACTTCATAGAGTCACAACACGGCCAGCCAGTGATAAATAATATTTAACATTGATTCTCTATTGGAAAAGCTGTCCAACACACACGGTATATATATATATATATATATATATATATATATATATATATATATATATATATATATATATATATATATATATATATATATATATATAAATATAACACACAGACCTCATAAAATATGCTTGTTCTACTTTCTTGGTAACTTTAAAATATTACCTACATATAATATTATTATATTTTATAATATTTTATTTATACCAAATGTACGTTATTAATTTCTACAAACTCAAACAGATTCAAGTCAATTTATTTTTACATCGATAATAAATGATATATTGTATAAGTTGTGCCAATGATAGAAGATTTATTGCAATGATTCTTACACTATTCTATAACGGATATAAGAGTGGATAATGCGGTACATTCAAGAGTGTGTCGGTAGTCAACATGATTTTATCAATTTAGATATTCGTACAACGATTGCTTTGACTTGTGACATTACATTGCTTTAACATTAGACACTTTTTGGCAATTGTCTTGACCCGGTAATTTTGAAATAATATTTGACTATGATGCAAATGATATGATTTATTATTTGTTATTCAAATTTACTAAATGACTTATTCAGTGGATATTTTTTAAAATGCATGTGCTTTTTGTTAATGTTTAATTTTGTTTTTGAATCTGTTATACGAGGGTTTAGCTACTAACGACAATAGGGAATATGCATGAAAATTTTTTTTCACATTTATTTTCAGAATATGAAAATACTGTTAATACTGTAATAATATTAAAAAACAAAATTAAAATTCGACAAATATCAAGGAAGCTATAAGCTTTTAAAGATTATTATATGTCTCTTTCTTGCAAAAATACTAAAAACGGAGTTTTACGTGTATTTTAAATGGTGAAAGTTTAATATGACGTCACATAACATATCAAGAGGGCTATCACCCTCTTTGTCTAATCGGGAATTTCAATCATTCATATCTCGCTTATTTTTAAAGTTATTTAAAAAGTAATTTTACCTTGATATTTGTCAAGTAAACATGCTTCAATTCAAGTGAAAAAAAAATTTGCATGCATATTCCCTATTGGGTTGCGATTGTTAAGTTTGTAATATTCAATTTTGTATTGCGTTTTATGGTATAAGTTTTGTTATATAAATTTTGTCTAGGTATTTATTTTATTTAAAAAAATTAGATAGAAACCCAGCATAAATGGTGTAACCCTCCTTAAACGAGTGGGAGACCTATAAATATTTACAAGTGCGATAAATTAAAGGCTTGTTTGTGATACTGTTACGAGATTTTTTACTATTCATTATCTGCATACTCTATTTGATTAGAAGGTAATCGTCAGTATCTAAAAGTTCAGTTGTATGATAAATAATAGACAAAAATTTGCTTTATCAACTTATTTTAGGTGTTGAAAATAGCGGTAATAAACACATTTGTATAACTGAATTACACTCTAGGAAACTCAATTTTCATAATATATAAAAATAGATATATATATACATATACATACAATGTATTTTATAAATGTATATGGTAAGTATATAGTGTAAATATAAAGAAAAACCATCTAAAGAAAATTAAACTTTTAAGAATAGATGAAGTGTAAAATAATTCTATTGTATTGTTATGAATGCAAGAAAGACTTCGAGTGTAGATGAAAGAATTAACGAACAACACAAAGGATGGATGCTCGTTGCTGCTGTTTTTTTTTCTTTCATACACAGAAAAATAGAATTTATTCGAAGAAATTGGAATGACTACTCTAGTGATTGTTAGTGACTACAAGCATAAGTTTATACTTTATTGTGTGTGTTTACGTCCTCAATTCCGTAGTGCATTGCAGTGTTTGATGCAGCAGTCTGCAAGCAGTGCGGAAGTGAGGTTGTACACCTATCATTCATCGGAGGAAACAAAAGTTACAAGTATTATCACAGCCATCAGAATCATCATCGAAAAACTGTACCTTCAACGTCTTATTTGAGTGTACGAATAACACTATTCGTATAAAAATTTAGTAAAATGGACGTAGTTCAGTGGTTTTGCCACTCGCATATGAAGAAATACGGAAATTAAATGTTGATCATGACAATAACATGAAATATGTTTTCTTGTAAATATTTATGTGATACGTAATTTATATGAAATTTATTTAAATTTTATCTGAATGTCACACCCATATTTATTCAAATGACAATAACTCAAGATCACATCGAATAAAACATATAAATAGCCGAGAAGAGAAAAATACTAAGTTTTGAAAACCAGTTCTTATCTTCAAATAAAAAAATGAAAAGGTAAATATATTGACATATTTGGTTAAAAATTCAAGAAGAAGTTAAACGCATTCATCAACACGTATTTTATTTAGCTCGTAAATATAATTTTCGATTATAGAACTTTTATCGTTTATATCAGTGTTGCCAGAAAAATTTTGACTTAACCCGTAAACCCACAGCATTAAAATAGCCCAAAGAAATGTTTTATTAGAGTAGTTATTAATTAAATTAAATACTGATATGAAAAAATTAACTCGTCAACCAGGAATCGAACCTCGGGCCTCTGGATATCTAGTCCAGTATGCTTCCGCTACACCAAAGACGACTGTGACGTAATAGCCAACTTTTTCATATTCTTATTTTTTATTTATTTAGAGTAGTTATGTTATAAAAAGTTGAAAGCATACATTTGTTCTATAAAACTCTTAATACTCTCGACAAATAAAAGCTTGGTTATTGCAAAATAATACTGTTAGTAATACCTAAAAATTTATTTATATACATTACAACTAATAAAACGAAATGATTTAAATAGAACTATTGCTAATTAGAGTAAATAATTTTTCTTTCCAAAAAAATCTGAAACCTATAGTTAATTAATGTATAAACTTTAAACATAAATTTTAGTACTGTTTAATATAGTATCTTGATTCTAAAGGTCTTGGTATTATAAGCACAGTTATTAAATACATTTTTAAACCATTATATATATATATATATTTTTTTTTTACCTAAATGCTACTTGTAAACAAAAGACAATATAGAAACACTAGAAAATTTGAAGAAAAAAAAGAGACGCACTAACAAAAATATGTACATAATATTTTTAAAATCTTAGTCTTTATCATAATGACGTAGAAGTTAGGTGATGACAAAATTTCTTGGGACTAAATATACTAGCATAAACAAGCATACATCCACATTAGAACTTGGTTCATTTGTATTGAATGCTCGAATAATATCACAGTTTGGGTGAAACATTTTATTTTCAAAATAATGGGAATGAAATATATGAATGTTCCACCCCCCCCCCCCCTTTTAAGTCCATTTGTCATTTTAGTTTGAGGTGTGAAATGTGATAAGTGATAATCAACAAGTGTATCGTGGTGTTAAGTAGGCTACAAACGAGGAACATTATGCAGCAACATTGAACTCCGCCTACAAAATATTTTGTCTACAGGCGTGCAACCAAAATTGGGGACTTAAAATTTTTACTTTATTACTTTATGACTGTGATCGAAAAATTCAATCACTTGCCACCTTGTCTCCATCTATCTCATTTAATTTGTAGTTTATTTATCTACTAGTTTATTTATATGTATCTTTAGTTTATTTATTTGTATGTATTTTGTAAAAAATTCTTACAAAAATATATTATAATCAATACAAAAAATAAAGTATAAAAATAATAAAGTATATAAAGTATATAAAGTAACCAATCTTGGTAATAAAACATTAAAAAATATTAGAAAAACATAAAATTTTAGATAATATGTTGCAAATTTCGCTACACACGAGAAACATGTACAGCAACATTAAACTCCTCCCACAAAATATGAAATAATTTTGATTTTTAGAGAAACCAGTTCAAGGACATGCAATTTGTTATGCAACAGCTATACAAACTAGCAACCTACTACCGAACATTCGTTTGTCCTTAAAATGTTCCTGCGCAGGTTGCACGTCTGTAGTCCCTATTATATACAGTACGTCGTACGACAATTAGGATTCGCAAATGGTTGTTTAGTGCCACTGATCTCAATTCACTGAATATTAATAAATAAAGATGAATATATGATATTACTCTATAGCATAGGTGGGCAGACCTTGACTGCACTCAGCTCTGAGTGAGAGGTAGGAAGAGAGATAGAGTGAATATAGGGTATCCCTACCAATTATTATTATTTTCTTTTTTTAATTAAAACATTTTCTGAAAAAAATATAACAATACCAACTATTTTTTATAGTCACTATTATTCAAAGTATACAATACTTACAATACATTGAATACATACTCTGGAATTTTGGGCTGGTGATTTACCGCTTGTAAATTTTTTGATGATTTAGCTTGAGTTTAGATTGCAGAATTAGATTTTAGGAAATTCCGAATACTTTGCCTAAACTATTCATTTCGGAGAATTAATAAACAATTATTTACTTGATTTAATTATTTTTTCTTAGTAGGGGGTATAGTATCATGGGAATTTGAGGACACTGGATGCAAAAAAGATGCCAATGATCAAGCTGGGTGGGGGGGAGGTTTGGTAATTTGTTACTAATTTTTAAATGGTTAAATTTTACATAAAGTGGGATTACATATAGTTGTTGTTGTTGTAATTATTGTTATTGCTATCATCATTATTGTTATTATTATTATTATGTTTTTTGGTGTATCTCTCCATATTGTAAAAGATATTTTTTAAACAATAAATATTTTATAAAACTATTTCTAAATTGATTGAATAAATTATTGGGCAATAATCGGTAGGCAACCTGTATTGAAACATCGTTCCGGTTTACTACAAAACATACTTTTATTACTTACTCTCACCTAGCTTATGGAAAGTCCATTCGACTCCGGCGAGCCGTCTGCGCCCACCTCTGGTCGATAGTCCAGAGGTAGGCAGGAGATGACTTGGCCAAGCTCTGAGTGAGAGGTAGAGAAGAGAGATAGAGTTAATACAGGGTAACCTACCAATTATTAATATTTTCTTTTTTTAATTAAAACATTTTCTGAAAAAAATATAATAATACCAAATCTTTTTTATGGTCACTATTATACAAAGTAAATAATACAAGCAATCATTCAATACATACTCTGGAATTTTGGGCTGGTAATTAGGGTCATTAAATGTACCTTTTTAGTATATATCATATTTGTGTATGAATAAAATAAAAATATATAAAAAATATATATAAATCTTTTGAACCTTTAAGTTTACCGCTGGACCATTGTAATAAAAGAGGGAAATTTTTGCAAAGGATAATTTTAAATAGAATTAAAGTTTTGGAAATTACAAATGATTTGTCTAAATATTTTACTATTCATATCCGAGAACTAATAAAGAATTATTTACCTGATTTAATTATTTTTTCTTCGTATGGAGTATGCTCAGTATAGTGTCATGGGAATTTGATGAATTAAGTTAAATTTTACATAAAGTGGGAATTTGAGTTCTTCGAGTTAGTCTACTTTGAATTGAAAAAGTGAAAAGTACTATTTGTAGTAGTGGAAATTATTTTTCGCATTTGTTTTTCAAAAAAAATAAAAGTAGTGAATTTAATAATGGAGAAGACATCGCAAGCAGTCTTGGATAAGTTCAGATTATTATTATTATTATTATTGTTATTATTATCATTATTGTTATTATTATTATTATTATGTTTTTTGGTGTATCTCTCCATACTGTAAAAGATATTATTTAAACAATAAATATTTTATAAAACTATTTCTAAATTGATTGAATAAATTATTGGGCAATAATCGGTAGGACAACCTGTATTGAAACATCGTTCCGTCTTCAAAACATACCTTCTTTACTTACTCTCACCCAGCTTATGGAGAGCTCGTAAGGCTCAGACGAGCTGTCTGTGCCCACCTCTGCCTATACCTAAATATTATTTTTATTATAGTAGGCAAATTGTATTATAGTAAGCAATATACATTATACACAAATTTCAAATAGAAAATAAGAAAGGGCATTGTTATTACATAAAAAAACTATTTGTCCTTCTAATACAGAGAAAAATGCCGAAATCCATTTATTTTTAATAATAAATATTTTGTCTTTTATTATTAAATAACCACAATATATTGCTGTTATTGTCTGATATTTGTTTACAGAGAAATATTTTACATTCTTTTTTAGCTTATAAGATTCTGAAATGAAATCTCTATAAAATTTCTCCTCCAAGTAAGGGACATGTTTTAAATATGATTAAAATACGTTGCCCTTCTACTTTGAAATACTTTCCCCTTACGCGCATATAAAATTCAATACATTTGAATTTGATTCTGCAATAAGCCCACTTTTAACATGATTCCTTGTGTCTATGTTGGCGACCGAAAAGTATAAATAAAGTATAATCAGTGGCGGATTTGCCAGGTAGGCAGCTGACTAGGGTGGCGTTTTGTTTGTTATCACTAGATACAACACTACTTGGATGATCAAAAATAGAATTTGTCATTGGAAAGCGTACAAACCTGATACATTATGAATCACGGACAATGAACTTTTTTCATGTTGTTATAATATATTCTTTTTTGTATCATTCTATCGAAAAGAGATGATTAATATAACGATTGTCTTTAGCGTCGAACGTTTTAGGGTTGATTTGGGCGTCCCACGTACACCTCGAGCTATTTTGACAGTGAAATAATGCTATTTTTCTAAATTATTTTCTAAATTATTTCCACACTGCATGTGCTAGAGTTGAAGTTTCTACGAAGATGAAAATATGGATAAATACAATTCTAATTAATAATGATTGGTGGCAAGTAATAAAGTTTGTTTAATTCCAACCTATAGCGTTTTCAACAATAGCGTCGAGCGCCAGCATGAAAATGTACCGTAAAAGGAAGGGGCGGTCTAGAGCAGCGAATTTTCTTAATCCGCCCCTGGGTATAATACTTGTATGCTTCTGTGTAGCGAACATCAAGAAAATTTAAAAGACGCGATATAACTTTACCTCGTTTTTCGAAAGAAAATATTAATGGAACTGGTAAGATTACCAGAGAAAAATATCATTCACTTCTCATAATTTTAGTAAAGTGGAATTTTACGATTTTTATTTCAAGTTTTACTCGAAATGTAAGTTTAAATGTAAAATTCTTTGAACAATGTAAAGTAGTCAATTATGTATATCTTCTACAATCTACAATCTACATTACTGGAACTTTCTACAATAAAACTATAAATAAATAAATATTAAATAATCATACATTAATAGTATTTTTTTTAATTTGACATTATGAAAATCATTTTTATAGTAGTTTGTTATTAACAACGTAAACTATTTTATTCTTGCAAACATGTTTACGAAATATACGTCGAATCACAAAATGAGTATATGTTTCATTTTCAGATTTTTTAAATCTATTTAATTTTGGTAAAATTAGCCTATTCCAGTTTCATCACTGAGTTGCGAGACTGGAGATGCAACTTTTCATTGGAACCAACCTTTTTTAAAGCAGAATTGAATTTTACTCAGTAAAATTTGTATACATATCTTTTACTTTAACTCAATGTCTCTGAACAGGTATATAAAATCTTATCAAAAACATAAATGTAAAAAAGGGACTACGTTTTCGGGTCTATCCGCCACTATATCCTTAATATAATAGTTTGTCCTTAAAAAGTGATGATATGGTAGAGAGGACCAAGTTATTTACCAAGTGTGAGAAAACGAATAGACGTTTAGCATGTAAATTTTCTTTTAGAAAATTAATAAGGGGTAAATTATTATATGTAAGAAGAAATTTGGTTGAAATTTATTTCGTAAGTTTTCCCTTAGTATGTTTTTAAAATTCTACATCTTAGCAAACTATTATAATAGATGGGTTAATTTATAAGCCCTCATTAATTTTCTTAGGTTAAACTATTATACTAAGAATACCCCTGAAAACATGGTCCCTTTTTTACATTTATGTTTTTGATCAGATATCACTCCTTTTTGCAAGGCTAAAATATTGTAAAATTAAAAACATTGTTTTTAATGGACCTCATTTTACTCTATTATACTGCATATTACACTATTGCGCAAAGATTGACATCATTCTACATTAATGCGCATAGATGGACCCAATTATAAACTTTTACGCAAAGATTGACCTCATTTTACTTTACTGCGGATAGATTGATCTCATTTTACACTACTGTGCATACACTGATTTCACACTATGCTCATCGATAAACTAGAACTTCAAGGGATATCGGGAAGTACCCTAGAATATTGATAGAGGTAGATTATAAAGGCTGCCCTGGACGGGCTACACTTCGACTATAATGTCCATTGTGATGTCTTAGGATGTGAGGATGTGAGTGGAGTGGAAGGAATTTGTGAGTAGACTAGGAATTGGTAGGATATGCGGCTGCAGCCGACTATGATAGGAACTATGCCGATATTCATCTGGAGTTCGTGACGGAAACTGTAGAAAACCTTCTAAAGCATAGCCGGTTACTTCGTTATTGTCCATACGCCGACAGTTTAGTCAATTAACCACCCCTTTTTTTAGCGAATTTCCTGAAAGGAAATAGAGCTATTGGTCCCGTACCGAAGTCAAAATTTCACAAAAATTTCTTCGAATGTCCATCGATCCTATCTTGTAGGTGTCAAAAATCACCATCTGTAAAATTTATATATATATATCTATGGACATATATATATATATATATATATATATATATATATATATATATATATATAATATATATATATATATATATATATATATATATATATATATATATATATATATATAAATATATATATATACTTATATATATATATATATATATATATATATATTTATATATGTGTCTGTAATCACTCTAGCGGTCACAGTTTTCATTTTATCGGAATGAGATTTGGTATTTGAAGCGCTTTTAGTATTCAAAAGGTAAAGTTCGTTGATGGGTAAAATCGGACCAGGGAAAAGGGGGGTTTAGAGCGAGGGGGAAACACAAAATTTGACATATCTCCCTTAATATTCGAAAAATCGAAAATTTTATAAGAAGTAAAGTTGTAGGTATTAAGTTTTACTGTAATTTTGTTTCTTATCATTTTTTCTGTAACCCTAATATTTACAAAAATATTGACGGTTTAAGATTGAAAATTAAATTCCTCAATATCTCTGTACGCATTAGAGTTTGAGCAAAAATGATAGGGGGATGAATTGTAGCAAACATGATTTTCTACAACTTTGTTTCTTACGCATTTTTCGATTGTTCTAATATTAAGAGAGATATTTTATATTTTGTGTTTTCTTCTATCTTTATGCCCCCCTTTCCCCTTGACGTATGTTATTTATTAATAAAATTGGCCATGCAAATACTAAAATCAGATACGACATTTCATTTTGATCAGACTAACATTGTGACCGCTAGAGAGTAATTTATTTATTCCAAGGAAATTCGCTAAGTTGAAGCAGCTCCTGCGTAACGAATTTTTTATATTTATAATTGACAAACTGCTGATGTCGGGATTCGAACCCATAACCTCTCAGTTTCCAAGTACTGCATACTACACAGTCATAACGCTTTAGACCGCTCGGCTACTTGGACTGGTAGAATATAGATAAATAAGCCTTCCTAATTTGAAGGCGTGGCCGGCGTTTTTCGATTTTTGAATTAAAATAACTTTTTAACTGTTTATTCCTTAACGATAAGTTAAAGAAGGTAATGTTATGATTCCGTAATCTTACTATATTCACTGCTATATTCAAAGCGTAGCTCTTTTAGTTCAAAAATTACAAGGGGTCGATTTTGGCTCTAATACTTCCTGTAGTAATATCACTGTCCCCACGAACACAGACCCCACCTCCTTTAACTTTGGCTGACGCACTGCTGAGCTACAGATAAATAGAAGAATTAGCAGTGGTTTTGATATGTTTTTAATTTATTTATCCTGTGCGTCCACAACAACAGCTCATGGTGTTCTTTATTTGTCCTTCATTTTTATGTATATACCAAAACCAGTAACCTAGCTACCCGCTTACAATGTATTTGGTGTCATTTATTTATACTGGTCAATTGTATTTTCTATCATCAAATACACAAATAAATTCGTAGAAGTGTATTCCATACTTTACTTGGTTTTTTGTATACATAGAGTGATTAAATTAACATTAATTTTAATGATTATTTATAACATTTACAAACCAGTAAGTACTAGTAAGTAAATTTATTTTGCAAGTATCTTATGTTTTTCTAAAATAATTTCTTTGTAAGTTTCTATGGGTCCTGTGCCTTTTGGGTCCCCATAGAGGTGTGAGATTATGAGATATGCTAAATTGCCATCGTTTTTATACCCAGTATTATATAAATATGCAGGGTATATTAAGTTTAGTTCGGACTTTGTAACGCTTGAAAATATTGATCGTCTGTCCGTCTGTCTGTGACCACGATAACTCAAGAACGTCAAGAAATAACGAGCTGAAATTTTATGTATATATATATATATATATATGATGACGCTTCGTGTTGACTAACTTTTCGCGTGACCAACGCTTTGTGTTAACAGGCGCTTCGCGTTGACTAACTAGATTATATAACTCAATATTGAAAATTATAAAAATCGCAAGAAGATTAATATACATTTTTTTAAACGCAAGAACATTTTTACTGTTTCAATGTTATTAACAAAAAACAAATAATTCATATTTTATAAACATTGAACAGGCAGAAATATTAACAATTCAAACATTGATATATAACTCAGTATATACTGGGTATTCAAACAATAAACTCAGTTAGTTGTTACATTACTTGTTTTTTATTGACTACAGGATGAAGCATATTTTTTATTAATGATCGAAGCATTTTTCTCTCTCTGATCTCCTGATTTTTTAAATTAAATGTGTTTGAAACTATTAAAGCTGTTATATTGAAATTTGATACGTACCGTCAGATGGTGGATCGCTACGTTTTAAATTTTTGCTGCATAGCTTTTTTGGTTCCTAAGATACAGAGGTTAAAACCGTATTTAATATTTCGTGAAAACGGCATGCGTCTATGCTTAAACTTAGCCTGACGCACCTATCGTGCTATGCTATACAAAATTTATGACTTTTTCCAAGGGTGCATGTATACACATACCTCATCGTATACATAGTTATATTGTCCTTTTCTTGACCTTTGCGTCATGTTTGCATTTATCTCCCTGTATATATGCTAAGTAAATTTCTATTTTTACCAAGCTATAAATTCTTCCTTTTAATACGCTTTTTAGTATGTACATATCTACATATACATTTTTTAGAATATTAATTTCATCTTCTTTCTCAACATACTTGAATTTACTATAAAAATTATAAGTTTTTTTTCTTTGTATGCAAATTTTTTTTTTAACTGAAATTGGTAAGAACTTTTATGTCATTTGATTCATGGCCATATGAAATGGTTTTATGATATTGAATGGGCAACTTAAGTTTTATTGAATGATTAACTGTGGTAATTATTGTTTTGATTTGATTTGTACTAATAGTATAAAACCTTATTGTAGGTCACATTTTGGTTTAGGATTTAGGAATCTAATATTGCAAAAAAAGAAGTAGTTTTAAGTGAAGGAGCAAGGTTTGTCGTCTATTCTTTCAATACTAGATTATATTGCCATTTTTGTCATGCTGAATGCATTAAAAACAGAAGACAAGCGCACACCGTCCAGATTTCCTACAAAAATCTATTTTGTCGAGTTGAGGTTTCTTATTCCATTTGGTTCCCATCCATAGTTGTACTCGACCATACAAACGATAAGAACTTTTTGCTAGAACGTTTTGTAGGAGCGAATTCAGCTTAATGAATCTAACATAAAGTTTCTGAGATCTTTAACTGTGTTTTTTTAATCCTCAAAAACGACTGCCTGTCTTCAGAATATGCATTTTGCATTTACCATATGAAGATGGGTGGTATCATATATAGGATACACTTTTTCATATCGACATAGTCATATAGTGCCAATAAAATACTTTTATAGTCCTGCTTTTAAAATATACTTTTTCATAGTGACATAGTGGTCATAGTCCAATAGTGCCAATAAAATGTGTTACCAGGTGAGATCCATTTACTCTCCGGGGAAATGAAAGGTTCTTATTATAATAACCTCGGAAGTTATCAATAAAATTAGAGCTAAATTTATTACTACGTGCGAATGAATACATACAAAATTCATAGGGTTCGACTTGAAGAGTTGTTTTTCGAAAGATATGAGAAGGTTCTTTATTATATTTTTTTTTAAATACGTATACACCTTAAAAATTGAAATGGGATTCTAATGTAGGTAGATCTCAAGTGGATATAACTTCTGTGCCAACTTCCCTAAATGGAATAGTCTCCATGACATACTTCAATCATTATAGAAAACTAAATTTCATCCATTCAGAAAAGGTTTTTTTATTTATTATAATAATTGGCAACAACAATGCAACGGTATACCACTAAGAATAAAATAATAAACTTTTTGAGTAAAAGTTTTTATGAGTAAACAATTAAATATTAAAATTTGTTTCATAAATTCCTTCCATTTTATTTTTTCGCCTAGAAGTATAGCTCATTGTAAAAATTTCAAAAGCACACAATTAATATCGATCCATTGTGTACAATGTTTATCTAAATACAAATCAAATGTAACTTATGTAAAACCGATTATTTATACAAAACAATACGATTTTGGTTAAAAACAAAGTGAGAAATCCATTTAAAGTACAATTTTATGTCATGAAGGTGAACAATAACAACAACAACGACTATCGTAATAAGTAGCACTGAACCCATGATGTCGACTGCTGGAATTAATAGAGCGTAATTATACAAATGTGTATGGTAAAATAGTATATGGCAGGCAACAGTGAAATGGATATAGGGTATAATCATAAAATAGGACGTATAAATTTATATTATAGTAGTATATACTATATTTATTCTATCTATAAGTGTAATAGTTTGGATGTTTAAACAAACCAAATGTTAAAATAATAGGTTTAAACTATACGAAACTATACAACATAATAAGTTGTTTTTAGTAACAAATACTACAAAGTGCTTCAGAATCACAGCATTATACGAATAAATACTATTTGTAACTTTTAACTTTCATTACCGACAATCTGAAAATAGAAACTTGTAGACTGACAAGCATCACAAAAATGTCAAGACTCGGAAAAATTTAGAAGACAATTGCTAACAACAAATGGTAATATAAATAATATTAAAGAGAATTCTAGGATTTTTCGAAATAAATTTCGATTTTTGCCCCAATTTCCTAGATCAAAAATTTTTTGTATTTTATAAATACATATTCCGACTACAAAGTAGTCATCATCAGTATGAATTAGCTAATTGTAATTATTCTCCGAGGAGATGTTACTTATTTGCTAATTTGGTGACGGTCTGCATTTTGTGAGCATCTGGGATTCATCCTGGGTGGAAAAATTGAACTGAGATGATCATTTGGATTGGAAACTAACAAAAGCAAATAGTCTCTTCAGGATGTGCAGGAAAGCATTAGGACAGTCTTGAGGACTCCAACCTCACCATGGTGTACTAGTTATTTACAATGAACGTAAAGCCAATGCTCACATTTCACTGTCCTAATGAACAACTTCTACATTTAAAGATTGAAACGGAGGCCATGACAGCTACCTACTGACCAGGTTGTAGACAGTGGTACTGTAAACACAGCTCGTGCGAATAAAATGAACAGTTTGAAGACAGTGACCCCACTTGTGGAAATGGCACAGGATTCCACTGTTAAATTCCGAACTTGACGAGTGACGAGTGCAGACCGTCGCCAAATTAGCAACAAGTAACATCTCCTCGGAGAATGATTACTATTAGCTAATTCATACTGATGATGACTACGTCGAAATACGTATTTATAAAATACAAAAAATTTTTTGATCTAGGAAATTGGAGCAAAAATCGAAATTTATAACAAATGGTAAATTTTCTCAATCAATTGATAGCTAATATCGACACCATGCCATCTATTCATGGTTTCGGAAACTATCCTAACCAATCATTGTTTTCTATCTATTACAATGTATTTTTGACTGATGATTTAAAATATAATGTAATAACAAATAATGTTTTAAAAAAGAAATATATACTATGTACGATACATTAAATCTGAAATGTAAAATATGAAATATATCTCTTTGTTTCTGTAGAATTTCCAGAGAATATGATGATATGCCAAGTCCGTAGGTCATCATACGTTTCCAAAAGCAAATAAATATGTTATGTTTAAATACAATTTTTGAACGGGACAAATTTCTTTCATCTTCTTTGACTCAATACAAACATAAAATATCTTGAGGTTTTGTAATTAGAAACAAAAATCGTGATTTCTCGAACTTAAAAAATCATATCTCAAAAAATATTGAATTTATCGCAAAACCTCAAAGGAACAATATAGGTATTTTATTTGTATGGAATCAATCTATATGAAAAAAATATGTCCAGTTCAAAAATGTTCAATAATCAGTACTATATATTGAAGAGAATTGGACGACAAATTTT
Source organism: Nineta flava (assembly GCA_963920215.1). Classification (NCBI taxonomy): domain Eukaryota; kingdom Metazoa; phylum Arthropoda; class Insecta; order Neuroptera; family Chrysopidae; genus Nineta; species Nineta flava. The sequence goes on from OY986045.1 coordinate 1,200,453, forward strand.
GACAGAATAGTTTCCTACTCATGCGCTGATTCGAACTAGACTTAACTATAAATAATAATAAATTATCATTATTTTTTTGGTATAGACCCTTGGACCCGTGCAGGTGTAAAAACGTCCCCTTATTATAATTATATCAGATTTTGTTCATAAGCGTGGCGCTTGAGTACTCAAAAACCAGTCACTCTCTCCTAAAACAACCTTTACAAAGCTATACATATACATATTTTTTATCTCGAAATAGTATCTTAATTTTTAAATAAAGGTTTTTGGTCTTCAGCTTTGGGGGCCCTCGTACCCGGGGGCCCCGGTGCACAGCATCGCCTGCCCAACCCTCAGTACGTCACTGAATATATCCCATTACTATTTACATTACATTAAAAAAGTTTCCTTGTCGTTTCATTCGTCTGTAGTTTCATTTTCGAAAACTCGCCAGAACAACAGTTCTGTGGCTGTTTCTATAGAGCTGTCTTAATATTTTTATAAACCAGTCAAAGAAAACCGAACTCTTTATTTCTGTGAGTCTAAATCGACAAATAGTCATGGGCCTAAAACAATTCAGTAGATTTATTATAATTAAAAAAAAAATTTTTTGATGGGAAGATAGGCACACTAAATTTTAATTAGAAAATCAATATGTTCCCAGAGAATCTTAAACACAACGGATGATGTCGGTAAATTCTCCGGATCTGGTGCTATACGAGGTGTATTTTTACGCACGCCGGCAAAACACGAAGCCGATGATGCAAAGTCCGACAAAATCGAAGCTGGTGATGCAGACATATACAGACAACACCGAATAGTTTGTGTATACTTTCTCAAACATGTGAATTACTTTCAACATGTTCTATCAATGTCCACACACGTATATAAATGATTTACTTATTTTCACAATATAGAAAGATTGAAAGATAATATTAACAGAAAGAAACTTTTTTAATTAAATTAAATACTGATATGAAAAAATTAACTCGTCAACCAAGATTCGAACCTCGGGCCTCTGGATATCTAGTCCAGTATGCTTCCGCTACACCAAAGACGATTGTGACGTAATAGCCAACTTTTTCATATTATTCTTATTTTTTATTTATTTAGACAGTATTACTTCTGTTGAATAAATAAATAAAAAGTAAGAATATGATAAAGTTGGCTATTACGTCACAATCGTCTTTGGTATAGCGGAAGCATACTGGACTAGATATCCAGAGGCCCGAGGTTCGATTCCTGGTTGACGAGTTAATTTTTTCATACCAGTATTTAATTTAATTAAAAAATTCAATGACAATGAAATATGTCGGAGTATTCGCTAAAAGTCTTCTACAGTTTGTCATACGTAACAGAAAGGAATTTGGACAAACATCGGTATGTTGACGCGAAAGTATACACAAATAAACAAATATTAAATAGAAAAAAACTTCTTTATAAAATAATAAAATATTTTTTTATAAAAACACATAAATAATTATACAAAATGTTATCTTCATCCCGACAAGAAGAGGAGCAGTCCCGGATGAAAGTTTATAATCTATATAAGTTAACATTCAAAACAATAAATGGTAAGTTGAACGGGCAATTTTTGATGCAGGATGTCGGATCGGGCTCTTTCTAAACATACTTAATTTATTGCATTGCATTCGGCGGCTAAAGTAGCATCGCATCTAGTTGTGCCGGTGTATGTTAAAGCGCTAATAGTTCTTAATAGTTTATAAATTATTATCTATAACTTTTTGTTATAATAAATTTTTCTTTTTGAGTATATAATGAACGCAAGGCAAAGAGTTAAAAATGTTTAAAAGGCGATAAAAAAGGATTAAATTGTAAACATGACATTTATTTGTTTACCTGAAACTAGTGGTGCCATCTGCAATGAGCTTTACGGGAAACGCCTAATTAAAGAGAAACGTGCGAAGGTTCTCATTTTCGCTGCCATGTATATTCTGTTGGACTTTTTATCCTTAATTTTTGTGAATAACTAACACTCAAAATTATTATCCAAATGTAATAAAAATTTGGCTTGTACAAACTAAAACTGATAACGTAATGTTTCGTTTTTTGAAAACTTTTTGATAAAATTTTAAACTTCTTCGAAAAAAGCTTGAATACTTGAAAATTATCTTCCTGTTAATTCCATCATATTTGAATAATTGTTTTAGGAGTTAACGAATAACATTAGCGTTGCAGTCTAGTGAAGTAAATAGAATTTTTGGTAGTACTATGAATTAGTTGCAGAATAGGTTTCTTTGCCATAATGAAATCCAGATAATTTTACCAATCTAACGATCAATTACAATTTTGAACTACTGAAAATACTGTACATTATTTTCTATTCAGGTTAAAGTAATAGGAAGTTATTTGTCATTGTGATTCAAAAATCTACAAATAAATATTAGAAAGGAAAATGTTGCTGCTGCTCAAATTAATTGTGTAAAACTTTCTCATTGTATACCTACTATCCACTATGACCGTGAAAGTATAAGATTATATTATGTGTATTGTGTTGAAAATTAGAATTCCACATGGAGAAGTTTATTATTATATATAGGCTACATTTTAGTTGTCTCCTGAAACAAAACGAAATACTGGATTTAAATTGTATAGGGTTGATGTGTAATAATGTGGTTTGGAGCTTGATAATAAACTAAACATTTTTATTCTTATAATCACCAAATTTCATTTCGAAAACCGTTGACAATTAAAAAATAATATATCTATATTGAAAATAATTTTTCGAAAACTAAAATGAGTGAGTGCTTGCACCCATTAAACTAGCTGACAAAATTATTTGGATCAAGACAAACGTTTTTGACTATTTTCGCAATAGAAATATATTTCGTCGAAATAACAATAACAAAAGTGAAATGTAACAGCTAACCGAGTTAAATTTTTAAATACCCTGTGTATACTGGATTCATTATCAGTGCCTCAATTGTGTTTGTTTTTACTTTTTACATAAGCAAAGACGTATATTTAAATCAGAGTGCATATACTTAAAACTACTATACACAATACACATGTTTCTTTTTCAATATCTATAGTTTATGAAAAAAAGTTTCAAACAAAAGTTTTAGTTAAAAAAATTATAATTTAACATTTAACAGAAATTATCTTCTATTTCTTACGGTTCCTCTCTCTGGTGGAGGGGAGATATTCCCATACATAATATGGACTATTTCAACTCTAGAATACACAAACAAAATTTAAGCTTAACACTCTTAACGTTTTAAAGTTATTGTATTGGCGGACAGGCGGAAATGGAGTAACCAAAATATTTTATGAATATATACAAATATTTATTTCTGCGATATATATTTCTAACAGTTACAAAGCAAGGACTCAAGATTTAGTCTTAATTAACCATTAAATTTAACTTAATTTAATTTAGCATTCGTCAAGTAAGGGCTACGTAGATTAGGCGAATTTTCGTATTATTATATCATTCGTATTATTTTAGGCGTATTATTAACTATTATCAATAGGGAATATGCATGAAAATTTTTTTCACATTTATTTTCAGAATATGAAAATACTGTTAATACTGTAATAATATTTAAAAACGAAATTAAAATCCGACAAATATCAAGGAAGCAATAAGCTTTTAAAGATTATTAACTGTCTCTTTCTTGCAAAAATACTAAAAACGGAGTTTTACGTGTATTTTAAATGGTGAAAGTGTAATATGACGTCACATAACATATCAAGAGGGCTATCACCCTCTTTGTCTAATCGGGAATTTCAATCATTCATATCTCGCTTATTTTTAAAGTTATTTAAAAAGTAATTTTACCTTGATATTTGTCAAGTAAACATGCTTCAATTCAAGTGAAAAAAAATTTTCATGCATATTTCCTATTATCACAAAATTAAAATTCAAATATTTCTGTAAATATCAGACTTACGGAAAACATTGTAAGATTATAAATTGAAGTAATGTGTATTTTCTAAAACTTTTTTCATCATACGATATTCCATTTAAATAATAGTAGAAAAGATATTCCATATTTTGTCTTCTCTCTAACTTCTCATTTTCCCTTGGTCGATTTTGTTCCATAACGAACTTAGCCTATCAAATACAGATAGCAAGAAAATACAAAAATTGATTATGAGCAGACTAAAATTGAAATAAAATGTGTGTATTTACATGCCATGACCAGTCGATATCAAATGTCGCGATCAAACTGAACTTACACTTGTAGTGAGATCAGCTTCGTAATATAGATTGTAAATTGATTGCTAGTTATTTGCAACTTTACGCAATATCGATTTTATCCCTGTATATATGAGTTTTACATAGAATATACAAAGTTATACAAACAATTTGCGTTTATATTATACGTTTTTGGGTATAGATTATATATATTATGTAAATATATTGAATACTCAAATAATAGAGTTATATAAACATATACTAGATACAATACTCTCGTTAATTAATTTGATTTTAACAACTTTTTTCGTAACAGTCCAATGAATTAATCTATTTACGACGTAAAGATTATTAAAATAATCAAAGAGAACTCTAGGTTTTTTTGAAATTTTATTTCAAATTTTGCCCCTATTCCTAGAACATTTGTTTGTATTTTATAAATACGTATTTCGACTACAATGTAGTCATCATCAGTATGAATTAGCTAATCGTAACTATCTCTGGGATATGGACTCAGAGATATGTTGCTTGTTGCTAATAATGTTTAATGGCTTCGACTCTAACATAATAAATAATTTGGTCCGCAGAACTAAATTTAAAATTGCACGAAACAATTCCACCACACTAACACCAGAAATTGGCAACGTTGAACAAACTAAATGGTGCAAACTAACATACTTCCACCCATGAACAAATATAATCACTAGAGAATTAAGGGACCACAACTTAAAAACAGCGCTTGTTAGTAAAAATAAAATCAAACAGTTACTGGGCAACCCTAAGGATAAAATTAGTAATGAAAAACAATCGGGCATATATGGTGTCAATTGTCAAAACTGTTCGAAAATTTATTTTGGTCAAAGTCGTCGCCAAATCGGTATTCGAATCAAAGAACATCTGGCTCATGTGAAATTTGGGAGAACCGAAAAATCGTGTATAGCGGCGCACGTTATTGAGAACAACCACAAAATTGATAAATCCAATCTAAAACTACTTAAATCGGAACAAAACCCCACAGAATTAGATGCATACGAAAGCATCTACATATACAAATTGAGAAAACAGATAATGAACAATGGCCCGGCCCTATTCCAAATTCTGATTTAATTAAATTAAACCATTTTCAAAAATAAAATAAAAATCCAATACCTGAATGTCAAGGTTAACGTAGATACACTCACTTTAGTGACAAAACAAACACCGTATAGTCACCAAAGAATACCGCCAATAAACAGGTGGGGCTTTCTACACACCTAATCCAAGTCAGAGTCAAATCGTATAAAAGAACTGAACTTTTTTAATATCATTGTGAGACACGCACCAAATTAGCAACAAGCAACATATCTCTGAATCCATATCCCGGAGATATTTACGATTAGCTAATTCATACTGATGATGACTACATTGTAGTCAAAATACGTATTTATAAAATACAAACAAATGTTCTAGGAATAGGGGCAAAATTTGAAATATATTTACGACGTTATTCTGACTAATAATATGGTTTTTCAAAAATAATGTGTCTCTAAAAATATTATTTTCTTTAATTAGGTTTTTAATTATTACAAATACCCGACTAGAAATTGCCCCTACACATATGTCCGGATCCAATAGGGAATCAAGAGGGCATGCCAAGTAAGGCTATCCTAATCGGAACCCAATAAAAACCCAACTTGGATATCCCAATATAAAAATTGTTAAAGTAATATTATTTTTTCCCACTGAGGGATCTATTTCGGAACCCATTAGTTTAACCCAATGTAAAAATCAATGACCTGACATTAATTTTGCCTAACTGGGATTATTTCGGGAAATTATTGGGAAAACCCAACATAAAAACTAAAAATTTGGTATCAGTTTTGCCCAACTGGGATCGATTTAGGATATGATTGGGAAAACCCAATGGGAAATGACGAATCTGATATAAGTTTTGCTAAAAGTAATAATTCTAGTTTCGTTGACATTTCCATAGTGTTTTAATGTATTGTTGCCATATTTAAAAACCACCAAGTGATGTGACACATCCAGTATCATTCTAGATCATCTGGAGATTCAATTTAGCAGAATGCAGAAGCAGGCGTGATGTCGCTGGTATTTGCCCAGATTTATTTCACTTTCACTGTGTCCTTGCCAAAGAGTTTTTTTACATTTTTAATGGGCGTGATTATTTTTACGCTTCAAATTCATAAAATTTCAAATTCGCCCTCTTTACCTAGATCAGTTTTTTCACGTGAAACTGTCACCAAATTAGTAACAAGTAACATATCCTGCGATAATATAAGAGTAATTTTAATAAGAGTAAAATTAACAGGAATAAATGTGAATGAAGGAAATTTTAACAAGAGCAATTTCAATATAATTTAAAATTTACTATATTTAAAATCTAGTATATTTTAATCTAGTTAATTTTCTATTTATTTTTATTTTTGTCTGTTGATCTCGACTTTATATCTATCTCTAATTGTCAAAGAGTAAAGTACGACTAGCTAATTTATACTGATGATGACTACATTGTAGTCGAATTACGTATTTATAATACAAAAAATTGATCTAGGTAAAGGGGACGAATTTGAAATTTTATTTCAAAAACCTAGAGTTCTCACTAATTATCTTTCGATAATATAATGTTTGAGGACTTAAGTGTTAATACGGACATCAACGAATGGGAAGCATCGAAGGGATGCGTAAATTACGGAATACGGAACTCACAAAGTACGGAGTACTGTACTGATACGGAAATGACATTCATGGATGGAATGTAAAATTGTTACAAACCTATCAAAATTAGTTTTATAAAACAAAGCATTCCAGAAAGTCATTAAGTTAAAATGTAGTTCATTGTAAAAAGTTAAAAGCTTACTCACACACAATATGAATACACAGGCAGGATGGTAGAAATTGGAATGAATTTAACAACAATCTTTACTTCAGTATTACCAACAACACTTTATTTTAGTATTATATTACAACAATCTTTGATTACAACACAAATTACATATTAATTACAATTTCGATTTGTATGTGGTTGAAATAAATTTTTGTATGTTTCATTGTTTGTGAAAATCCTCGAGAGTTATATAACGAAAATGCTATAAACAAAAATTAAACAATCGAATTAGAATTATATGTGTAAAGATAAGTGAGAATAACAAATGTTTTCTTTCAAATTATTTAAATACTAGTTTACACAAAGTTGTGGCTAATCTGTTTGTTGGTCTACAATACATAGGTCGAATAAAATATAAAATAAACTTTACTAAGGGAAGCTAAAAGTAAGTGAAATATAAGGGTATTTAGTCAGAGTTTTAATGCATAAAATTGAATGGTAATGTCAATTTAAACATATGATGTACATTAAATATTTGTATATTGGTTTCCCATATAGTCAGTGGTTAATTTAAATTTAGTAAAAATGGCCTATTTTTCTGGTAGTGGGAGACAGTAAAATTGGGAGAAATACTGCAAATAATATTTTTATACCCTGTACATATACTGTCTATAAGGCTATTAAAAACTTAGCCCCGTCTTTGTAACGGCGAGAATAATGGATCGTAGGAACAAAATTTTGGCACGGATGATGCCTGTCCGGTTAATACGATAACTCAAAAACGAAAGATAGCAGTCTGAAAATGTGTGTGTATGTTCTAATTTTCTAATTTTAGTTCACCTAAGAAAAATTTTTTAAATATATATGTACAATTATTGTTATTTTTGGTGGCGGTGTCCAAAAGTTATGTGAATTTCTCTATGCTGACACCGACTCCAAAAATAACAATAATTGTAATTGTACATATATATTTAAAAATTTTCGCTTAGGTGAACTAAAATTGGCACAAGAATATGCAATTATTTTTTAAGTTTTTAGTGCATTTTTTGTTATAGAATATTTGATTTTTGAAGTCGGGTTTCCATTTTGTCAAAATAGGTTTTATATAAAACATCTATATGTGTAAAATAAATAATTTACGCACTTGAACAGTTAACTGAGCTAGTGTTAAGCTTGGTTAAAAACAATTTACGAAATATAATGTTGTTCAAATTTATTTTAATTATTTTAATACTTTGCGTATATACGGTTGCGTTTTCAATGGGTGTTAATTCTCACAAACTTCAAAAATATGTGGTTTCAGTTTCTTAAAAAAAATGAAATACTGTAAATTTTTGATCGTTCATATTTTCGTCAAATGTGCATTGTACCCATTTTGTTTGTATTTGCAGATATAAATGACCATAATTTACAACTTACACTTTTCTAATCCATTCTAGTTTTTAGTGATTTAATTGAAATGCTGTTTTCTTCGATAAGATAAACAACAGCACCCCAACCAGACATTGCATCACGATCCACCGCGTTCGTTAATGCTTGTGATATTATTTCAAATAAATCGTCAGGTTCTTTATCAGGATCCCACAATGATTCACACATTCCATATAATTGCCCGGAACATGTACCACCCACCACAAAATCATTTGTTTCATTTACACATCCAATTATATCCATGTTACATATATATGGATCCATATTTTTATCCAAACCTAGAAAAACATATCAAGAATGCTACAAATATCTATGTAAAATTCAGTTAAATAAAAATTTAATTGTAAGAGGCTATTGATTTTGATCTAATCACCAGGGCAATAAGGAACTAAGACATTCACGAGTTTTATTGCAGGAATCGGTCAATGGGTCATTTAAGAAGAAAAAACCGCGCTGAGTGTTATTAAATTAGAGGGTGAAAATTGGAGAAAATGGGGGGGAAATGCACTTTTTTTAGTTTTATCAATATATCTCGCAAACAAAGCAAAATTTCGATATATTTTATATGAAACTATTTGTAGAGAACTAAATTTCCCATCGAAATTGCATATTTAAAACATTTTAGATCATTTTTTATGCCTAAAATGTTGAAACAAAAAAAACAAAAAAAATAGCCAAAATTTTGATTTTTTTTGTTTTTTAGCTTTTTTTCCTACAACTTTTTGGGGGTCAGAGATAGGTATAGACGTTGCTTTGTAGATAAAAAACGTAGACAAAATTTTCTTTAAAACGCTGGGTCGCAATAATATTCATCATGTTATTGATGGTGGATACTTGTTGCCTAAAATCGTATGGAGAGCTAACGAGACATTTGCAGAAATAAGTACAAAATTTACTAATCATTTGTAAACTTTTTACAAAGATTGCACTGTAGTTTTTGATGGTTATCATAGTGGCAAAAATATTTGTTCGAAAAGTGCAGAAAAGCCACGTCGAATTAATCCAGTTGGCCCTGGAGTTCAAAAAATTGAAAAACTTTGAATAATTCTGATAATCAATTATTGTAATATCGTGATTACGTGTGGTTTACTAAAATAAAAAATAAAACAAATTAATATTATCGAAAAAATATTAATTTGTTACCAGTTTCGGCATAACAGTTCCGTCATTAGAAAAATATATAATTTTGATCGATTTGTCCTGATGAAATAATTTTTTTTTTATTGGTGTATCATTTTAATGTCCGATTATCAAAATTACAGAAAGTAAAATGGTTCAGTAATTTATTGTTCACCTGCAATAACCGGTTCAACAAAATATGGTCCAAACCGTTTTTCATACAGCATATTTGAAACCATTTTTGATAATACTCTTGGTTTAATTCTACGCTCTTCAGTTAATTCATACATATTTTTACGAAAGTTCAATGTTTGTAATACACTTTGAGCATCCGTTACTAGTCCAGGTAATCCAACATATAAGTGTGGTCCAACTTCATAAACTTTTTCTTTATTAGTTGCAACTAATTGACTTTGAATACCATATCTTGTATCCGTGCCGATTGCTACACATTTTTTACCACACATTGCAACAACTGCGCTCCCATTATATTGTAATATGCTTATCATAATGGAACTAGTATCATGAAAATACAAAAAATTAAATTTAATAATTTAATATTTGTGTATACTTTCGCGTCAACATAACGATGTTTGTTAACTACGCTAAAGTCTTCTACAGTTTGTCATACGTAACCGAAAGGAATTTGGACAAACATCGTTATGTTGACTCGAAAGTAAATTTAATAATGTTTATGTCTATTCAATGAAAATTATTGATGTCAAAAGATGATTCAATAAATTTGTAGATTCAATAGATTCACAAACTGACAAAAGTCATTTACCAATTATTAAATATCAAATAAACTATTTTATGTTATTATAATTCTACTTGTAGTAAGTAATATATACAAATGCATACCTTTATTCAAATAATGAAATCAAACAGTACTGATAGTACCTACTATGGGCCAGAAAAGGGTTATTTTTTCAAGATTTTATACCTGCTTTGTGCGTTATTCATTCGTCTGTTGGGAAAATGTTTCGAATAAACGTTGTAAGTACCTATATTTAATTATGAAACAACTTTAATTCGAAGCAATTTTTTCGAAACTCGAGTCAGAAAGAAATTAAAAATTTTTCAGAAATGAAGGATACTTTTGTGGTTATGTGTACAAGAAAATTTACATTACAAACACAATTAAAAAAGTTTTGAGTCCGGGACTCAGACATGGCGTGAAAATACATCATCTAGAGCACGGAAGTGCGCAATGCCGAGTTTAAGGGGCACTTGGCCCTCTCACTTAGAGTGCTATTACTTATCGAAAAATCAGAGCCAATCTCACCCCGAAATATCTTCTGAACGAAACGAGCTTCAGTGCTGATTTTTCGAATATAAACTATTTGGGGAATTCTAAGAGACAGTTTTTTCAATCACCGTTAAGGAATAAACAGTTTAAAAGTTATTTCGGTTCAAAAACAGTAAAATAGCGGGTAAAGAAAAACAGTAAAGAAACAATTTGGTTGAAATTTATTTCGTAGTTTTCCCTTAGTATGTTTTTAAAATTTTATAACACGGCAAGTTTTAAAATATATGAAATCATCAGAAAAAATAATTTGCCGAGTTATAAAATTTTAAAAACATACTAAGGGAAAACTTACGAAATAAATTTCAACCAAATTTTTTCTTACATTTAATCAATTTACCCCTCATAAATTTTTTTAGTAAATAGTTTACCGAGCTATTTACTTTGTAAATAGCTCTAATGGATAAATAATTTAATGGGATATCATCACTTTTTAAAGAGCAACTGTTATATGAAGTCTAGAGCTATTTACTTTGTAAATAGCTCGGTCCTTTCTCCCATATCATAAATTTTTAAGAAGCAACTATTACATGAAGTCTAGAGCTATTTACTTTGTAAATAGCTAGAGAACTCGGTCCTATCTTACATTTATGTTTTTGGTCGGATATACAGGTTGTCCCAGAACAACCTGGAACCCTTCGGTGAAGTTGCTCCTTAGGTCAAGACGAACTCATTTTACCATATAACATAGGTCCGGAAATGATTTGTTTATCCGCTAGCCGCCATTTTGTGTTTTTTGCTTCATAATTTATATCTACAAAACGCGTTGTCCGATTGAATTGAAAATTTGGACGATTGTTGCTTTAGCATAGACCAATAATAGAAAAAAATTTGAATTTTCAAAATTCAAACTTACGTAAGTCAAAAACAAGCAGATTTATGAATTTTTTGAATTTTTCTAAAAGCAAACAGAAAAATTCAAACTTACGTAAGTCAAAAACAAGCAGATTTATGAATTTTTTGAATTTTTCTAAAAGCCGCCATTTTGTGAAAATACATTTTTGAAAATTAAAATTTTTTTCTATTACTGGTCTATGCAAAAGCAACAATCGTCCCAATTTTCAATTCAATCGGACAACGCGTTGTGTAGATATAAATTATGAAGCAAAAAACACAAAATGGCGGCTAGCGGATAAACAAATCATTTCCAGACCTATGTTATATGGTAAAATGAGTTCGTCTTGACCTAAGGAACAACTTCACCGAAGGGTTCCAGGTTGTTCTAGCGGATAAACAAATCATTTCCGGACCTATGTTATATGGTAAAATGAGTTCGTCTTGACCTAAGGAACAACTTCAACGAAGGGTTCCAGGTTGTTCTGGGACACCCTGTATATTAAATAGCAATGAATATTCATATACAATGTTAAACTCCTATTAAAATAAGAACGTCGATGATTGCCGACTGTTACATAGCCGATCGTTACTATGAAAACTTGACGGTCTAATCAGAAATTTCATTTCAATTCACATCAAAAATATTCACATTTTTCACATCAAAAATATGATGTGGCTAGCCATACTATCTGCTAACATCAGATTGTTTGGCCCATGTATGTAGAAAATAGTCGTACTACCACTACTCTGTGGAAAGATTCAGATTCACTCCCACACCTTCCAGTGAAGTAAACCATTAAATTTACTATATACAAGTGGTGTGGCTGTACACATCCTTTTTTAACCACATTTAAATAACAACAAGATGTTACAATTTTAAATCTCGGTTTTGTTTATCTGTTTAAAAATAAAATAATGTGTGTTGTAGAGCTGGACAAAGTACTGGGAAATACTACTCTAAGTAGTAGAGGTAGAGGTAGATTGTAAAAGCTGCCCTGGACAGGCTACACTTCGACCATAAGGTCCATTGTGATGTCTTGGATGTGAGGATGTGAGTAGATTGGAAGGAATTTGTTCGTGAAGGAAACTGCAGAAAACCTTCTAAAGCATAGCCGGTTACTTCGTTCTTGTCTATACGCCGACAGTTTAGTCAATTAACCGCCCCTTTTCTTTTTTTTTTTATAATTGACGAACTGCCGATGTCGGGATTTGAACCCACAACCTCCCAGTTTCCAAGTACTGCATACTGCGCAGACATAACGCCTTAGACCACTCGGCTACTTTGACTGGTCTCTAAGTATTAAGTAGCAAGTATTTAAGAAAATTACCTTACCTACTTTACCTTTGTAGTTCATTTCTACCTTATTCATTTGGTTTTTGGGTAAAAGCTACTTTCTAATAATGAAAATTATTAGAAAAGTTAATAAAGCACAAATAAATTACAAAATTTTAAAAAATTAGCTCTACTTTTGTACTCAATTGTACCAAGTGTAAGTACTTAAGATACAAATAAAAATAGTACAAGTAGGTACAAAGTACTTTTTAAGGTAAAAATATAAAATTTGGATAATTTTGAATATTTGTTTACTGTTTGTAAGCTTCTTTGATGGATGTTGTCCAATCAATACATTTTTAATCCAATGTTAATGACCCTAAAACTCCTACTCAAAAATAAAAAATACTGTCGTGTAGGAAAAAAAATTCTAAGAAAAGTTGCTGTGTGGAGTAACTCGATCCGAAATGGCGAAGTTAACCGAAAAAATTCGCGAGGCACGTAAAACCAGTTTTTTGTAAATTAAAAAAAACTACAATTCCAATCGGAAAAAAATAAATCGGTACTTAATTTTTCGAGATATCTCGAAAAAACTGTCGAAAAATGCTTCTTGTTTTTACCATAACTTTTTCAAATTTGAGAATTTTTATTTGAAGTTTACCACGAAGGTAGATCTCAAAAAACAGAATAAGTAAATTTTTGCAGAATTGAACAAAATTTTTTCGTTTTTGAGATATACTCATTTTTCGAAAAAAAGGCGACTTTGAAAATTGGGCAGTGTTACCCAACGGAATAACAATGGAAAACCTGAATTTGAAGAAATATTATTGAAATAGTATTTTGAAGAAAAACGTTCTGGGGCTTTTTTTTTGGAAGAGTTGTACTTTCATGCTATTAAAAGTTTGAGACGATTTAATTATTTTCTAGTCCCGAAAATTCAATTTGAAAAATTGCTTTTTTTGTGAAAATTAAATAAAGTATGGAAAAAAACGTCCCGTCCCTCCTCCCAGAAAAAAATGTACCTTTGTGGTAAAATATTCTAATTTGAAAAAGTTATGGTAAATCAAGAAATGGCAATTTTCGTCGGTTTTTTCGAGATATCTCGAAAAATTACATATCGATTCAAAGTCAACAAATTTTAATCGAAAGCTCTTTTTAATACCTACAACTTTCTCATTTACTTTTTTTCAATTGATGTTGTAGTTTTTTTTTAATTTACAAAAAACTGTTTTTTCGGACTATTTTTGGGTAGGAGTTTTAGGGTAGCTGCTTATATATTAATTGGACTAATGATTGTGCATTTCGAACTAAAGTGTAGAATTGAAATTAAATTCTTTAGGAAATACTAAAATATGACGCCGCTTCCAGTTATGATTTTAAACGTTATTGTAAGTCATAAGATACATTAGTAATATTTATACCAAAATAAAGGTTTCGACATGCTAAATAAAGATATTCTTGGACGCCAAACCTAATTTACCCCCAACCCAGAGACGACAAACATTAAAAATTAGTTTTTCTAATGTTTTCTTAATTTTTTCGAATACATGTATGATTTTTGAACTTTGAACTTTGATTACTCCAAAATAATTGGACGCCACTTTTCAGTTACCCGCATTCTCATGGCGCCAAAGTTTTAATTATTGGAATTTTTGTTGTTTTGTGTTTATGTTGTGCGCATGATTTAGGATTAAAAATTATGGGAGCCGTTTTAGAAGGGCCATACTTTCAGTGGCTTTTGCTCATTCACACGAAAACGTTATCTTGGATCTATATCGAGTATATGTAATAAAAAATTTATATTTCCGACAGTTAATTGATTCATATTAATCTGACCAACTCTGGGTTTGTTTGAATTTTTAAGATAATATTTATAAAAGTGTTTTTACATTCACCATTTTCCATTTCTACAACAACAATACAAACATTAACATGTAAATAGACACTTTGTTTATATATAAATAAACCATGGTAATAGAAAATGGTAAACAATTCATTGTACAACATTTACACAATGAAATACAACAAAAAAAACTATAAATATATTGAAAAGTATGAAAAAAAAAAAACTTACATGATAGATGTATAGTAATCACAATAATTCTCCACCAAACACAGTTGTTTGTACTATTTTGATGATAAAAAGTAACAAATAATAAATATAAAATCAATTGTCTTCAAAACCGTCAAACTTTCTTGTTCAATACATGCACCACAATTGTGTTTTCAATTGTTTGCAATTTCAAGAAATAACGCCAACTCTTTTAAATTCTGATATTTATTTTGATAAAAGGAATAATATCTATATTCTATTTAATAAATAGTTCCAATTTATACACTTCAATTCATTTTAATAATAACACTGTGACTATAGAAAGAAAATAAACTTATTTATTTTATAGAAAGTTGATTTTCTTAATTGTTCTCAATAACGTTCAATCGTTGTAAATGACAGAATTATTATTATATAAAAAAAAAAAAGCAAATGATTTTGCAAAAAAATATGATATTTTTACCAAACAACATGCAAATACCATGTATATAATCCGTTTTCATACATAATTCATTGTATAATTTACAAAATATTTAAATGAAATAGGGCTGTCAGAAAATAAATTATTTGGAAATGAGAAAATTCTACATACATACATCATATTTTGTACTATGACTGACGACTATATGCTATCATAATTGTATATAAAAAATTATTGTTAAACTGAAAGAAAAAACTATTTATCAAAATGTCATAAAATATATTTGTGACAATCAATTTTGTTTTTATGTGTGGATGAAACATGGCTTTGGTTTATGGTATAGTTACTATACCATAGTTACTATACTGTAGATAGATATAGGTATGTGGAATTTTTATTCAAATATTTTAATAGTTTTTTAATAACAATGAAAAAAAAATATCTCTTTTTTGAGTGAATGTTTCAAATATTGTAACATTAACATGGTTTTTGTCTGATAAACTATTGCGTTCAAAGTAGTGAACATTTTTCAAATTTTTGCACAGTCAATTTGTGACGAATTCATTCGGCAAACGTAAAAATGTTTCAAATAAAATAGATTACTCTTAAGTGCTCTAAGTTGTTCATTTTAACCTATAGAATGGAAAATATGGAATAATTGTGGGAAATTTTCAACAAAAGTGTTAACGGTTCAAATTTTTTTTCAAATATCTCTATACTTATAAGGGAAATATGTTTTGTGTTTGTTTTGTTTTTGTGTTTATGTTTTGTAAATATTCTTTACAACTCTAGAAAAACTATCAGATGTTGAAAATCCCAATCTGTTCCAAACTTATTGCCGTTTTCTTCACTTGGAGGAATTTATTACTAATAAGTTGAATGCTCAGCCTTACAAGTTGACTTTTATCCTATAAGAAATTTTTATCCAGTGTCTAAATTTTGTAGAAAATATTCGAAAAACGGTGGGTGTCTTATTTTAGCCTCTGATGGTTTCAATAATAAAATCAAAATAAAACAAGATTTGAATGATTTGAGTGTCGAAAAAGTGTTCGAATGTTACCTACCCTAGAGACTGTAATTGATTTAAAAATTACTGTTTTAGTTTGTATTTATAGGCCACCTAGGGTCACCAAGTTAGAACAGTGTTTAAATATTATTAAATCTGAAAAGAAGAATTTTGTTATTTGCGGTGATTTCAATATTAATCAACTAGATGCAAATTGCGATAAAGACAGAACTCTGGAGGATTTGCTGGTTTCATTTGATGGTAAACTAGCTATAAAAATTATTTCTACTCGGATAACAGCAAATTCTTCAAGTTTATTAGACAATTTTTTCGTAAATTTTTCAAATTTCAGTACTTATATCGACGATTGCTACTTTTCTGACCACGATGCAATTTACAAAAAAATTAAAATATTGAAATCACAAGAAGTTAAATAATTAAAAAAACGTCATTTAAATGTAGAAAATCTTGAAGCTCTGAATATGCACTTATCTTTGGAAGACTGGGAGTTGGTATCTCAATGTAGGAATATTGATAACAAATTCAATCATTATATTATCGAATGATAATTAGTGAGAACTCTACGTTTTTGAAATAAAATTTCAAATTCGCCCCCTTTACCTAGATCAGTTTTTTGTATTATAAATACGTATTTCGACTACAATGTAGTCATCATCAGTATAAATTAGCTAGTCGTACTTTACTCTTTGACAATTAGAAATAGATATAAAGTCGAGATCAACAGACAAAAATAAAAATAAATAGAAAATTAACTAAATTAAAATATACTAGATTTTAAATATAGTAAATTTTAAATTATATTGAAATTACTCTTGTTAAAAGTTTATCCTTCACATTTATTCCTGTTAACTTTACTCTTATTAAAATTACTCTTATATTGTCTCAGGATATGTTACTTGTTGCTAATTAAATACGAGGATTAAAATTTTGAACCTCGTAATCGAGGACCGAGGCGAGGCGAGGTTACCTCTTAATCTCGGTGAAACACTATAAAAAAAGTCATTATTTTGGCAAAAAAATTGTCAATTGCCAAAAATTTATGTCAAATAAAAAGTAATCCGAAAGTGAAAGATAGATTGTAAAGGCTCCCTTAGACAGGCTACACTTCGACCATGAGGTCCATTGTGATGCAGTAGGATGTGAGGATGTGAGTGGAGTGGAAGGAATTCGTGAGTAGACTAGGAATTAGTAGGATATGGTTTATGCGTACATATATTCGTGTGTCTGATACATACCTTAAAATCCGAGAATTAATACATGTGCGTATATTAAACTAGCTGAAATTATATTCGGGATTTGGGTCTTCTCTCATCATTATTTCGCTCTCATCTGCTATAATTTTTTCCAAACCATTCGGACAAACAAACATACACACACACACACAGACAGCATATTTCCCTTTTATAAATAAAGATATGAAAACTTAGGCCTCTATAATTCTAAACCCAAGCCCACTCGAATTTTGTAGCCAGAGTAGTTTTTGTTCAGAGTCATAAACCGCAACATATCCGAGATTCAGAGACTTTTTCCTAACGTTAGAGAGCAGAGGACATTTGAAATTAGTTATATAGGTTTTAAATGTTCAAATACCCTAGATCTCATATAATTTATTTATTTAAAATAAAATAGCAATCCATTCATTATTAAGAGATGCAAACCTATATGAAAAACTGGTCATCTGTTTACAGTGTGCAAATCCTTTTACTTGAATCACTAGTAATATAGCAAGCACATGCAGTTAGTAACTAACTAGTATTTTGTTATAGTAGACTATATATAAACTACATAGTATAGACTATAGTAAAGACGATAACATTCTCTCTCTACACAAAACTCTAAATTTCCCGGGAGACGTTTGTGAACTTAACTGTCCTTCTCAGTTGACCAGTTTATATGATCATAATAATGCTCAATGACTTCACAAACTAAATGTGAAATGTTTTTCTGATGTTCGTGAGTATGTTGTATTCTCTACACATAGAATATTTTATTTTTTAACATTTATTTTTTCTTCCTTGTATTTTTCGATAAAAAAAGTTAATAAATTTGTCATATAGATTGAAAATCATATTTTGATCTCATTCGTTGACCCCACCCCTTTTCGTTTGGAGGGTATTGAGTTGGAGTAATTTAGCTGGGGGTTAACCAATACCCTCAAATAAAATAGCCCCCCGCTAAACTACCTCAATTCAACCCAACCCAACACCCGACAATTTAATATAGTAAAAAAACTTGTTTTCGTAAAAAACCCTTGAAAAACATTTTTGAATTTGAAGGATTTCAAGGACGAAAAGCACTTTTTCTTGCTTTGAATCACTTCCTATGGTCCTAACTTGTCCTGGCGAAGAAACCCGCTGACACCATCGGCTCACTTCGTAAACCCGATGGTGAGTATGCTAGCTCCGCGAAGAATACACTCGAGACACTGCTCCGATTAATTTCCCGGATTCGGCGGCAGTGGACGGTGAAAACCTTTCACAAGAGTAGCTTAACTAGGGTCTCCCGACGATTGGCGAGGACTGGAGAAGAGCGGCGATTGCCATTAACTGCTCAAAAATCGAATGGGCAATAAACTCATTCGACCCCTACAAAGGACCGGGACCAGATGGAATATACCCAATTCTTTTACAAAAAGGAGCAGAGCATCTTTTAACTCTGCTTGGTCATATATTCAGGGCAAGCCTGGCTACGGGCTACGGGTAAGAGTGACCTTCGTGCCAAAACCGGGGAGGCTTAGTCACTCCACGGGAAGGATTTTAGACCAATTAGTCTGTCATCGTTTCTACTGAAAACAATGGAACGACTAATAGGATTTCATTTGACTCAGGGAGCATTGTCCGCTTCATGCCAAGAAATCCGCTTCATGCCAACCAACACGCTTACCAGATGGGGAAATCCTGTGAATCAGCCCTGCACAACATAATATACAGGATTGAGGAGGGATTTGCAAGGAAACAAACCATCTTGTGTTGAAAATAGGTAGGTACTTTTGCGTATGCATGGTGGCCATCAATTTGTGAAAAGCATGAATTCAGTCAACAAGAATTTTAGTGACAAGGATTTTATGTTTTTAATGTTTAACGATAAAATCTAGCTACGTTTTTTTAGTAGGTAATAGTTATTTAGTATCTTTAGACTGCTAAGATAAGGGATTTTTATATATTAATTTGAAACAAACTAATTTTGCCAACTGTTACTTCATAGAGAACATGCATAAAGATTGGTGGTACCTCATTCGGTAATTTTATAAGTTTATGTGTGAGTACAAACTGTTTGTTACGCAGGAGCTGCATCAACTTAGTGAATTTCCTGACAATACATAAATAACTCTCAAGCGCTCACAATTTTAGTGTGATCAAAATGAAATATCGTATCTGATATGCTTTTAGTATTTGCAAGGCTAATTTTATTACTAAATGGCATAGACCAAGGGCAAGAGGTGGGATAGAGAAAGAAGAAAACACAAAATATAAAATTTATAATATCTCTCTTAATATTAGAACAATCGAAAAATGTATGTATAATAAGGTTGTAGAAAATGAAGTTTCGTACAATTACCTTATTATTTTTATCAAACTCTAATGTGTAGAAAGATATTTAGAATTTCTGTAAGTATTAGATAAACAGAAAAATGATAAGAAACAAAATTACAGTTAAACTTAATACCTACAACTTCACATCTTATAAATTTTTCTTTTTTTCGAATATTAAGGGAGATATGTCTAATTTTGTGTTTCCACCTCTCCTAAATCCCCGTTCCCCCTCCCACCAAACCCTTTTTCCCTTGGTCCGATTTTACCTATTAACGAACTTGAACAATATATATATATATATATACGTTTGTGTCTAATTACTGTGTTCAAGTTCAGAATTTAACAGTGGGATCCTGTGCCATATCCACAAGTGGGGCCACTGTCTTCAACCTGTTCATTTTATTCGCATGAGCTGTGTTTACAGTACCACTGACTACAACCTGGTCGGTAGGCAGCAATCATGGCCTCCGTTTCAATCATTAAATGAATCGGCAGAATACCTAGAAGCGCACCCAGCGCGGCAGTAGAAGTTGTTCATTAGGAGAGTGAAATGTGACTATTGGCCTTACGTTCATTGTAAATAACTTGTACACCATGGTGAGGTTGGAGTCCTCAAGACTGTCCTAATTTTTTCCTGCACATCCTGAAGACACTATTTGCTTTTGTTAGTCTCCAATCCAAATGATCATCCCAGTTCAATTTTCATCCAGGATGAATCCCAGATGCCTAAGTGTTCTGGTTTGTGTAATTTAAATGCCAGATATGCTGATAATCCGTTGAGCTACTCCTTGTAAACAGAACACAGCCCGTTTTTTTCT
The DNA here is from genome assembly GCA_963920215.1 of Nineta flava. Classification (NCBI taxonomy): domain Eukaryota; kingdom Metazoa; phylum Arthropoda; class Insecta; order Neuroptera; family Chrysopidae; genus Nineta; species Nineta flava. The sequence continues at coordinate 1,221,239 of OY986045.1, forward strand.
GGTTTGACAGATAGTCACATAAAAGAGCGTTTGTATCAAATCATAGATAAAGCCCTCGTCCCTGTTTTTGACAATTATGGATATGTCATCAGCGTAGCCTTGAGCAAATATCACTAATTTCTTGAGACTGGTTAGTAAGCTATCCACGACGAGGCACCACAGTAATGGCGAAAAAACACCAAGCTGCGGACACCCTCTACCCACAAAGCCTCTAACTTGTGTCCTCGTAACTCGTAATCGTACTGCAGATTGATATTGGTATTATAGTATTATAATTATATAGTATTGTGACGTTAAAATATACAAGCAAATATGTTGGAATAATAATGTTAGAAAACGTAAGTACTGGTCATTTAGATTTAATATGTCTAGATAATATATAATTTATTGTGGATTGTGAAAACTAGTATTTATTTATTTTAATTGTAGCCTATATTCAGAGGCAGATTAAGACAATTCGCCACCCTGGGCAGCTGCAAAATTCACGCCCCCTTTAAGAGACTTTTTCGTACTGACGCTTGACGCAGGCGTCGGACACGAAATGGGCCACGTGGTTGGTTTCTATACCAGTTTTGACGCCATCGTCGAAAACGTTTAAAGTTGAATTATACAAACTTCTTCGCTTGATGCCAATTTATAAATTAGAGCTAATAACTAGAAGATGGAATTATACCAACTTCTTCGCTTCATACCAATCGTTATTTGTTAGAATTGATTTATTGTAAATTTGCGTTTTTTGTCCCGTATTGGTAGTACTTAGTTATCTTTATATAGTTCTTTATATCATATTTTGTCGATATATTGACACAAAAAAAGGAATTATTATAAAAAAATAAATGTTTCAGTGATTCGAAATAGGCTTATACACTTTCAATTGAAAAATTATATTTTTGATCACCCAAGTAGAGGTACATTTCGTATAAACGGTCAAAATTTTCCCCCCTATGCAACTACCTATACTTTACCTACCCGGTAAATCCTTCACTGTCCAGTTTACTAAATAATATATGGACCTCCCGACCTCCAGGCAAGATCGACATAATATATGTTGATCTCCTGACTTTTCATAATTTTGAGGTGGCAACCCTAGTACGGAGCGTACCTCATCTTTGACTCACCCGCATGTATTATGGAGACGGATGTGTGCAACTAATTAACAAATTCATAGCTACCAGGCATTTGATCCTAACACAAATTGATCCTAACAGTTTATGCATGTTATTTACGTAAAATTTGCTCCTCTATTGATTGACGCAAGCATTTTTGCAAAAAAAAAATTAATTTTCAAAGTTTTTCGCGAAAAACCGTATTTTTGCTCGTATTTTCTTTAATAACTTTCTTAGCCGCCCTTTTCAGGCAGAGGATTTTTTTACCACATATTACTGATACACTTTAGAAGATAATATCAAAAATCCTCACTGTTACTCCAAATTCTAAACTAAATGTACGTTTTCTTCCATACAATCATTGCTATGATCGTTCAATGATTTAAGTTGATCTGTGATTTGTTGATTTTTCACTAGTCGCATGTATTTGTTCGCCTTCACATCGTTTTATTGGAAGATTATCTTTAATAAAATTAGTTAAAAGTTGACTACACTTTAAAGATTATTTCTTAAATACATTTTGATTGAGGAGAAACGAGACAAGAAAAATAACGAATGTTTCAGGTCAAAAATGAAGTGGGTATGTATCAAAAATTATCTGTAACATCCGATATAAAATTTGCTATTAGGTGGTACACATAATACATACAAGAGTGTATTAAGTTTAGTCCCGCCTTTGTAAGGGTTGAAAATATTTAACACGGAAAAAATTTGTGGAATAGGTAATAGGTGTTCATTATTACCTAATTGGTCCCTTTCCACATGTCCGTCCTAAAGCTAAAAAGTGAGATCAAGTTTGTGAATGGGCAAAATCAGAATTTACGAAAATCGAAAGTACTCAAAGTATCTGCCAGGGGGAAAAATAACCATTTTTAAAAAAGAGAAGAAAAATTCAAAGACAAAAAATGTCCCTTTTTTAAAAATAAACAATTTTTTTTCAAAACTGTATAGTTTTGTCACAATGTCAGCTCAAAAACTAAAATAAACTGTTCATGCATTGATAATTAACTCATTAAGTTGTTATTTTCACTTATTCTATTGGCAATTTCAGCTCATATATTGTCCTTGATCCTTTGATCTTCGTAAGACGAATATGACAGCGGCCACAGTGAGGAAAGATTCACTACTTCGCCGAGAAGAATTTTACATGCGTATCAAAAAACGAAGGAGCCTTGATACATAAGAAAACAAAAAATAAAATATTAACGACTGACGATTATATTCACGCGTCTCCTGAACGAATATTTAAGACGTACGATAGTCATTAACGACACTGACAGTAGTCGCTCGAAGTAACAGCTCACAGGAAATGCATAGAAATAGTGCTCAACGATTATCGTTGAACGATCATTGCGATAGTCGCAACGAAACAGACGTACCTTAAAGCTTTTAATAGACGTTGTGAAAGAATAGTTTTTTTAATCTTACACATAATAAACGAATTATTGATTCATTATTGATTATTGATTTCATTATTATACAGTATGGATAATTAGATTTTATGAAACACATTGTTGAATTTAAATAATAAATGAATATATTCTATTAGTCAAAAATATATTGTCATTATGAATTTAGATTTAAATACTAGTATACGTATTATTAACACCTTTAAAATCATTTTATCAGCATTCTAAGTAGAAAGAAGAGCTTTAGGGATTAGCTTATATTGTAAACTTTACCTGAAAAACAATATTCAATAAATTCATATCGTATAGAGATGAACATGTATAGACATTATTACTACATGAAAGTTACCATTTTCGGAATCTATTTCCATTTGAAAATGGAAATGGATGTAAGTATCATTGGAGCTTACTAAATAATACGTGTTTATATGTCATAATTGAAAAAGGGTCTTGATATTTGAAGAAAAGAGCTTTCGTTCAATTTTATTAAAAACATTAAATATTCTTATTTCATGTTAGCTTATACATGGTCTCGTTTATTATTTGCTTCATAAAATTTTATGCCTGTAATTTTATTCAGCCAAATCTAATGGTATCACATTTATATAGAAAAAAAGAATACGACGTGAAGTATTTTCTTAATACACTAATTAACGAAATAATACGAGTATATATACTTCCTGAAAATACATTAAAATACCAGTAGTTGAAGAATATGACTCTCCACCGGAGTTATTAATATTGTTACAGTTGTTAGCATTGAAGTATTCAAATCGTATTTAAAATTATACCACAACACAGTTTTAATAAGAACTTTTAAGGCTCTACCAATGTTGAGAGAAATAATAAGGCACTTCTAATTCTATTTGATACGGCAGAGCCAGAGAGACATAGACAAGCCTGGAGTTCTTCTTATCTTCGCAGTAAAAAAAATTGAAAAATTAAAATGACAACAATTGAGGTTAATCCGTAATTCATTGTCAATGCGTGTACTGTTTATTTTAATTTTTACACGAGCACACATAAAAAAGAGTAGTCAATAATGGTGAATAAAAGTAGCAAATAAATAGAATCTAATATTGGAAATGGGATTATTATGGGGAGCGTCATGTCATTTTAGATCTCTAGTACTAATACGGAAACGAGCTGTTAGATGTAAACCTATATTCAACGATCTTCATATATTAACTGGATGCGAGTTGATCATTGATATAACAAAATGTTGAGTGGCCATTTTAACATGTCCCTTTTGTGTGTCGTATTTGAATAGAAGTTTTCATGAAGTTTTAACAGCTCTATTCCGAGTAACTAATCAACTAATTTTAAAATTATGAAGCTCTTGTTAGTAGAGTCTATACAAAGTAATAACAACAAATATATAAAAATACGCACATTTGTTTTTGGAGTTTACTCCTTGAGAATCGATTTTACATATTAGCGCCCGGTTTGACCTAGTCAGGTTCATGTCTCGCTGTATAAGAGTCGCACACAGGTTATGCTGTGTACGTCTGTCTTTGCACTCAGTCAGTCAGTATTAGTATGGTATATATTGTATACATAATATAACATGTGATTTCTATTTTTAAGACATTTAATTATTAGTGTAGTTTATTTATATAAATATTGTAGTTTATTTATATAAGTTTCGATAATTAATATTGATAATTATATTCACATAAAGTGAGTTGAAAATTACATAAACTATGGAAGAAACTGGTGTAGATAATAGTGCCGGAACATCCGATAAACACGTGGGTGCTAGGTAGGTTATAACTCATGTATTAATATGATATATATATTGTACATATGAACATGTGCGCTTTCTATTTATTGGAAATTTAATTATTAGTGTAGTTTATATAAATTTGTATTAGCTATACCTATAATTAAATATTTAATTTAGTATGGACAATATATATGGGACAAAGACAGTCGGTCTTAAGGAGTAAACTCCATCGTGCGTCGGAGCTGACACACACACATATTTTTTTTAAACAAGGTCATGATTTACTTTGTTTTTATGCAATTTTAAAGAAAATTAAATACAATTTTTCAAATTTACACAGCAAGTAAATTACCTACAACGAAAAGAATAGAAAAATCACAATTCTTACTGCGACTACATAATATATATTTAAGTAAATAAATAACAAACAAAAACGTAAGGACTTTGATAAAACACTTGTTATAGTATAAAACAGCAGAAGCTTTTTGTGTTTAAAAAAGAAATCTATATATCTTGTGATGTGCTCACATGAATACATCCGTTCATAGAATAATAACCTTAGTATGTTTAAAAAGGAACACATATAGGTGATTCACCGAATTAGTAACGCATTTTTTCTGGATCTAGTCGCGATTAAGAATCAATTACCTTCTAGGAAACTTCTATACCAACTGAGCATCTTGGTAGCTGAGTTGACAGCACTAGTTTAGAATGCCAGACGTCCTGCGTTCAATCCCCACCCAAAATGTGTAAGATTTTCCATATCAAAACATTGATGTCAAAGTATTGTTTGTATGAAACTTGCTCAAAATCAGAAGTCTGTCGGCTGCTAGATCCTAGAATATTAAATATCCTAAAGTTAGAAATACGTTACCGATTCTTATTCGAACACTTCATTCACACTCCATTTTTGATTATGTTGTCCATAAAAATACTAACAATTTTTCGTTTGATACATTTTTTAAAAAGCTGGATCAATAGGTCAAAAGTAAAAGTCTAAAAGTTTGGATTATTTGTATGGTTTTATAATCAATTTGTAATCAATAAAAGTTATTACTATTTTTGTAGCAGTGCAAGAAGCGCTAATGAAATTAGGTTCTATTACTAGTTTTTTTTATTTTGCCCATAAATTTTGAACTTATAATAACTGGATATCTCATTCAGATTTATAAATACACGTGTGAAAAAATGAAAAGGTTGATTTTGGTGATCGAATGACATTTATTCCGGAATATCCTCAAACTCATTGGCTTTCTCAAAAAAAGTTATGAACTAATTTCAACCAATAATTTGGTGATGGTATTATTTTTGAAAGTATCCTTGGGATTAATGCCAATCTCTACAAAAATGGATCGTTGGATTATTATTATCTAAAATGTTAAGCGTTGAAAACTTGTGTTTCTAAGAATAGCAACAACACACTAAGCCGTTTTGAGTCATGATTTTATCCATTTTTATGTCTGTTTATTTTTTTATAAGCCATCCTGTATGCGTACTTTAATATGTTTTAAACAAACGTATGTACAACAATACAGTAAATAAATTTTTTCTTTTACGTTTTTAAATAAGAAACATTTTATTTTTACAGGTAAACATGCTGTAATTTATTAACTTGAGTTGTCTGTGAAGAATATTGTTTAACTTATGTTTTTCTCTCTTATACTTCTTTATATATCTATTAACTGGTCTTTGTCTCACACTATTTGTGTTTATACTGGAACGTGATCAACTTGAAAATTACGTAAAATGGTTTTGTTTAGAATCGAAATCTACGTGGTCTGTAAAAGTGTACTTATGTTAACCAAAATAGTGTTCTTGTAATATTGCAAAAAACATGGACAAACATCATACTAGTCTCGAAAAATCGCATACCTCTGGACCTCTATCAATAGAAAGTCAATAATAATGTAAAAGACTAAATAAAATTTAGTTAATCCTTCATTGTTTTATTGAAGTACTTTTATTATGGAATAGGTTCAGTTGATTGGATTGATAAAAATAGGACATTTGTTGGATGATTGATAACAAAAACCTTACTGTTAAAATCAGTAATATAACCGATCAAAAGTATGACTCATTTTGATGAATGCAATCCCATATAACCATGGCACCATGATTTCTTCGAAATTAGTATAGTTTGGAAATTTAGAACATGTAAACCCACAGCCAGAGATCGTGGGTTCGATCCCCATCCCTAGATGTGTATGATTTTTCATATCAAGCATTTGATGTCAAGAAAATGGTATCAATGTTCAGACATATTACTTAAATGTCAAATAAAGTAAACGCTAGTCGTTTCCGTTGGTAAAATATAACCGAAAGGCAACCATACTAACAATGGAAATAAATAGACGCTAGTTTACAAAAAACAGTTTAAAAATATGTTAATAGTAAATAAACAAAATTAATAATACAATGACATCAGGAATGATAGTGAAAGCTCATATGCATAGCATTACCACAACATCTTAGGTAGCTCAGTTGGTAGAGCATTGGTCTAGAATGCCAGAGGTCATGGGTTCGATCCCCATCCCTAGATGTGTATGATTTTTCATATCAAGCATTTGATTTAAAAAAATGAGACCTTGAAATGCCTACTTACCAGGCTTTGACCTCTCGTCGCTACTACTACTATCTCCACGACTTATCCATCTTCGATGATTCAAAACTTGATTATATATGTATGTTTGAAAACAGAGATTTATTTGAACTAACCATTAAAGATGTAAACCTCCGTGTGAAGACTCTCGAAACTACATTTTATCCGAAACGTCTCTCGAAACTTCACTTGAGTGATGGATTTTATAATTTTTTTATTTTCGAACCCTTTTCGCCAAAAAATGGGCGTTTTATGTATATTAAGATTAAGATGTAAATCTCTACAAGACAAATGTGGGTTTAAAAAATATAGGAGTGTGTTCCAGGAAGTTGAAATAAGTTGGAAAAATCACTGTTGGATAATCCTACTTCTAGTAAAGCGTTTTCGTCCAAAAGCTCATTTTTGCTAAATCTGATGGTATAAAATTTCTAATTTGAATATTCTGACTTCTTTTGTTCCTGAAATACTGGGTTCATACTCACATCTATACAGGCCGATGACCAAAATTTGTATTCTTGTCATCAGGGTACTTCAAAACGTCAAAACCAACATTACTTTTGATTCCGAAAATAAAACCTCTGTATTTATTACATACTATGTTTGTTGAAGTCCTTGTCTCTTAGGCTTACATTCAAATTCAGTTTCATTATTTTTTTTCTACAGAATCAGACCTGTTTAAAATTATCATTGTTTCTTTTATTCTACATACATTGTTTTTTATTTTAAAAGTTTTATTATTCTATTTCCCTTTCATGCCACGTGCGCAACACTTTATATTATACCAATGGTGATTTATAACAGTTGATGTTATCTATATACAGATAGATTTAGGATAGGTGAGTGGTTTCCAAGATCATTTGTTTAGAAAGTAGCAAGGTATATTTAGCTGTAACAAGGTGTCTCGGTATAACTATTGCTAAAATTTTCAATATTGAATATTGGCACATTTTTCTAAAAGTTAACATTACCTCTGAAGTTTGTTAAAATATTGCTTGGAACATTATCCTTTTATAAACATCATGTTGAGACTACGTCAACTAGCGAAATAATTATAATTTTAATGAACATCAAGTCCAGTTACGATAGTCATGGCGACATTTGTAATACCAATTAGGACTAAAATTATAATTGAAAATATGTATGTTCACAAATACTATTAATTATAATTTCATACATAAAATTTGTCCACTAACGAACTACACCATTTGTGAAGATGGCATTCGAATCTCGTTAAAACGGCTAAAACAACGTTCATGCAGTTCACCAAATGGTTGAGAATTTTACAGTAGACTGTATAAATTTACCCCACCTATACTTTAAATGGTGTGGGGTAGAAGGACATTTCATTTGCACTTGTTTATAAGGTAAGGTATACCACGCGGTACTAGACGCATGAAACAAAATGCATTGTGTAGCCTTTACTATACCCGGTCGAATGCCGGAACTGTTTAGTCAAAATCACATCAAAATGGGTTTGACCTTTTCAACGTGATCTGTTATGATTTTTTAAATTATATTCTCTACGCCCGATATTAGTATCGAATAATAGGTGTCTTAATTACACTCACTGTCAACGCAGAATAATTAATATCTAGAGCAGTTGTTAATATCTAGTGCAGGGAAGTGCGTAAGGCCGAGTATAAGGGGTTTTCGGCCTTCATGCTTACAGTGCTATGACTCCACCTTAGTTTAGACCATTTTTCACGTTGATATAACTTTTGAACGAAAAGAGCTACAGAGGTGAGTTTTCGAATATAGGTAGTTTACGGAATTATAAGAAACAGTTTTTTCAATCATCGTTAACGAATAAACCGTTATATAAAAGTTATATATATTCAAAAAAACGTAAAATAGCGAGAACGCCCCCAATTTAGCGCGTATAGTCTATAAATATCATAATGATATTTGGCATACAGTTAGATCAAGTACCCAAACCGCTATGGAAAACTATGAAACTAAAAATTTCTATCGGGAGAAAATTTTTACATTTTTGTTCTGTTTGAAAGTTCCTTCTGATTGGATGACACGTATTCTATATAAATTTACAAGTTTATTCGAAAATCATTATTTATGAATATTCCAATGGGGAAACACTAATTGTTATAATACTTGCTCCTTTGTACATATCTGCGTAGAAAGAAAATGAGTTAAGTACCGCGAAGCGTAAAGTAACGTAAAGCGTAACAAAAGACGCAGCGTTTTGTGCAAAGCCTTCGGCTTTGTATATTTAAGCCTTGTAAGAAGTAGTCATATCCGATCAAAAACAAAATGTAAAAATAGGACCGAGTTTTCGGGGAGATACTTCATATAATAGTTGCTCCTTAAAAATTGATGATATCCCATTAAAGAGCCGAACTATTTAGAAAGTGAATAGCTCGGTAAACTATTTACCAAGAAAATCAATGAGGGATAGATTGATTAAATGTAAGAAAAAATTTGGTTGAAATTTATTTTGTAAGTTTTTAAAATTTTATAACGCGGTAAGTTAAAAATATTTGAAACAAAAAAAAGAATAACTTGCCAAGTTATACAATTTGAAAAACATACTAAGAGAAAACTTACGATATAAATTTCAACCAAATTTTAAATAAAATTTTAAGTAAATTTAATCATTTTACCCCTCATTAATTTTCTTGGTAAATAGTTTACCGACCTATTTACTTTGTAAATAGCTCGGCTGTTTAATAGGATATCATCACTTTTTAAGGAGCAACTATTATATAAAGTATCTCCCCGAGAACTCCGCCCTTTTTTACAATTATTTTTTTGATCGGATTTGTATTACTCATGACATTTAAACATTGGAATCTTGACACACCGTGTCAAATAGTTAATACATACAAGAAAATAATATTTATGGTCCATTTAAATATTTGATTGTTTGAAATCATTTTTTATTGTAAATTCGCCAATCCATTTTATTTTGTGTCGTCTAACATATTGAAAAGTCACTGATTACAAAGTGTACCATGAGAACTTTTCAAAGTTAAGATATGTAAGTACAGGATAAAATAACCTTATAATTAAAAACTGATGAATAACGTAAAATGGAAGTTTTTGTGGACCAAAATGGATGTTGAGTATTCACCAGATTTTGACGTTTTGAGGCATACTAATGCCAAAAATCTTATTATTGCAATTGGTATTTATATGTGAATACGATATTTCGAGAACAAAAAGCGCTAGCCAGTTTCAAATAATTTGACGCATACCTAATTTATGTCGAATTTTGTATATTTTCATACAGGTGGGGTACACAAAACATTCGTCACCTAGAAGCTACGTTAACTAGCGAATTTTCTTCGATAAATAAATCACAATGAATATCAACTCAAGTTACGTTAGTTATGATGACATTAGTAGGATACTAAGTTGAATCCGTGTAGCTTAGAATAGTGAACTTGAGAGCTTGTATGGAAGTTGTACTGGAGTGATTATTTAACTCTTTGGAAAAAAAAGTACGAACTAAAACGTAATCATTCATTATGTTGTTATGAGCCTTACATTTTGATCCTTTTTGCTTTTCTGATATACAACTGTGGAAAAATAAAAAACTGTAAATTTATCTTCGGTGGGTGCAAAGCTTCCGTATCTTTGACGCGGAAGCTTCGTACCCACTCGTGTTTTTTATTTTAAATTTTTGATCGTCTGCACCAAAAATCAAATTTTTATTAAAATATTGAGCAAATAATTAATGTTAGTGACCAAATGGAAGTGCCTTTAGTTATTTTTAGAACAAAAAGTATTTCTAAAGGTACAAAATTATGTGCTTCATCTTTCTAGTGTTTATGAAGAGATTGGTGTTAATAATTTTCGGAGTATTTTTGGTAAGGTGTTTAGATAAACCCCAGGCCAAAATACCTCAAAAAATAATAACAATTTTTATAATGTTACTATTATAATGTTTATTTATATATACAAATACATAAATTTCAAACAAATAACAATTTGGAGGCCTACGATTTGCACGATTTTTTTACATGATATAAACTGATATTCTAATAATAATTATTAGAATTACAAGACAAATAACAATTTCTATTTAAATGTAAAGACATACACACCACATCATATAATAATCAAATAAGATTATGAGCCATATTTTTTTTTAAAATGGCATTAGATAGTATGATAGATATGCTGTACGAGTTTGTTTAAATTCGGTTATTTTATTGATTTTCTACTGTTTGCCTACTACACTGTGAAAATACGCAATGAAGGCTAAACACATGGAAATTTAAATAGAACGAAGTAGTAGTAAGAACAAAAAAAAGTTGTTACACAGGAGCTGCGTCAACTTAGAGAATTTCCTGAGAATTGAAGTTTTTCGATTTGACGCTTATTTTTTAAGATATCAATTAAATACCATCAATTAAACATTGATAAATTCAACCAATCACAGAGCGCATAGTGTAAGGAGACGAGGCCTCTTACCGTCTGCCAGCCTTTAAAAGGTAAAGCGCCACGCTCTACTGCAGAAGCCACGCCTCCGTACACTTTGCGCTCTGTGTGATTTGTTGAATTTATCAATATTTAATTGATTGTATTTAATTGATATCTTGAAAAATAAGCGTCAAATCGGAAATTTTATTAAACTTTTTTGATTGTTTTTTGCAGCTCTAAACCTAAACCCTACACCGTGGTTTAGTTTTCTTGACTGAATTTCAGAACACCTATATATATATATATATATATATATATATATATATATATATATATATATATATATATATATAAACTTTAAAGACGATAATTTTCGACACCTACTAGGTAGGTAATCAGATACGACATTTCAATTTGATTAGACTGTAATTGTCAAAAACTGTGGGGGAAATTAAAATGCACAAGATAGGAATGTGGTAAATATATTTTATATGGCATATTTTATACCATGGAACATAACTGGAACTTACGTTATTTTTGGTTGTGTTGTTTCATCAGTCTCTACCACGATATAACAACGTTCTAAATGAGAATTATCTAAATAATTAGAACCCAAAAACTGGAATTACTGGACCCATAATTACTGGAATTAGACAGAAACTTTAAAGAAATTCAGGGCCAATATACCTATAGAACTAACCAAAATAGTTTTCGTTTTCAAAAATCGCGGTTGTTTTTTAGTCTCATTATTTTATTATATTAATTTTAGAAAAAAATAAAATAAAAAACAACAAACAAAAAAATAGCTGTTTTATTTCCTCTAATATCATGGAAACACATCATAAATTGAATAGTAACTGGTTTTAGCTCTAAAGAGTCGTATTTTATCATTTTTAAAACAAACCTGGATATATTTTAAATAACAAGAAAATAATTAATTGTTTGTTATTCTTGCTTGTAGGTATATAATTAGAATTCCACTTATTTTTCAACATTGATTTTCTAATTAAATACATATATACAACCGTTGTATATATTTCTTTCGGATTTTTAAATATAAAATGCAAACGCTCCTTTTTCAAATCAAATGTCAATAACAAGAATAATAATAATTAAAACTAATGAATACACAATTAAATTAGTATATCTACAGTAAACATTTACTCGTAAAGATCATGCCGTTGTTAATAATAAATACCATTGTTAGCATTATACAAATACGTATAATACTGGTTGATTTTATTATTTAAGTTAATTTAATTTTAAGCAATGAACTTTTAAGTTCATTTGTTTAATGCTTATTTATTATTCATAAGTTAATTTTATATACCAAGAATTGTTGTATGAATATATTTGCTGTTGTATAGCCGTTTTCTAACTGCTTTAATGTTTTCTGACGTCTAGACCTCTAATTTAGTTTACAGTTTCTATAGAAATAACATCATACACAAAAATTTTGGAAATAAATTATTTGTCAATAACTTTAAAATATACAAATTTTGACGTTTTGTAATCTCAAAATTTAGAAAAAAATTATTATTGCACATAATTTTCCGACCCTAAGGGTTGGTTTTTAAAGTGAGACTTTATATGGAAGTGATATGTTTTTAAAAGTTGAAAGCATGTATATTTGGCATTAAGCCAATATCTTTATATACAAAAGGGAAATATGTGGTGTGAGTGTGTGCCTGTCCGAATTGTTTGGGGAAAACTAGGAGATAGCGAATTAATGATGAGAGACTACCCTAGTTAAATTGTCCTAACGGCTCCAGAAAGTTCAAAATTCCAAACCGATTCAAAGTTAAAGCTTTTTTTCTAACGGCTATAACGTTTTATTACGGCTAGACCTCGAATATAGTTATAGTTTCTATAGAAATACCACCATAATAATATTTTGGAAATAAACTATTTGTCAATAAATTTAAAATCTAAAAATTCTGACGTTTTGAAATCTTAAAATTTAAAAAAAATTTATAATTTGATTTACTTAAATTTTCTATGCACTCCTTGTAAGAAATTCTTGAAGCCCGATCACGTCGGCTTTCTCAGCTAGTTTATAATAAATAAAGACATGCGTGTTTCAGTGTTTTTAAAAACTTGACACTCATGAAGGGAAATTGGTCAGGCAGAGTTTGTACCAAGATCCCGTTCTATTTGAAGTTAGATACATAAAAATTTCTTTTTAGACAATAAATCATGCATAAAGAAGAACATATTAATACGGTTTTTAGAAAATCAATCCATGAAGAAGAGAAAAAGGGCATAATATGATTTTGTTTGGTAATTTCTTGCTTTTTGAAGTTATAGAAGCAAGTAAATTGATTATAAAGAAAGAAACTCATAGGATGTGATTTTTTTATTACATATTTGGATTGATCTTGAGTAAGAAGCATAAAAATTAATATTTAGACTACGAAGTATTTTTAAAAAAAAACGAGAAACAGTAAATGCCTAGGCTTACATACAATTTCAGGCTCTCCATATCTCCACAACCATTTGACTTTACCAAAACCATGTAGGAGCCCAGTAAAAAGGTAATGTAATAATTATTCAAATAATAAGAACCATTGGCATGATACCTTATAGTTTTCCCTCGTTTCTCATTGTATGGATTTTTGTTTTTTTCCGATTACTAATATTTTACCACTTGAATATTAGTTTTTATTTTGTTTACAAAAATGTGAATTCCGTTTGAAATGTAAGTTTCCAAGGATGTAGTCAATTGATCTTCTCGCGAGCTCAATATGTAATACATCCTTGAGAGTTGCGTAACATATATTGTTAAGTTCAGTATCAAGAGCTCTAACAACTGGATTGGAACAGCGTAGAATTGTCCATTGTCCAGTTGTTGGAGCTCTTGTACATAACTTCCCAATATATGTAACTTGGTTATCCTGAACCTTAAGAAAGGAGTAGTGAAATTTTTTAAGCCCTTTAAAGTATTAAGCGACTTAAAAGTGCCTGAATATTTGTATGCAGCTTCAGATTTGGATCCAGATGATACAAAAGCCAGATTATTTTACCTTAACCAGGTTTCATTATTGAAATGATAATGTTGAAAATATTCATTTGTAATGAATCTTAAGTTTTAGTTTATTTGTGAAAGGTTTTCAAGGCGGTATGTTTCTTGAGAGTTGAATTCAACTGGGTTAAGGATACGTCTTTAAGTGCGTGAAAATTTTTGAGTTTCTTCTTTTGAAACTAAACATTTGCTTAGAAATTTTATAAAGTGAATATTTTTTGAAAGTTAGGCGGATTTCTACAAGATAAAATTAATTCCAGACGAGAGGTCTGTATGGATGTTTTAGGTTGCTATATAACAAAACGATTAGTATTTATGAGAATCGATCATGCAATAATGTATTTCAATTTTATCAATATTTATACACTTTATTAAAGTTGAATTATAGGCTTCTAAAGTTATATTTCTTTTCCAAATTGCATTTGAAGTAAAAGTTCGTTATAAAACTATACTGTCAACTTCTATTCTATAAATTTTTTTTCGAAAACCTAATGGATTTGGTATAAATTAACCATAAAATTTTGAAAATACTATCGGCTACATAAGTGTTGTTCCATTTATATGCCGATAGTACGTACCTATCAATATTGGAATTTGTTTTCTAGGTATTTTTACGATAGCTTTTATCAACCCAGATTTTTAAAATGATTAATAAAAATCTGTCCTCAAGACAATTGTAATATTTCTAAATTTACTAATAAGGATATATTTGAGAAAGATATACTTTTTCGAGCAAATTGTTTACGATCAAACAACTTTTCATTATTATTATTTAATAATCATTTCAAGTACATTTTATATTTTATTATATTTAATAATCAAAGGGTTATATTTAGTACGAGGATCATTTGTTTGAATTCATTCACTCACCACTTTATATACCTCTTGAATGAAAACTACACAAATACTGAATTAATTATTTGGTCGACACAAACGATACTTTTGTTACTTTATTTTTTATTAAATCAGTGAACTGTATAAGCGGAAATATATATTATTAAGTTTTGTGTATTATTTATGTTATAAATAAATATATACAGAATGTATAAAGTATAGTGCCCGCCCAGTGTACAATATAATATACAATTTTAATTCGCAGTTTCTAATTTTACGCCAAGAAATTGTCTTTCTTTAAATAAAGACTATTATAGTTAATTTGAATTTAAAAACACTAAAATATAATAATAACTTCGACAGAAATAATACTGTCAAAATAAAAAAATAAGAATGATATGAAAAGGTTGGCTATTACGTCACAGTCGTCTTTGGTGTAGCGGAAGCACGCTGGACTAGATATCCAGAGGCCCGAGGTTCGATTCCTGGTTGACGAGTCGATTCAATTCGATTCAAATAGAATTAGCAAAGTATAAAGTTCTTTCCTTACATATCCCCCCGTTCGAAGAACAAATGCGAATCATTTTCTTTATCTTCCGTGATGGAATCCGAAGCCGGAATAAGCTTAGTATTAAGGCCCGTATTTACCTTGTAAATTGGATTTGAAATTTTATCTATTATATTGTACGGTCCAATTCTTAATTCATCCAATTTCTTTTCATTTTCTACGTAAACTCGTCCTACTTCAAATCTATAAGTTTTTCTATCCTTGTCAAATCGTAGTTTAATATAAGCATGGTATTTTATGCTCTGCTCTAAGGCGATTTTTCTATTTTGATTTAGATTATCACTGTATTTATTTTGTTTGAATTCATCTGGTAATATCGGGGAGTTTTTACCATGTAATAAGTATTCTGGAGAAAAACCCGTTACTGTATGCTCGCTTTCATTATATTTGTTTATACATTCATGTGCTGTGGTTGTCCATGATAAATTTTTTTCTTCTAGTTTCTCTAATTCTGCATCGAATTTTATTGAGCGCATACTGCGTAATGACCTTAGTAGTTAATACCGCAGTAAAATCCTTTAAAAAAAACAGACTGCAGTTGTAAAATTAATATTTAGATTCTAAAACAAAATAATATTGTTGACATTTAATGGTGTTTATGCACAAGATAAAAAGTTTCTCCTTAAGAATAAAAATTCCTTTGATATCAATAAAAACTGTCATACACACATCAAACAGGACAACATCGTAATTTAAGTGTCCCTGATCGTATAATCTCTGCAAGATCACGGCCAATTGAACAAAAAATACCAAGGCCAATTTTGGTCATCACTTGTTCTAATTTTATTTAATAATTATCTTTTTCCCATTAGTTCGTACTGTTTGTGTATTCATAATCTATTACCGCTTTAAAAATATAATTTTCATGTAAATTTGTTTGGATGACGCTAGCGACTGCAGGAGAGTAATCAAAGTAAAGAATTTATACAAAATTTTAATAAGGAATAAATATGGGAAAAGATGATACATATTGATAAAACAGCCGTAATGGAATAATTCCTATTTTTTTTATACAAAGCTAGTTTTTTAATTGAGTTTTTTTGAAAATTACCCTTCAAGACTCTCGATCGAGTCTCTGGAAGAACGCCATAAGAGTAACCGTTTTTTAATTTTTATTCATAATGTTTCAAAAACTATAAAAAAAAAATATATATTTCTAAACTTGAAGTATAAGTTCCAATATTATCAATAAATATTTTATTTGAAGTAACTCATCACCAAGTTCTCTAAACCTCTCTAAACCTCATGAAGATATACAATTTTTAAATTGTGACCCATCCTTAAAAGATGTAAAAAACTCATTACGCAGGAGCTGCGTCAACTTAACGAATTTTCCCAAAATAAATAAATCCCTGCCCTTTTGGGTATAGATCTGAACTATCTTTCATCTTATTAATGATCATGGCAACTTGTAACCAAATATATTTAATATTTATATATATATATATATATATATATATATATATTAGTTACTGTATTTTTCATATATTTCTCTCTATGGGTCACAATATAGAATATCTCTCCTAATAACAGAGATATTTATTGAGTTCAACTATTAACATACCAAACTTTTGAAAGTTAAAAATAGAGATTTCGAAAATACAAATACACCCACGCACATATATGAGGTTTCGATAAATGTAAAAATTATCAGAGAAATTTAATCATATATTTAAAAACTTTAGTAAATGTGACATATTAGATAAGTCGTTTATAGTAAATAGTAAAATCGATTACCATGCAAAACATTACATTTGTAAAATATAACGCCAAGGAAATCGTTTACTTGCCACATTCTTTAGTTCCTTGGCATACCAGTGTTTTCTGTTACTTGGTCGCTGGTTTTGTGACAGCTAACTACAGAACACCCTCTTTGACGGAAACCTTGTAGATTTCTACTCGAGAAAAAAAACTTTCAACATGGGTCCTTAGGGCGTGATTTTATCCAAGATTTTCATTGGAGAAGATGTCGAATCAGAATATCCTACAAGCAAAAATCCCTGTAATTTTTTAATATCCACTTTTCTTCAAGGCCAGTTTTTCAAATTACAGGGACATAACATTATTACCTCTTATGAGTAAAATATTTTTAAAAATTATTGCAGATAGACTGCAAAAATGGTCATCAAGGAATGATGTAAAATCCCAATTACAAGGAGGACATTGAAAGATTTATGGTACTTTTGACAATTTATTAATTTTAAGTGAATTAGTGGAAAGGATGTTGGTAAGGAAAAGGAAGACATTGTACTGCTGCTTCGTTGAAATGGAAAAGGCTTTTGATTCTATTGATAGGGAGATGATATGGGATAAATTTGAATGTATCAACAGAAATGATAGAACTATTAAAAGCAATCTACCAGATCTATGATTTTTGTATCAAAATCAATGATAATAAGATAACAGAGCGAGGAATGTTATCTAGGGGATTAAGACAGGGTTGTCAGATGTCTGCTATATTATTCGCATTGTTTATTAATGATTTACCAGGCAACATAAAGGAGATGGATACACATACGCCTTGGATAAACAACACTGAAGTAAATATGTTAATGTACGCGGATGATATGGTATTAATCTCACAAACGGCAAACGGGATGCAAAGAGCTTTAGACCAATTGTACAGATATAGTGAAAGAAAAGAATTGTGGTTAATGCAAATAAGACAAAAATATTGGTATTCAGGAACGGGTATAAAATGAAGCAATCAGAAAAATGAACATACAATGGTAGGAGTATTGAGATAGTCGATAACTTTAAATATCTACGGCTACACTTCAATTGGAATGGAAAATGGGACATGAACTTTAGGGAAACAATAATTAAAGCAGACAGGAGATTTTTAATCATAAGGAGGTTTATGTATAGTAACCAATGGATGCCAACCAGTACATTATTACGGATATTTGATGTTCTAATAAAGCCAATTCTTACCTATGGATGTCAGATATAGGGTAATAAAGATGGGATAATGAATTTAGAGAAAGCCAGAAACAAATTATTTAAGCAAATATTTGGTGTGAGCGCGGCTGTTGTAAATAATGGTGTTTTGCTAGAAATAGGAAAATAGGGAATATGAATGAAAATTTTTTTTCACTTGAAATGAAGCATGTTTACTTGACAAATATCAAGGTAAATTACTTTTTAAATAACTTAAAAAATAAGCGAGATATGAATGATTGAAATTCCCGATTAGACAAAGAGGGTGATAGCCCTCTTGATATGTTATGTGACGTCATACTACACTTTCACCATTTAAAATACACGTAAAACTCCGTTTTTAGTATTTTTGCAAGAAAGAGACAGATAATAATCTTTAAAAGCTTATAGCTTCCTTGATATTTGTCGGATTTTAATTTCGTTTTTAAATATTATTACAGTATTAACAGTATTTTCATATTCTGGAAATAAATGTGAAAAAAAATTTCCATGCATATCCCCTATTACCTTAGAATGTGAAATACTAAAAAATGCAATAAAATACTATGTAAAACTGAAGTGTAACCCACAAAAAACTATTCAAAGGGCATGCATGTGTGGAGAATAATCAGCACGGTGAATATAAAAGCTCGGGTGCAAACATGGAAATAAAACTGAATTAATTAGGAATAATGATAAGTGAAGAAAGAATAAGAAGAAAATATGTTACAAAAAACTAAAAAAGTAGACGAAAAAATTAAGAATGCTGCCTATAAAAAAATGTTAACGAATGTTAAGGAAAAAAAATCAATGCAATTTTTTCTTAGAATTAATCACTATAAGGATGGAGCATATTATATTCGTAATTTGGAAATTAGTGAACGAAGGGAATTTGCAAGATTTAGGCTGGGAAATTGAAATTATGACAGTGCAAAGCATGCAGAAGGAAATAAAATATGTGCAATATGCAGTGAAAGTGAGAGTGAAGAACATTTAATGTTATTTTGAGAAGGATTGACTGAGCTAAGGGCTAATTTGGAAAGTGGGGCAGATATGGTTGAGATGATGGACTGTAAAGATGAGCTTAAGCAAAAGGACATATCTAGTTTTATTAAAAAAATATTAACCATAAGGAAGGACAGGTTAGGGTAGTAATTTGTTGAACTCTCTTATAAATTTAATGTATGATGAAACGTTGTAAATTGATAACTTTTTGAGTCAAATAAATAAATCTCTCCCATAAGCTGGGTGAGAGTAAGTAAAGAAGGTATGTTTTGAAGCAAGACGGAACGATGTTTCAATACAGGTTGTCCCTACCGATTATTGCCCAATAATTTATTCAATAATTTATTACTTTTATTTTTTTTGAAAAACAAATTATGCGAAAAATAATTTCCACTACTACAAATACTACTTTTCACTTTTTCAATTCAAAGTAAACTAACTCGAAGAACTCAAATTCCCACTTTATGTAAAATTTAACTTAATTCATCAAATTCCCATGACACTATACTGACCATACTCCATACGAAGAAAAAATAATTAAATCAGATAAATAATTCTTTATTAGTTCTCGGATATGAATAATATAATATTTAGACAAATTATTTGGAATTTCCAAAACTATAATTCTATTTAAATTATCCTTTGCAAAAATTTCCCTCTTTTATTACAATGGTCCAGCGGTAAACTTAAAGGTTCAAAAGATTTATATATATTTTTTATATATTTTTATTTTATTCATACACAAATATGATATATACTAAAAAGGTACATTTTATGACCCAAATTACCAGCCCAAATTTCCAGAGTATGTATTGAATGATTGTATGTATTATTTACTTTGTATAATAGTGACCATAAAAAAGATTTGGTATTATTATATTTTTTTCAGAAAATGTTTTAATTAAAAAAAAAAAATATTAATAATTGGTAGGTTACCCTGTATTAACTCTATCTCTCTTCCCTACCTCTCACTCAGAGCTTGGCGGAGTCAACTTGCCACCTTGAAATAAATAATAATAATTTACACTTTTCTGGCGGATGATTATAATTACAGATTTTTATGACATACAGTAAACATTTTATTTTTTATTCACAAAGATATTATAAATAAAATTACGGATAACTTTATTAGTTTCATTAATATATATATAGTCTTTTTTAATGTATTGTATTTTTCTGATTGGTTGGATAATATATTTTTATCCAAAATAGATTAGATTGATAATCCTTGAGCCCATATTTATATAATAACAAAACAAAAAATAATTATCAACAAAAATACATTCGCTAAATACATTGTATTATGAGATTAGACATTAATAATATATAATTCCCATGAAACTCCCATAGTTTTTGGTAACATGGTAAAGGGATCTATGTTTCGATATATACTGTGTGTGGTTCATTGCCGCAGTTCTGTGACATGCGATATATAAGTTTTTGTGTTTTACGAAAGCAATAAAAAAGAAACTTGTACGACGTGGAGCAAAACTTTAAATAACAAAGTGACTTATAAAAAAACGATTGACTTTTCTTCCAATAATTGTTTCGATAATCGTAAGAATTTGTCGGAAATCGACTGTATGAACATATATATTTATGATTATATTTAAATAATTAAATAAAAATTGAAAAGTATTTATTTAGAAAACATATAATATAGTCCAATAATCATTATAGGTTTTCAGTACCAAAAAAATGGAAGCTTCAATTTTTTGTTTTTAATCGCTTCATTTCGACGTTCTAAAAAACATATTGAAAATCGAGAACGAGATCGCGATCGTGTTAGTAAATATTCAAGGTCAAAGGTCAACAAATTAGTTTTTTTGCGAATATCTCGCTTCCTACGGCTCGGAGACCACTCAAGGTGGTTACCAAAATAGAAAATGGCAAAATTTTTCACAAAAAAGTCCCATTTTTTTTTACGTACAATGAACGGTTTACGGAATATAGGGCGACGAATACCATTATTATGTTCGTAGTGTCCGTTACCACACCACTTTTTACGTATTTTTACGAATATCTTCCTTCCTATGGCTCGGAGACAATTAAACTTGATTATCAAAAAGAAAGAATATAAAATTTTCCACAAAAAAGGTACAATCCATTTTTTACGTACAACGAACTGTTTAGCAAAAAACCTGCTTCGCTATAAAGTTCGTAGTACTGTACTTCGTCTTGGTAAAATTGTTGGTTCAAGACTAAAACGACGATGTGAGTTGTACGCACTCTGTGTCTATCTAAACGGTTCGTTTAAATTAAAAATGAATAGAATCTTATTTGTGTGAAATTTTATAATCTTCAATTTTGATATCTTCCTCAATTGGTCTCCGTGACATGGAAAGCGATTAATTCGGAAAAATTCCTCGAAAGTGGTGCGAAAACGGATACTACTAACTTTATAGCGGAGCTGGTTTTTTGCTAAACAGTTCGTTGTACGTAAAAAATGGGTTGAATATGTTTTGTGGGAAATTTTATAATCTTTCTTTTTGATAATTACCTTAATTTGTCTTTGAGACATAGGAAGCGAGATATTCTTAAAAAGTGGTGTCATAGATATTCGTCGCCCTATATTTCGTAATCCGTTCATTGTACGTAAAAAATGAATTGGACTTTTTTTGTGGGAAATTTTGTCATCTTCAATTTTGGTACCTATCTCGATTAGTGTCCGAGCCGTAGGAAACGAGATATTCGCAAAAAAACTAATTTGTTGACGTTTAACCTTGAATATTTACGAATGCGATCGCGATCTCGTTCTCGATTTTCAATATGTTTTTCAGAACGTCAAAATGAAGCGATTAACAAAATTAAATTAAAGTTTCTATTTTTTTGGTACTGAAGGCATAAAATTATTAATGAAATTATTTAAAAAAATAAAATATAAAAATAAAATATTCATAAAATATAAAATATTCATAAAATTATTTATGACTAAAATCATTGGACTAATATTTATGATTTCCAGTTTTAATCTACCTTTTACTGTTTTCGAAATAAAATTTAGAAGTGGATCGGTGTCTCATTTTGTTCTAGAAATAAATCAATTAGGACTCTTAACGCTCCCGTCGATCTGACATGAGTTCAGAATTAAACTTAAGTCCTTAAGGTTTCAAACAATATTTAACAAAAATATATTTCCATACGAGTGGTGTTGGGTCCTTCCAAGAAGTGAACAGTAACTCCAAACCCAGGAAATTTAAAATTTACACGTGACACGTCAAAGCTATTGACATGAAGCTATTCCTACATTTACTTTTTCTACATGCTGAAAGGACACTGCACAAACCTTATGGGAAAACACTGTCTGTGGATTGGATTCTTTCCTGGTAAATCGATAGTTTATAAGGTGATGATCAAATGTCTTAATTTCCACCAGACCCGGAAACTTTTTCGGTCACAAATCAGGAGTCAATGTTATGTACACAAAGGCACTTTATAGATTAAACATCAGTTAAATTCTATTTTTATGCATGCAGACACAAGCGTTGTACTGAAATTAACTCTAAACTATTGGTTGTTTGGAAAAATGTTTCATATAAAAGTTGTTTGTTTTTATTAGAAAAACATTTTTGACACAAAGGTTTTCTCTAACTCGCACTGTTTACAAGTTAAATTTTTAGCGTAGCATTCACGCGAAAAGGATGCATGAAATTCAAACTTGTCATAACCAATATCATTCGAGAATAGTGTAGCTTTCTATAAGTCAATGAATTTTCAGAATCAGAATAGTGGCTACAGAGATTACCCTATACAAACAAACAAACTTTTACCTCTTTATAGTATTAGTACTGATAATCATGATATTTTTTCCTTTCCCTATGATTCAGATTAATATCCTTATTATAAGACTTAGATACTATGTATTCTTTATGGAATAGCATAGACGTAGAAAAAAATCGATGTACTGGTGTGTTTGTATATCTTTCTATATTATAAAGATATATTTATTATTGTCAACAGACGGTAATGAACTTTATTCGTCTTACTGACTTATGCAACTGTTGTCACACTTTTCGAGTACATTGTATTCCACAGTTTAATTAGAATTTTTTCCTTGCAGTCAATTTGTTTGGTATCAATTGGTTTTCTGAAAAATGATTTAAAAAAAAATAGTTCTTTATTATAAAAGTACTCTGTTCGATATAATAGTAACTTCTATTATAATATAAATAGTTGAATAATCGAATATATTTGGCACAATTCAATAGTAAAATTTTGAAAAAGGAACGCCAGTTTTGGAATCGATAGTATACCGTCGTCAGCATCAGAATATAAAACGTTTGAATTATGTAATATAATAATTTTTAATAGACTTGAGAAAATTAAATTGTAATTAAAAACATTTAAAAAAAAATAGTAAACTTAGTTATTTGTAATTATCACATTATAAATAAAAAAAAAAAAATTATATGTATATATATATATATATATATATATATATATATATATATTTTACTAATTTTATTACATTTATGCTTTTTTTATTATATGGCACGTTATTAATTTTCTTGAAATTTAACAATAAAACAGATGATAATGATAAAAAATATACAAAATCAATCATACAGAGTAATCATATATAAATAGTTGAATAAAATATTTATTGTTTAAGAAATATCTTTTAAAATATGGAGAGATACACCAAAAAACATAACAATAATAATACAATAATAATAACAATAATGACAGCAATAACAATAATTACAACAACAACAACAACTATATGTATTCACACTTTATTTAAAATTTAACCATTTAGAAATTTGTAACAAATTACCAACACCCCCACCCCCACCCCACACAGCTTTATCATTGGCATCTTTATTGTATCCAGTGTCATCAAATTCCCTTGACACTATACCCCCTACTAAGGGGGTAAATAATTAAATCAAGTAAATAATTTTTATTAGTTCTCCGATATGAATAGTTTAGGCAAATTATTCGAAATTTCCAAAAATCTAATCTAAAATCTAAACTAAAGCTAAATCATTAAAAAATTTACAAGCGGTTTATAATTGTCAAGCGGTAAATGTAAAAGATCAAAAGATTTATATTTTATAATTTTTATAACATTTATATTTTATTCGTACCCAAATATATTAAAAAGGTACATTTTATTCCCTAAATTACCAGCCCAAAATTCCAGAGCATGTTTTCAATGTATTGTATGTTTG
The DNA here is from genome assembly GCA_963920215.1 of Nineta flava. Taxonomy (NCBI): domain Eukaryota; kingdom Metazoa; phylum Arthropoda; class Insecta; order Neuroptera; family Chrysopidae; genus Nineta; species Nineta flava. Next base: position 1,245,984 of record OY986045.1, read on the forward strand.
AATAATAGTGACCATAAAAAAGAATTGATATTATTATATTTTTTTCATAAAATGTTTTAATTGAAAAAAGAAAATAATAATAATTGGTAGGATACCCCGTGTTTACTCTATCTGTCTTCCTGCATCTCACTCATAGCTGAGTGCAGTCAAAGTTTTCCCACTTATGGCAGTAATCCACAATTCATCAGTCTACCCGCATAGCCATAAAATGGAGGCTTTCAATTTAATGACCCATCGACTAGTGTATAAAGAGAATTGTTTGCCAAAATGAAGAGAATTCTATTGTAAAATCTTCATTTGGAATTTTTTTGTGGTAAAAGTACCTAAGATCTTTAATCCTTACTTCCTCTTTGACTGAATTGGATAAAACTTTCAGTTCGTATTGATCTTTCATGCTTCGATTGATACCTCAACGACCTGATCTGAAAATGTGGAGATATGGCCAAAATTTTGATTACAATTTTCGAACCCATTACCAATATCATATAATACCGGAAGTTCATAAACATTATTTAAGGATTTTATAAATTAGATTGATCATGTTTATGACGGTTCACACTCAAATGAGTACTTGATTGCAACCGATTAGTTTCTCCACTAAATTGCAAAAAAAAGTTGGAAAACGCGAAATTAGACAGTGGCGGAAATTCTCCACTTAATTATACGAAAGCGCATTTACCATGAAAGTAAGTTTCAAAAGTTATTTTCCCTGCATGTTTCATCGTGTATTACTAAAAAAAATTTTACTTACACAATTAACTACTAAAATAACATCCATGTGCACGCTATCGCCAGTGGATTGTGCAAGTGCGCAGCCCCACCATAGCATCTCACTTGGTGTAATTGATACCATGCCAAGACAGATATTAAAACAATTCAATAATCAGGATGAAAAATTTAAAAAATCATTCGTTTGAAAAAGGGATACTAATGATAGCACTCGGCGAAAGTTATCGCTTTGATTATTCAAATATTCAGCTGTGTAAACTGATTCAACCAATTTTTAGATAATAACTGATGATGCTGTATCATTTAATTAAATTCAATTCATTAATCTGCCTGAACGGTACCATGTTTTTGTATCATTCTGTTTTGTTAATATTGTAATAATAATAAACAGTATAGAAAAGTTTGGAAAATTGAATCATATAAAGAAATTGCATTTTTATTATTTAAATTACAAATACCGATTTATTTTGTTGTTCACAAAAAGCAATTTGTAAATATATATTAACAAAACAGTGTGATTGATGTAGACCTAAAAATGTATAACAAATATTTTAATGAGAAATTAATGCGGGAGCTTCGACAATAACAAGAGGTAAGGTTTTAAAAAAAAGTTGTGGCGTTTTATCTAGTGTTTCACCGAGGCGAGGCGATGTTCAAAATTTTAATCCTCGTTACTAACCGAGGCGAGGCAAGGTATATTGTCCCAAAAACCTCGCCTCGGCCGAGGCAAGGAATTTGCCTCGGCCGAAGCAAATTTACAAAATGTAAATTTTAAAAAAATATAATACAGTGATACATGAAGCAACAGACAGATTATTTGGCAAATATTTTTTCAAATGTCCAGCGATCCTACCTAGTAGATGTCGAAAGTCTTCGTCTCTAAAATTTATATACATATATATATAAGTTTTTTTAACCATATTATGTACATTCATGCAAAATAAGTCAAAGTTAGTAAAAATTTTCCCTCGCCTCGCATCGGCCAAGAGGCTAGCCAACATTCTGCCTCGGCCGAGGCGAGGCGAGGCGAGCTTGATATTTAAAAAAGCGAGGCGATACCAGAACCTCGCCTTGCTTCGTGCCTCGTGAAACACTAGTTTTATCATAAATCACATTAAAATTTCTTTTGGTTATTTTCCATTTTTATTTTTTAAATTGCGGTCATATTTCATATTTTAAATTGAGCAAGACCGCAAAGGCGTCAGGTGTGTATCTACTGTTTTTTTTGTAAAAAATTGTCTTAATGTCAGTTGACCCGCGATAATCCGGCACCACCTATAATCCGACATGCCTATAACAGTACATACAAAGCACGTGTGTGTTATTTAGGTCCAATATCGTATATTATGTTGTACATATAGATTTGATCTTACCATTTTTATAAGTATGAAATTTATCGGATTACAAGGTACTCCTTTACAAAAAGGAGTACCTTCTTTACAAAAAAATTCCGGACTACAAGGAGTAGGCTCATCTACTGTATATAACATTAGTATACTCAAAACATTTATTGCGGCGATGATATCGAAATTGATGAATCACTTGCGATATCGTAATTAGGTCATCAATTACGATATCGCAAGTGATTCAGAGATATATTTAACGAAAAAATTAAGCAGGGGCTTCGGCAACATAACCAGAAAATTCAAAATTTAATTAATAATATGAAGTTTGGATAAATTCTTATAGCAGTTACCATGGTTTAACGAAATTAAACTTGTGTTATATTTTAAAAAATTAAAACTTCTTATTAGATTCTTGAAAACACGTTTAATCTGAGTTTTATGGTCTTGACAAATACGATTATACAACAGGAGATTGTAAGAAAAACAAGTAATGTAAGAACTAACTGAGTTAATTGTTTGAATACCCAGTATATACTGAGTTTATGGAAACAACTTTCAAACAACAGTTGTATATTTTAAAGAGAAGAAAATTTTTTGTTTTTAAACTTTTGTAATATTTTTCACGGTTTCAAAGATAGGCAGTTTTGCCCATTTCGCCCAAATATGGTCCGATTATGCCAATTAAATTTTAACTTTTATGCTATAGAACACAAATATAAATTTTCAGCTCGTTATCTCGTTTTTTAGTTACTGTGTTCACGGACACACAGGCAGACAGACGGGCGGACATGCGAAAATGACCGAATTAGGTCGTTTTATGAAAGCATAATCCAAAAATTTATGCCTACGATCGATATTTTCAAGCGTGACAAAGTCGGGACTAAACTTAATAAACCTTAAAGATTATTAAAATAATCAAAGAGAACTCTAGGTTTTTTGAAATTATATTTCAAATTTTGCCCCTATTCCTAGAACATTTGTTTGTATTTTATAAATACGTATTTCGACTACAATGTAGTCATCATCAGTATGAATTAGCTAATCGTAACTATCTCTGGGATATGGATTCAGAGATATGTTGCTTGTTGCTAATTTGGTGTCTGACTTGAGGATTATTTGGTTGAGGATTATTAACTTAAATAATCCTCAAGTCAGATTATACCCTCAGCCAAATCGTATAAAAGGACAGAATTTTTTAATATCATTGTGACACAGGCGCCAAATTAGCAACAAGCAACATATCTCTGAATCCATATCCCAGAGATAGTTACGATTAGCTAATTCATACTGATGATGACTACATTGTAGTCGCAATACGAATTTATAAAATACAAACAAATGTTCTAGGAATAGGGGCAAAATTTGAAGTATAATTTTAATAAACCTTGTATATTTACATGTACTGGGCATAAATAGTTATCTTTCTTTACGCAGGTCAAAGGGAAATTATTTGCTTCTGTTGAAAGTAGTGCTCTTCTGAGAAAATTCGCTTAGTTCGATAGCTCCTATAACTTTCCTTTATAGTGTGAACGACTGAAATGATTTGGAAGGCATACGTAGGATTATTCCTAGTCATTTCTCAGTTGTCGGTGAAGGCCTAACCAGAAGTTTGATTAGATCGGTATATATAACCATTTCATACTTTGTTTTAGATAATACGCGTAAGATAATATCTCTTATCTTAATTACATAAGATAATATGTATTCAATATCATTACAATATGTGAACTACTTAACTACTTAGCTCCAAAGACGCATCCTTAGATATACGACAGTGGTATATCGTTCTGTAAAAAGTACTGTTGTAAGTAAATTCACTAATGTTAATATAGCGAGTAGATAACTCTGTAGAAGTTCATTTGAACTATCTATCTTTTTCTAGAATATTTACATATTCGTTTTAGTAAATGGAAATTATTGTAAAAACAGAATATGGTAGATAGTAGACATATTTTTGTTCATTTTCTCTTTAACATTATTTTCTCTTCAATGTTCGCATATATTACATTGATGATGAATAAAAAATGTATTACGTAGGTAGTATTACATTGAGGGAGATTATTCGAAAAGAATCTGATTTTATTCTTTTAGACTCTTTTTAAATGTTAACACAAATGAAGAAGAATATATATCGAGTAAATTCTCATCCTTAGAAATTTCGAACGTAAAGCCTAGCACACACGTTGCTGGTTCGCCTGCTGGATTGCTTGCAGGGATTTTGTAGCAGGGTCCCAAGCTAGCTGTCGTACTGGGCATTGTGATGGCTTCTATGCCATGTTCGCTTCACACGATGCATTGTTGGCATTATGCCGGTAGATGATTAATCTTATTATTAGTATTAAGAATACGATTAATGAAATGTTATACACCAACCTGTGGTCTATAAATTGATTCGTTTTATTTAAGTTCTTGAATTTTTTATTAATATTTATTATAAATCATTTTAAAGTTCACTAATGATGAAATTAACTCTTTTTTTTTAATCACCTCAATAATAATATAAAAATCACAAAAGAACGCTACTGATAAAACAAGCTCATGTGACTAAATAAGACTTTCTAATTGGTTAACATGAAAAACCAGCAGAAGAAAAAGTACGGAAAAGAGGACATGAACTATCGACGAATTGTAGCAAGCGCCCACGCAACACAGCCAGCAGTGACGTCATTTTCCATCACAACTTCTATCATAGCTGCCATCATGGCACCCCGCAATTAATCCAGCGAGCGAACCTGCATCATGTGAGCCAGGCTTTATGTATACATATTGTATCCTAAGTAAGTTCGTATCATATTATAATGGTTACTTGTACTCGTCTGGTTTGAATTTTTCCAAATTTTTTTCATGTGCATGTTACTATTTTTGTAAAATTATTGAAATTAATGAACTTGTCAATAATCGGTCTCGAGTGAAATCGATATTTTCAAGATTGTTGGAATATACCAAGATATCCGGGTACATTATAAAACCTGATTTTAAAAGAATTGATTATATACGAATGTTTGAACTTTAAACCAATGTTTATTTGAGCCTCTATATTTAATAATAAAACACAAGTTTGTTGGCAGTTACGACGTGGAACTTAGTGATATGTGTATTGCACCACACTGCCGATTCAGACCAAACAAGAAGTTTTATAAAGTGAACTTACGGGTGAAGTCTTGTATCTTAAAAATTTGTTGTAATGTTTATTAGTCTCAATTTTAGGTAAGGGAAAATCCGTATTTTCTTATTTTCCATTTTTTATATATTTTTTTTCCAAATTCTAGTTTATAAGGTCTAGGTCAATAAGTTAAGTACACTTATAGTCCAAGTAGCCGAGCGGTCTAAGGCGTTATGTCTACTTGGAACTGGGAGGTTATGGGTTCGAATCCCGACATCGGCAGTTTGTCAATTATTGGGGAAAAAAGAGGGGGTGGTTAATTGAGTAAAATGTCGGCATATGGACAAGAACGAAATAAACGGCTATGCTTGACAAGGTTTTCTGCAGTTTCCTTCACGAACTCAAGATGAATAACGGCATAGTTTCTATCAGAGTCGGCTACACTCCACTTACATCCTCACATCCTTGGGCACCACAATGGACCTTATGGTCGAAGTTTAGCCCGTCCAGGGCAGCCGCTACAATCTAAGTACACTTCATAACACAACTAAGAATCATCTCCGTACCAAATGTTAGGAAAAAGTTGTGTAGATCTATATTAATAGATTTTCCCTATATTTTAGTTCTAAATCTTACTCCAATTTGCAAGTTTATTGGTTTATCTTACTTGCCGTTAAACAAAATTTAAGTAGAGTAGTCCTTTTATAATTGAAGAACATAGGGGCTGCCAAATGATGAAAAGGGTTGAATAGAGTTACGGGCTGGGCTGCTTGACTGTTTGTGCTGGAACCTTTTCTGTGCATCCTAAGCGGAGAGATACATATGAATCTCCAAATATGAGAATACTAGCCAAAGTAAAGGAAATACATAAATTTGTGAATTTAATCAAGTTATATAAATATTTATTTTATACATACATAGAGGCAATGCCATACCCATTTTGTTCAAGCCGCTTCTTTTGATGATATCCCTATATACGTCTTTTTATGTGTCGGCTATACCAGCACTCTTACTTTAGCAATTTCTATTTTATATAATATGAAAAATCTAGTCGAATAATATGCTGAACCTACAATAAAAATAATCATGTTTTGTATATGTTAGTCGCAGTCAATACGAAGAATCCGTCATTCATTTTACTGGCGGTATAAATAATATTCCAGCCATTTTGTTCATTAACCGGCTGTCGATTAGATGAATGAATGATATCAATATTCGAAGTATATTAATTTGTAAAGAAGCCTCGAATATCGTTACAGTTTGAGTGGATCAGTCTATTTTCAAAATGACGGGGAGGAAACATATATTTAATACTAAGTATTAAATATATGATTAAAATATGGTTTAAATAAGTTCCCCTTACGCGCATATAATAGTCAAAACAAATTAATTCAGCTCTATATCTATCTTTAATTTTATATTATTTATATAGTATATAAATAATTAGTCACTTATTGAAATATGGTATGCGACGTGCTTTCTTGTTTATTTGAGAGACCTAAATTAGCGTAATAGACTAATGGGTTTATGTACAAAATTAGCTAAGAAGGTGTGATTACTTAGAGGATGGGGTAGACATCGTCTTGAAATTCGTAAAATCAAAGTTTTAAGTAAAATAGTACTAGTCCAAGTAGCCGAGCGGTCTAAGGCGTTATGTCTGCGCAGTATGCATACTTGGAAACCGGGAAGTTGTGGATTCGAATCCCGACATTGGCAGTTTGTCAATTATTAAAAAAAAAAGGGGGCGGTTAATTGACTAAACTGTCGGCGTATGGACATGAACAAAGTAACCGACTATGCTTGAGAAGGAATGTTAATGATGGATCCTTCGGGTACCCATCAAGAACTGATCACGCATACCGGTCAAGTGCACCAGTTTGCAAGGTCAAGTGCATGCAAGCATTTGTAAGGCGTAAAACTGGTCCAGGGTTCCCAGAGCTTAAGTTCTGGTTCCGCCTGGGGAAAATTGGTACTACGGGTTGCTTGGTCCAAGTCCCGCACAGCGGCTTGCATTGCTTGTATGAGTCAAGCAAATGGGATGGACTCGTAGTGGCAGTGGTAAAAGCCTACATCGCGGGCTAGGAGGGGGCGTAACTGGTGTTGATGAACTCCTTCAGAGTGATGAGTCATCACTAAGTGGCTTCTTTTTCGATGTGTGAGATGCGGCATACAACTTGGGTGTTAGCCTGCAGAGCTAAAAGTGGTTTAGATAGTCCCCGGCCAAACCAAGGTGCTGCCTGACTTACATCAGGAAGCAATTGGTAGTCTTGACGCATACACAGATCTCAGAACGCGCTGATTGGATGTATCCCAATCCCGCTCCCATGGGGGAAAGTGGAGGTTGAGCCGAAAGGCAGGTACTCCACGATAAAGTCTGTCGTTGTTGTTATGCTTGAGAAGGTTTTCTGCAGTTTCCTTCACGAACTCCAGATGAATATCGGCATAGTTTCTATCACAGTCGGCTGCAACCGCATACCAATTCCTAGTCTACTCACAAATTCCTTCCACTCCACTCGCATTCTCACATCCTTAAGCATCACAATGGACCCTATGGTCGAAGTGTAGCCCGTCCAAGGCAGCCTCTACAATCTATCTATCTATCTAAAATAGTACAACATTAATTTTAAATAATTTTATAATCTAATATATATTTATACTTTTAATAATGAATATGACACTCATGGTAATAATATACACACCTGAATAACTTATTATGGTTATTGTATAACATTTGTCATGATACTGAAGCATTGATAATATCTGATTTAATTTAAAATGAACGTTTTAAGTATTGATATTATTAAGTCTTCTTATTGTTCGTCAGTTTGTCTAATGACTAGATATAGTGTTAAACGACTGAATTTTCTGAATACGATATACAGAAAATTTAATTTTAGTTAAAATATGTATGAATAGATGTAACATTTTTCTGCATGGCCAGAGAGTGATTTGACTAGTCCTGTGAATTCCATAAACGATTAAATAGAACGATGAAACAAGTCAATAAGTGTATTAAGAAAGAAATGTATTTTATTTTGCCTTATTATCTGAATTTGTTGAACTATAAATAATTTTTAGACTTTATACCTAGATGTCAATTTAAAAAGAAAAAAAAAAACTTTTTGTAAAAAAATTCTTTACATCTTTGAAAAACCAAATATTCCTGTTTGTACACATCTGAAAGCACACTTAGGGAATATGCATGAAAATTTTTTTTTCACATTTATTTTCAGAATATGAAAATACTGTTAATACTGTAATAATATTTAAAAACGAAATTAAAATCCGACAAATATCAAGGAAGCCATAAGCTTTTAAAGATTATCTGTCTCTTTCTTGCAAAAATACTAAAAACGGAGTTTTACGTGTATTTTAAATGGTGAAAGTGTAATATGACGTCACATAACATATCAAGTGGGCTATCGCTCTCTTTGTCTAATCGGGAATTTCAATCATTCATATCTCGCTTATTTTTAAAGTTATTTAAAAAGTAATTTTACCTTCATATTTGTCAAGTAAACATGCTTCAATTCAAGTGAAAAAAAATTTTCATGCATATTCCCTTTTGATATGATTATATAAACCGTGAAATATATAGGTTGATATGATTATATATAAACATGTACCGGTGAGAAGTGCGAAATTTGAATGTCCTATTGCTTTGCCTTATTGCGATTTTGTCACAATGTAAAAATAATTTTTTAAGGCAGGTAATTTTGACGTGCTTTTAATTCCCTTGTAATTCAAAACTATGTTAACATGCAACAAAAACACAATAAGTTATCTTCTTAATTCCATTCTAAACATTCAAAAGTACAAACGCCAATTTTGTGTTCAAAATCGATATAATAAAAACCGATTTATTGACCTCGATAGTACACGAACGAAATATCAATCTTGATATTAATAATCACAATTAATATTGCTGTTTCAAATGACCGGTTCTCGATATTTACGTAATTAAGTAATCAGTTCTTGAATATCTGTAGGTATTCTTTGTTGCCTTTGTCTAAAAGCATTGAAATGTATTAACGCAGTGCCAAATCATCGAGGATTGAAGAATACTAGTAATACTAATAATACAAGTAACTAGTTTTATTTGATTAAATATTTATTTCTAATAATTGTACAGTTGTACATCAAAGTTTCACCTACACTACCACTTCATTAGATAAGTATCAGATACCGTTCGTTTCATCACCGTCTGAATAATTTATTCATATGGCATATGTATAGAGTAGAGGGAAAAATTAGACTGACTGACTAATTCTATCTATTAACCTACTTTTATGATCACTCAATTCTAAAACACTTAGTAAATTTCGATATTTTTATGAATTTTACTGTTTCGTCTAAAAATATTTCTTATAAAATATTAAAACTCTTCAAAAACTCCAAATAATTCGAAACAACATTAATGGGGATTTTCCAGCAATTATGCGAACCTACGGAAAGTTTTGCCAGAAGAAGATAGAATCCAAAATAGAGCGCTCGTTTGAAAGATGACACGAAAAGCTTCTTCTGACGTCAAAGTTTTTATCCAGCTAACAACAATGATATATGTGTATATATATATATATATATATATATATATATATATATATATATATATATATATATATATATATATATATATAAATTTATTTATATATGTGTCTGAGGAAGTTAACGTGCAGCTCCTGACAATTGAATTTTTAGCGAATTTCCAGAAATTGGTCCCGTACCGAAGTCAAAATTTCGCAAATATTTCTTTAAATGTCCATTGATCCTACCTAGTAGATGTCAAAAATCACAATCTGTAAAATTTATATATATATATATATATATATACATATATATATATATATATATATGTGTCTGTAATCACTCTAGCGGTCACAGTTTTCATTTTATCGGAATGAGATTTGGTATTTGAGGCGCTTTGGTATTCAAAAGGTCAAGTTCGTTAATCGGTAAAATCGGACTAGGGGAAAGGGGGGTTTAGAGGGAGGGGGAAACACAATATTTGACATATCTCCCTTAATTTTTGAAAAATCGAAAAATTTAAAAGCAGTAAAGTTGTAGGTACTTAATTTTACTGTAATTTTGTGTCTAATCATTTTTTTGTTACACTAATATTTACAGAAATAATGACGGTTTAATATTGAAAATTAAATTCCTTAATATCTCTGTACACATTAGAGAACTACACATTAGGAAATCATATACGACATTTCATTTTGATCAGACTAAAATTGTGACCGCTAGAGAGTCATGTATGTATTCTAAGGAAATTCGCTAAGTTGAAGCAGCTCCTGCGTAACGAATTTTTTTTTTTATAATATAATGAATGAATTTTCTAAAATATGTGGCTACTAGAGAGTACGAAAATACAAGGAAAATGTATTTATTTTTCACTTTCATAGATCGTGATTACTTATTAGCTGGATTAAAACTTTTACATCAGAAGCAACTTTTAAGACGAAACAGTAAAATTTGCCATATTAATATCGAAATGAAAAATATTGTAATGTATATGTTTAAATGGGGGTAAAATTCCGAAAAAAAAGCTTATTATTTACGAAAAAAAAATTTAATATAACAGAAAAATTAAAATAACAGGCAAATTTGCATAAAGTTTATAATTTAAAAAAGCATTTTATTTTCGGTGTTTTTGGAAGGAAATAAACTTTTAAATCTTTTGAAATAATTATACCGCATTAACACAAGTACTGAACAAAACTGGCAAAGCTGAACAAAAGAAATGGTGCAAGCTGACGTATTTTCGCCCATACACAACTAAAACCACTAAAGAGATGCCAAAATTGTTCGAAAATTTATGCTGGTCAAATCGGAATTCGAATCAAAGAACGTTTGAGAGAACGGCAAAATCGTGTATAGCTGCTCACGTTATTGAGAACAATCACAAAAATGACAAACCTTATTTAAAACTGCTGAAATTAGATGTTTACGCAGAAAGTATTTGTATACACAAAGTCAGGAAACAAATCATGAATTTGGATAATGGCCGTATTCCAAATACTGATTTAATAAAATTAAACCATTTTCAAAATTAATACCTCAATGTCAAGCTCTGCTGATATAACACCCTAACGCTATTTACACAAACAAGACCAGATAGTTAACAAGGATTAATGCCCATCGATGCAGCTGATTGGCCTATTATATATTTAATCCTTTAAGTCGTCAGTTAGCTCAGGTAATCCCTTTGTTGAGATAATACCTCAGTCCGATCATATAAAATACAAAATAATTTTGAAATCATTGTGAGACATGCACCAAATTAGCAACGAGTAACATATCTAGGACTCCAAATCTCGGAGATAGTTTCGATTACCCAATTCATTTTGATCATTCGACTTTGAAGTCGACATACGTATATGTATATCTTAATATATAAAATTCTTCTGTCCGTGTGTTGAACTCCTCCTACACGGCTGGGCCGATTTTGATGAAATTTTTGTGTGTGTTCCAGTGGATTCGAGAATGGTTTAGATTCACAATTCAGAAAAAAAAAACATTTTAAAATTTAAGACGTGTGTACAGGACAACGTCTGTCGGGACCGCTAGTATATATACAGACCGTTTTCAAAAGCATTTCTAATAGAGAATCGACAAATAAATAAAATATTTACTATAAAACCATACATACACATACATACTGAAACTGAATGTCTGGACTAGAATATTGAGTGGCCATATATAATAATAATATTATAGGACCATTTTTCATTGACAGATCTTTAGATTCTCAAAAATATTAGACTTTGTTACGAAATAATATTTTGCCAACTGTTATAGCTCATCCTAATTTGGACCTGGAATCAGTATGGTTGCAACAAGATGGTTTCCCTGCACACAGACCTATCTCCTAACGACTTTTGTTTGGTGGGGTTTTCTCAAAACACAGATATATTCGCGGAATAGGCCTGACAATTTGCAACAATTAAGGCAAAGAATTGTTGAAGAATTGTGCGAATAATTCTCCTCAAGAGCTAGAAATTACCCGGGTAGATTTCTAAAATCGACTCGGATATTGTTCAGCAAATAATGGACGAATATTCGAACCGTTGGTTTAACTTTTTTTTTTGTCGGAATTCTGTTTTGTTTTCTTTTTGGGGTTTTATTTTTCTTCTAATTTGTTTGGATTGTTGTTTATGTTATACCGTTAATAGAATACTATCATTTATTTTCAAACATTCCACATACAAATCATAAAGGATATTCAAAAAAGAATTTTCAATTGTTAGAAGTAATGCTAAGCTTAAGAAGACAACAATGAATACATTTAACCCACTCTCATTACATGTTCATGTAGTACAAAACAGTCCAGCAAGCATGCACAACAGACACACTAAAGAGTACCCCAACTATTTGTATTTCTTTATTAAGCATTGGTGTATAGTTATTATAGTAAATAATATTTAACATTGATTCTCTATTAGCAATGCTTTCCAACACTTATGGTATATATTTTAATACAAATCATTGTTCTAGGAATTGAGGCAAATTTTAAATTTAATTTAAAAAATCTAGAGTTCTCTCTCTTAGATTATCTTAATATTCTTTATATATTTCCATTTAGTAAATATATTCGCTTAGAATGTGGCATATTGGTTCAATTTTTATGAACAGGAATGTACGTCTAAAAAACCATTCGTTTGTTAGTCTTTGTATTGAATTTTTAACCCGACTTCAAAAAAGGAAGATGGTTCTCAATTCGTCTGTATTTTTTTTTTTTTTTATGTGTGTCACCTCAGAACTCCGTCATTTATGAACCGAATTTGTTTTTTTTGTTTTAAAGGGTTTGGTTTCCCATTGGTCCCATTGTCACCAAATCACATTCTGATGAGGGGATCTCCGGGTAATCGAGAAAAATCTTCATTTTATATGTGATAACCGATTTCTACGAACTTTTATTTTTTTGAAAGGGTATACTCATTCATAATGGGAAATAAGAAAATTTTTTTAAAAACTGACTTCAAAAAAATTTTACACAAAAAAAAAACCGACCCCAAAAAAAAAAATTTTTACAAAAAAAAAACAAAATGCTAAAAAAAACCGAAAATCTATTATAAAAAAATGCACTAAAAATTATAAAAAAAAAAAAACGGGTAAAAAAAATAGTGTTGCAAAATGCACTAATAAAAATTAGTTGGTCGTTTAGTTGGTCTACCCATATTTAGACAAATAAAATCAGTTATAGAACTTCAAAGTCACTAAAAAGCGAGAAATAAAACCTATTTTAACAAAATGGAAACCTGACTTCTATAATCAAATATTCTATAACGAAAGATGCACTAAAAAGTAAAAAAATAATTGCATATTCTTGTACCAATTTTAGTTCACCAAAGCAAAAATTTTTAAATATATATGTACAATTATTGTTATTTTTGGAGGCGGTGTCCAAAAGTTATGTGAATTTCTCTATGCTGACACCGCCTCCAAAAATAACAATAATTGTACATTTATATTTTAAAATTTTTGCTTTGGTGAACTAAAATTGGTACAAGAATATGCAACTATTTTTTTACTGTTTCGTGCATCTTTTGTTATAGAATATTTGATTTTAGAAGTCGGGTTTCCATTTTGTTAAAATAGGTTTTATATTATTTTTTACAGTTTAGAAGATATACTGTTGAATTATTTTCGCAAACATATTCATTTTTGGGAATAGAGAATCTTTTTATCGAATACAATGACAATAAAGAATCATTTCAGTTTCCTCCACTCTATTTATTGAGACATATTTCTACTTTCAACAAATATCATCATAAATTATTATTTTATGTATTTATTTTAAGGTAAATATTTGTAATGAATTTTTTTCTATATATATATATATATATATGAAAAATCTTTCTTTTTATTTGAACTTGTCGTTTGTGAAAGATGTATATTACTTTTATTTCTTTCACAAAAGATTAATTGGTTTTTTGGTTTCAATATTTACTTTGCAAATATGTACACTTCTGTTTATAAATAAATAAAATTATTTGTGTTATCAGTTTTAAATATATAACCGCGTTGTTTGATAATTATGTTTCAAAAAAACAATTTAATTATTCACTCAATATTGACTTAATTTATTTAATTGTATACTAAATGGTTATTTTAAAGCAGGGATGTCAAAGATACGGCCCGCGATCGCAATGTGTGACAGACAGAAGAATCATGACTTCACTCGATTCCTCTACGGAAGTTTTAAAATGCGCTTCTGCAAAATCTGATCACGGAATTCAACAATCGTTTTGAAGACTTCCACAAAATGAATGAAATGGAATTCCCAATTTTCAACAATCCATTCAATTTTGAAGCTTCACAGGCACCTGTTCATTTGCAAATGGAGTTGATAGATCTTCAATCAGACAGTATTTTGAAAGAAAAATTTAAAGAGGTTAACGCTCTTACATTTTATACACAATATTTCAAGAGTTTGGATAACTACCCGCAATTAAAAATGCATGCAGCACGCATTCTGTGCATGTTTGGTAGCACTTATTTATGTGAGCAGATGTTTTCCGTCATGAAAATAAATAAGAACAAACATCGCACAAGACTTACGAATGAACATCTCCAATCTATTCTTAAAATAATTACAACGAATATGATACCTGACATTAATGAGCTTGTCAAAAACAAGAGAAGTCAGGTATCTGGATCCTCGAGCTCAAAATAATTACCCTCTTTTATAACTTGGATATGATTTTTAACAACCGTATATTATATACTATATAATTAAGTAAATAAATGATTGTTTACAACATATAATACGCTAAATATGATGCTCCAGCGAGGGGGTTGACATGTTGTTTTTCATCGACAGTTTAAACACGCTATACACATTTTTACAATCGCACCAGCACGCCTGTTTTTATTTCGGTACAAACTGTGCTGTTATCTCAGCAACGTAGGAAAAACAATGATCCCTGAACTTTATTAACCATACACACCGTTATGTTATCTCTAAAAAATATTGATATTTTATTATTTCTCCAGAATTTTAGCTATAGTTTAGATTTAGTTTCAATAATTCGTGTTTTAAAACACAAGTTTTTGATTATTTTATTGAACACATAAATATAACAAATTACACATGAAATAAACTCAATATTTTTAACTTACCATGTAGGAAGTTGAAGTTACTGTATCATAAGGTTTTGAGGTCCTTAGAGTCCGACGTGTTTGTGTGTGTCCGTATGTTCGTGTACTTTTTTTCGTCTTCATATCTCAAGAACACATAATGATACCTATAATTTCATATTGAAAACCTGATAAGGTTTGAAGGCTTTGTCTATAAGCCGAATTCTCGAGGTTTGAAGAATACTTTTAGTTTTATTTGATTAAATATTTATTTCCAATAATTGTACAGTTCTACATCTAGATTTTCATGTTTCACCTACACTACCTACATCTGATGCTTATATAATGAACTATATAAGCATCAGATGAAACGAACGGTTTCATCACCGTCTGAATAATTAATTCATATGGCATATGTATAGAGTAGAGGGAAATATTAGAATGACTGACTAATTCTATCTATTAACGATTAACCTACTTTTATGATCACTTAATTGTAAAATACTTAGCAAATTTCGATATTATTATGAAGAATTTTTCTGTTTCGAATGAAATTTGATTTGAAAGAAATTCGATTTAAATATAATTAGAGGTAAGTGTACTTGAACAGGCAACTTTTACCAAATACATTCGGTTTTTAAAAAATGTTTGTTTGCTATACCAATGAAGTAAAGGTATGCAGAGATTATTTTATGGCTGTTTACATCTTATTTTTCCATATAGATATAAATAACAGCAAATTCATAAAATTTAAAACTTTAATTTAATAAAACCTATTTTGACAAAATGGAAATCTGCCTTCAAAAATCAAATATTCTATAACAAAAAATGCACTAAAAAGTAAAAAAATAATTGCATATTCTTGTGCCAATTTTAGTTCACCTAAGCAAAAATTTTTAAATATATATGTACAATTATTGTTATTTTTGGAGTCGGTGTCAGCATAGAGAAATTCACATAACTTATGGACACCGCCTCCAAAAATAACAAAAATTGTACATGTATATTTAAAAATTTTTGCTTAGGTGAACTAAAATTGGCACAAGAATATGCAATAATTAAAAAAAAAAATTTTTTTTTTTGGGTCGGTTTTTTTTTTTTTTAAATTTTTTTGAAATCGGATTTAAAAAAAATGTTCTTATTTTTCCATTATGAATGAGTTTACCCTTTCAAAAAAAAATAAAAAATTGAAATCGGTTATCACAAATAAAATGGGGATTTTCCTCGATTTCCCAGGGATCCCTCATCAGAATGCGATTTGGTGCCAATGAGACCAATGGGAAACGAAACTCTTTAAAATAAAAATTCAAAATCGGGTCATATATGACGGAGTTCTGAGGTGACACACATTAAAAAAACAAACAAAAAATACAGACGAATTGAGAACCATCCTCCTTTTTGAAGTCGGGTTAAAAATTATAATAGATTGGTTATCTACGGTAACCAAAAGTAAATATGTTTCGCTATCGATAAAATTGGACAAAATCGCTTAGATGATTTCGCTTAAGAGTAAAGTAACAAATCACTGAGTTAATTGTTTGAATACACAGTGTATATAGAGTTTATGAAAAAAAATTTTAAACGAAAGTTGTTTGTTATATCTCTTCCGGTTTCAAAGATAGGCTGTTTTGCTTTGTGCAAACATCGTCCGATTTTGCTCATTAACGAACTTGACCTTACTTTTTTGCTCCAGAACACACATACAAAATTTCAGCTTGTTATCTCTTTTGGTGCTGAGTTCTCGGGTTCACATCAAGGCAGACGGACATGCGGAAATGAACTAATTAAGTAATTTTATTAACACTTATAGCAAAGATTTTTTTCTGCGATCAATATTTTCAAGCGTTACAAAGTCGGAACTAAACTTAATATACCCTGTATAATACTGGATATAAAACTACATAATACTGGATAGAAAAGATCCACTAGAAACTCCACATCGGACATAATGTCCGTACATTATAGAGCATTCAAACTTATTTAATTTAATCTGTTTATTAACACTATAAATGGCTCTGCTTTTTGTATCCTCACCTTGCGCTGTCTCTTTTGGTGCTTCTTATCAACTGAAAATAACTACAGAAGCAGATTATTGAGTTGTTAAATATGGAAAAAAAGTTTAAGCTTCCTTAAGGACGTTCAGTTGCTACGCTGAAGTCAAATGAGTACTATCTTTAATAAAATTTATTGAGGATTTTAAAAAAGGTGTAAAGTATGTCAAGAATCTTACAACGATTTATAACCTTTTTTATTTGTCCTAAATATTTTAAAAGTATTTATTGGAAAATACCAGGAAATTGTAAATTAGAAATTAATTTGGCTTAATGTGACAGATATGACAGTAAACTATGTTTTATTTGTGTGTATGTGTATATTATTTTAGTGTGTGTGGTCGCCAGTTTTCAAAATATGGTGGCAAAAACAAACCTAACAAAAAAGTTTTAATTTTATTAAATAATTAATTCAAATGTTCGGCAACACCAATTTTTAAATGCAATTATATAAACTGCATAGATCAAAGAATATTTATAAACATTATTCATTATGGTGTCTACTTTAATAATATAGTTATTATAATTTTAAGTTCAAAAAAATTCTGTTCTCCATACGACGCTGTTTTAAAAGTTTGATTTTTAATCGATAATTACTCTTTGAAATGATCGTCAACAGGTGTTAAATTTTTGAGGGTGAATAACTACTGAATTGAGCTATTCAATTCACTAAAAAAAATTTTTTATCTACTATCAAGCTTCATGGATGAACGTCCTAAATCTATATGTAAACTTGTTTTATTTGTAGTTTCATATTGTGGAGTTATTTAAAATGCTTCCCCAATAAATACTTTTATAATATATGATAGTTTTTAGTTCGTGAGACAAGAAGTAGATAGGTATTAGAATAACCATCTACTCTTAAAATTTTCAAACAGTCGAGTTTTTTTTTACATAAAATGAAAGTATAATATTACAATATCCAGTTATAAGCATCTTATAAAAGTTATATATTTTACAATATTCACGAAAAAGAATTAACAACTCACTATTCTAACAATATTTTCTTTCATTTTATAAAAAAAAATTTGAATTTTTTGAAAGTCTTTTTACATTTACGATAAAAGATGATATTTTTCTTCATGGGTATTTTATGGGAGTTATATATATAAGAGTATGTAATATATAATATAATATTTATTTTTATATTTAAATTATTTTCCCATAGGAGTCATAGAATAAAAAACCTTCCGTGAGAAACTTTAATATAGTCTCTGGTGATCGTTGAATTTTATGTCATTATAGAAGATTTAATTTCTAGTAAGTTCATGTGGGTGCACTTTATGAACCTATTACTTACTAAACACAATTTTTTACATTTCTAAAAGAAAACTTTTTATAATCCAAACAAAAATACGTCATTTTCATGATCAATTTCACTTGTTTGCACTATTGAAAGAAAGTAGACCGTAAGGATATTGTACTTTGTTCGTTCTGAATAAAATGAGTGCATTGAGGTAGTATATATTACCAGTCCATGTAGCCGAATGGTCTAAGGCGTTATGTCTGTGCAATATACAGTACTTGGAAACTGGGAGGTTATGGGTTCGAATCCCGACATCGGCAGTTTGTCAATTATAAAAATAAAAAAAAGGGGCGGTTAATTGACTAAACTATCGGTGTATGAACAAGAACGAAGTAACCGGCTATGCTTGAGAAGGTTTTCTGCAGTTTCCTTCACGAGCTCCAGATGAATATCGACATAGTTCCTATCATAGTCGGCTGCAGCCGCATATCCTACCAATTCCTAGTCTACTCACAAATTCCTTCCACTCCACTCACATCCTAAGGCATCACAATGGACCTTATGGTCGAAGTGTAGCCCGTTCAGGACAGCCTTTACAATCTACCTCTAGTATATATTACAACAGATAAATATATACAGGATCGACGTGAGTTAGAAATCACGCAAATGTTTTTGGTGTAATAATATAGAAACTATAAGGTTTGTCCCTTTTCAGTGTTCTATTTCATTCATTTGAAGGCCATATTCATTTAATGTTTTCTGTAGTAGCTTATTGGTATTGTTGAATAAACAGTTTTTGTGTGTACAAAAAGTGTACACAAATTTTGTGTGTAAGTCGTCACAAACAAACCAAACGTATTTCACTTACATTTCAAATTTTGCCCCTGTTCCTAGAACATTTGTATTTTATAAATACGTATTTCGACTACAATGTAGTCTTTATCAGTATGAATTAGCTAGTCGTAACTATCTCTGGGATATGGGTTCAGAGATATGTTGCCTGTTGCTAATTTGGTGCGTGTCTCACAATGACATTAAAAAAGTTCTGTCCTTTTATACGATTTGACTGAGGGTATAATCTGACCTGTGGATTATTTGAGTTACCTGTCTAACGGATTAGGTGTGTGGAAAGCCCCACCTATTTATTGGCGGTATTCTTTGGTGACTATGCGGCGTTTGTTTTGTCACTAAAGTGAGGGTTTCGACGCTAACCTTGACATTCAGGTATTGGATTTTTATTTTTATTTTGAAAATGGTTTAATTTTATTAAATCAGAATTTGGAATTGGGCCATTGTCTAAATTCATTATCTGTTTTCTCAACTTGTATATGTAGATACTTTCGTATGTATCTAATTCTGTGGGATTTTGTACAGATTTCAGTAGTTTTAGATTCGATGTATCAATTTTGTGGTTTTTCTCAATAACGTGCGCAGCTATACACGATTTTTCGGTTCTCCCAAATTTCACATGAGCCAGATATTCTTTGATTCGAATTCCGATTTGGCAACGACTTTGACCAACATAATTTTCTGATTTTCTCAAAATTATTAGGTTAGTAAAAACCATAACCTAAAAACAGCGCTTGTTAGAAAAAATAAAATCAAACAGTTACTGGGCATATATGGTGTCAGTTGTCAAAACTGTTCGAAAATTTATATTGGTCAAAGTCGTCGCCAAATCAGAATTAGAATCAAAGAACATCTGGTTCATGTGAAATTTGGGAGAACCAAACATTTGTTTGTATTTATAAAATACAAACAAATGTTCTAGGAATAGGGACAAAATTTGAAATGTAATATCAAAAAACCTAGAGTTCTCTTTGATTATTTTAATAATCTTTATTAACAAACGTATTTCGTTCATAGATGACTTTAGGAAATATTTTTCTGAAGGATTGAACAGATTTGTCAGCTTTGTTTTCTATTCGCTCCGAGCGAAACCGTACTCAGCGCCGTGCGTGGTCAAAAAAACAAGACCAATGACAGTGTATAAAAACCATAGGCGTTTATTAGAGTTTTATTAGAGTTTAGAAAAAATGATAAGGTAATGAATTGTAGCCAACTTAATTTTCTACAACCTCACTCTTTATACATTTTTCGAGTGTTCTAATATTAAGAGAGATATTTTTTATTTTGTGTTTTCTTCTTTTTCTATTTCCTCTTTCCCCTTGACCTATGCCATTTCATAATAAAATTGGCCTTGCAAATACTAAAATCATATCAGTAAGATATTTCATTTTAATCACACTAAAATTATGACCGCTAGAGAGTAATTTATGTATTCTAAGGAAATTCACTATGTTGACGCGGATTTTATAAAAAGGTTTATGTCTCTTGATTGTTTCTCTAATTAGGCTAGCCAAAAGACTGATTATACTATGCAAATTTCCACTAAATCAGAAGTGAGTACACAAGTATGCTACACAATAATATATGAAAATGCAAATCGGTGCGACAACCGGGGAGAGAAAGATAATTAACAAAGAGTAATTAAGGCTGGATAATTAATTTAAGTTTAGTATATTTTAAAATGTAAAATAATTATAATTTTGAATGAACGTGTAGGTGTTATTAGCTGTAATACTGATTTAAGTTTCGTGCTCAGATACTAGAAAGTACACAACCCGAAATGTTGCA
The DNA here is from genome assembly GCA_963920215.1 of Nineta flava. NCBI lineage: Eukaryota > Metazoa > Arthropoda > Insecta > Neuroptera > Chrysopidae > Nineta > Nineta flava. The sequence goes on from OY986045.1 coordinate 1,267,179, forward strand.
TAATATTGTTTACTATTATAATATAATACATCTAAATGATGATTTAAAAAAAAAAACATTTTTTAAAATTTTCACAGGAACCCCTTGGTAGAAAATGGAAACCACGGTTTTTCACTCCCTGTCACCAAAACATAGTTTTTTATCATTTTCGGAGAGATTTCGAAAAATAAATATCACTAAAATGACATTTCCAATTCTTGGTCGAAAGTTTTTCCAGCTTAAATGAAGCAAAACTTAAATATACAATTTTATTAACCATTTTCGGTACATCTCGTTCATATCCATAGATTTTACACTAATCAATGGCCAAAAACGATTATTTGTTGGCATCAAAACACCTCAAAACTTAAGGTATTGGTAAAAACTTTATCAGTTCAGACATGGAACACGATTCCTCCAAGAGTAGTAGTATCCTTAATACTTTACTGTTTATTTGTGTCAAATTTATTTGTTTTTCGAAAAGAGTTTAGAGTAAAAGTATTTACAACGACGAATAACTTTTATTCGAAAATCAAATGGATTTTCCGCACAAATTCACGGTAAAATTTGGAAAAAAATCTCCATTTATGGAGTTGAGAGCACATAGTATAATAATAATAATAAAGCCCTGTGGCACTCTTTATAGAGCAGGGGCCTCCCTCTGTGAAGAGGGGTATTGGATCATCTAAGTTTGATCCTGATTTCCTTTGGCTTGTTTCACCATATTTTCATAAAATATTCCATTCCTAGATGTTTTCCACCATTTCTCTCCATTTGGACCTGTTCTTTGCATCTCTTGTCCAAAGACTACCACATATCTTCCTTATTTCGTCTGCCCACCTTTTCTTTTACCTTCCCCGGTTTCTTTTCCTGTCTAAGGGTGTCCACTCTGTAAGTTTTTTACTCCACTTACTTTCATCTGTTCTTATAACATAGCCAGCCCATTTGAACTTTAACTTCTTTATTACCTTCTCAATCCGTTTTGTTCTTAATTTGCTAGTTATATCTATATTTTTGATTCTTTGTTCTTTTCGTATATTCAACATGGATCTTTGCATTTTATTTTGGGTGCTAGATATTTTATTTTCGTTGGCTTGAGTTAAAGCCCATGTATAACACATAGTATAGTATGTATTATATAAACCAGTATACAATACACACATTTATTAATCATAGTTCTTTCTGTTTATTTAGATTCTAGAATATACTACTTATTTCGACATATACGTATCACAACATTGCAAACGTCATTGCAAAGATACAATAAAAGAAACAAAATTGTTGTTATAAAGACGATATTAATACATACAGATCGTATGTATAAATAAATATACCGAAAAAATCATTACATTTATTTTTATACCAAGCATTTATTATTGAACATTTTATTACATTTTCTGCGAAATCATTTATGTTTTCTCGATTAAATTCTTTCCCTAATAGAAAAGATTGGTAATCAAAATTTTCAAAATTAAAAAAAAAATGTATCACGTAAATATAAGAAGTCTATATTATTAGTAGCAGAGTACATTTCATTTTCAAGTAATCAAAATATTTTGTCGCGGTATCTTGGCCCTCTTTAGCCTTTAAAGGAGCACTGTTGAACCTACAACAGATCCCGATACTCGACACACAAAAAAACACAAATATTAGTAAAGGTTTACTAAATATAAATCAATTGGACAAAACGCACTTTAAAAAAAATAATTAAATAAAACAAAATCTCTATGATTCTCCAAACCTGATAGATTTGATTTGAACAAAGAAAAAGAATTTGGATTTTAATAATTTCTTTCTTTTTTAATTCCAAAATTAATTAATTGTTGACTCTTTTTGTTTATACAACAATATACACTGATTTTACTTGAACGAATTACTTTTAAACTGACTCGAACAGTACTGATTTATAAACTTGATGATAATTGATACAATGTCAATTTTGAACTGATTATTTTTTAATCCAACAATACTGATTTTTTGTCGGGGAAAAATCGTTCTGCCGGGAGTTAGCGAATTTATTCATATTGATTGGCATGTAAAAATATATTTGATTTGTAAAACTTCTACACTTCCCAAAATGTATATTGACCTGTGTAATGAGATGATATCCAAGTATCAAAACCATGTAAAAAAAAATATACTCTTATGGATCATCAAGACTTCCTTCGGTTTTTTCAGTTTTCTCATGTGAAGCATCCGCTATAGCGAAAGCAGTCCAAAAATTTAACAAGTTCGTACACAATGAAGAAATTATTCTCAGCGACTCCCAATCTACACTAGAAGCATTAGGAAATATAAAAACAAATAATCCCTTAATAATCCATATACAAGAAAAACTATTCGAATGCTTAAAATGATTAAAAAAGAATTGGTCCTTGCCTGGATCCCGTCACATGTAGGAATTGGAGGTAATGAAAGAGCTGATTCTCTCGCAAAAAAGGCAACACTTTTACCAATGCATCCAGATACGAAAGTACCACCAAAGGATCTTAATAAACTTACAAACAAACAAACAGACGATTATTGGAATACATGTTGGTTGGCTGCAAGGCCATCTGGAATCAATAATTGTAGAGACGATATTTAGCTCCTGATATTTCTACAAGAGAGCACCAATGTTTACTCATAAGACTACGAATCGGACACACAAATTTGGCGCATAAACATCTCTTTGAAAAGATACCTCCACCATCATGTCAGTTCTGCCACAGAGAAATGGCATCAAACTGGCTTTTGGAATGTGCAAACTTGGAACAACAAAGAAGATCAGCGAAATTACCCAATACACTGTTTAAATAATGTTTAAATAATGTACAAAATGTTAACAAAGCGTTGGTGTTTTCTCAAATTGACGAAGTTGATCGAAGTAATTTAATATTAAATCATGTGTGATAGTGTTTAATTTCTTTGTGTAAAGTTTTATCTGTTAATGGCACAGTGATAATATGGTCGCTAATGACTCAATTGTTGAAGCGACCTCAAATAACAAAAAAAAAAGAACCGATTATTAAACTGAACAACGTCAAATTAAAACTGACTTGAAATCGGTATATTCCTCTTTTTATATAGGGCCCTGGACCATTCTAGAACAGTGCTTGTTTGTACCAAACATAAAATATTGAAAACATATTTATTTCATTATTATTATTTTGATTCTTTTAGAATGTTCAGTTGCGTTTTGGCCATGGTCATAGTCGAAGGGGTTAGCGATTGATAAATTTTATTAAAAATTAGATATGCCTGGTCGAGGCATGAACTAATAATACACCGCTTGTCTGACGCCGTAATGTACTGGACCATTGGCTATGTATATTAATAGTACATATTTACCGATTTGAGTTTACACAAATAAATAATTGATTCATCCTTGCAAGTTCGCTTTATTTGAGTAGAAGTTATTTATCAAATTATACTTGTTTATGTAAAAATTATTTAAAATTTCAAATTTGTCCCTTTTACCTAGATCAGTTTTTTGTATTATAAATACGTATTTCGACTACAATGTAGTCATCGTCAGTATAAATTAGCTAGTCGTACTTTACTCTTTGACAATTAGAAATAGATAGAAAGTCGAGATCAATCAATAGACAAAAATAAAAATAAATAGAAAATTAACTAAATTAAAATATATTGGATTTAAAATATAATAAATTTTAAAATATATTGAAATTACTCTTGTTAAAATTTCCTTTATTCACATTTATTTCTGTTATTTATTTCGTGAAATTGTCACCAAATTAGTAACAAGTAACATATCCTGCGACAATATAAGAGTAATTTTACTAAGAGTAAAATTAACAGGAATAAATGTGAATAAAGGAAATTTTAACAAGAGCAATTTCAATATAATTTAAAATTTATTATATTTTAAATCTAGTATATTTTAATCTAGTTAATTTTCTATTTATTTTTATTTTTGTCTGTTGATCTCGACTTTATATCTATTTCTAATTGTCAAAGAGTAAAGTACGACTAGCTAATTTATACTGATGATGACTACATTGCAGTCGAAATACGTATTTATAATACAAAAAACTGATCTAGGTAAAGGGGCGAATTTGAAATTTTATTTCAAAAACCTAGAGTTCTCACTAATTATCATTCGATAATATAATGTTTAAAAATTATCTAACAAACTTAATTTGTATTTTTATAAATTGTATTTACTTGACTTTTGATTAATATTAAATTAATATTTGATAGTTTTTTTTTTCATTATAAAATTTATGAAATAAACTTTTCTTTATAAAATAAATTGTATCTGATAATAATTTTTTTCAATTTTTAATTTTGATTTAAAAAAAAAAACTTTAACAACTTTTGTTAAAGAAAAAAAATAAATCAATACCAGTTATATAAAGAACCTTTGTTTATTTTCTTTTTGCAACTCCAAGGAAAAACTTCTTTCTTGAGAAGAATAAAATTTTTCTTTAATATTTTTCTATTTTACTTATGTGTGTGGTCCAAAAATTATTCTTAATAATTTCCATTACAAGAGTTTGTAATAAAAAACGATAAAAAGTAATTATAAGATTTTCAATATTAAAAAAATTGAATGAATTGCTCTCAAAATATATTGTACTTTTCGTTCGTATTTGGAATAAAAATAGTAAACATATCATTTTTTGAATGACCTCATTCATTTACAAATGATACATGGAAATCAAACCGGATACATTCTTCAAAATAATGAATATGAGAACGGATGAAAATACAGTTTTGTTATCCGTCAAAAATTGCATTTTCTATCAGCCCTTTCCCGTACTTTATCATTATTCAAACCAAAAGTGTTGGATGCATAAAAAAATCATAAGTAAATTTGTTTGTTATTTGAGGGAACATTCCAACAACAGATTTCTATAGTCTATATGTTACGCGGCAAATGTTTTTAATAAACATTTATTCTTGGAAGAATTTCTATAGTATTCTCATGGCGATACTTTTCGATTAAGGATAATTTCTTACACATAGGTTCTGATAGAAGTGTTGGACATGTCTGTGGAAATTTAGTTTGGTTGAGTAAATATTTGTGAAAGCTATTTGTTATTCATTGGCTAACTTATTGATCACAACAGTTTTTGGATCATCATTGGCTATTCGTAAGTATACTCTGTAAAGTGATAAATAGATTTCTCAATTAAAGTGTAGTTATTTTTCTTTTCACTCTATTAAAAATATTATTTCCATTCATATTAAATTTTTATGTTTTCTTATTTTCTGTACATATATATTTTAAAGGAAGAAGTAAAACTTTGTAAAATTTCCATTATATATTGAACTATCTGCGGTATTGGTAGAGTTGTTTAAAACTTTACAAATGTATAATACACGTACATAATAAATGTCTTCAGATATATAAAATATAATGTATACTATATCACCCAAGATTGTATATTAGTCGGGTGCAGCTGAACATAAAAAGAACTAAAGCTAGAATTTAGTTATTAGAACTAAACTTAACGAATTAAAATGATTTAGTTTATTCCATCACAATTCCAACTCTTGCCAAAAATCGAAATAATTAGGGTAATAAGAGGGGTAAAAAAGTTAAATACAAATGTCTGATAAACTTTACCACCAACACTCTCATGAATGTACTGAACCTTAACTAAATTTTGAATAAAAGTGACGCCACCCCGTATCTTTTATTGTTTAAGCTAATAGTTGTAAAAATATGAAGAAGCAAAATTTTAAATATTATAGATTAGTTGGTTTTTTCACAAAATAAAAATTTCTAAAACGAATCCAGATATTGGTTTCAAAACTTCTCAGCGTATTGTTAGCCCAAATTGTGATTTACATACACCCCTATACACCATACCCGCAGCGAAAATATTTTTCAAAACGGTAAGAGGTGGATCAAAGTTTCAAATTTAAAAAAAGTTGTTTCATATAAAATTGCCAACAACTTTAGTTCGAAAAATTTTTTGAAAACCAAATACGTATAATCTAATGTTAATCAAAATGCATTCGTTTTGTTCTGAATCCATGCACAGAGTGCGGCGCGGCGCAACTTCCTTATTTGAATTTCCACACAGTAGCTGTTAGTTCCCCAAGAATGGGGGTTGGCGCACTTGAAAGAGCCCAGCCTTACGTTTTTTTGAACGGTTAGTTCAATAACCACTATTCAGTGGACGAGAGGGGAGCACGCGTTTCCCCTGGCAACATATTTTTCTCACCTCAAATCGATTATTGAAAAAAAGCGTGCCTTTAGAAAAAAATCTAAAGTCGCTCCTAAAGGTCTTGTTCCTGATCGTAAATCAATTGTTCAGTGGGTGGACACTTTTATGGATACCGGTAGTGTATGTAGAAAAGTCAGGACTTTAAAAAACAACCAGGACTCCAGAAAACGTCGAGAGAGTCTGGAAGGCGGTTTGAAATCCTCTAAGCGATCTGTGCGTAAACATGCAGCTGCTCTTCGACTTTCTGATCGCACAGTGGGACGAAATCTCCATGAAGACCTAAAATTTCATTCATACAAGCTGGTGGTGGTGCAAAAACTTAATCCAGGTGATTTTCTTACACGAAAACGTGCGTGTGAAACTTTTGTTGAAAATTTTCTGGATGATGCCCTTGTGTTTTTCAGCGACGAAGCAGATGTACATCTGTCACGATGCTTGAATAAACAAAACATACGATATTATAGTTGCACAAATCCCCGAAAACTTCATGAACGACCCCAATATGAAGAACATGTGACTGTTTGACGCGCATTATTGAACAACGATTTTTGAGCAGAAAATTAAGACGGTTACAGTCACTTCTGAGTATTATTTCGAGATGGTGACAGAATGTTTTCTTCCTGAACTCGAAAAAATGAATGAGAGGGATGTATGCACACGGCACGAATTTCCATGTCTCTCTCGCGCAAACACTTCCCCGAACGTCTTATATCTTTAAGGGGTGATTTAGAGTGATCAGCTCGCTCGTCAGATTTGGCACTCTGTGATTTTTTTTAATGATTAAACCAATCCGAAACCCTGGAGGAGCTGCAGAAAAATATTCGTGTTGCAGTCATAAAGATTGACGCGGAAATGCTGGACAAAGCGTACCAAAACTTCAGATTTAGACTCTCCCAATGTATTGAGCAGAACGGTGGCCACCTTCAAGTTATCATTTTCAAAAAGCAATGAAAAAAAACTTGACACCGCTGATCGTAGAGACTTGAAACTTGAGGGTGTGTTCTATGTGTGACGTAGGCATCCGATAAGAATGGATATTCCAAAGTTCTACCCCTAAGGGGGTAAAAAACGGGGGCAAAGTTTGTATGGGACAACGTGATTCCTTGGTCTAATCTACTTCAAATTTTGCATAAACATTCGTTATATTTACTTAAATACTAAGTAATATAAGGTCTGTAAAATTACAATTTTCGTGGGTGAAGCTGTGACGGGCAGTGCAAGTCTAATGTATAAAAAAATAATGATAGTCTTTCAAAATCTCATAGTAACTTGTGCATCAATACTTTCGATTTTCGAAAAAAAGTTTAGAACGAAAGTTATTATGAGTGTATTATTAATATTTTTTTGACGAACAACTCTTATTAAACTCATTTTTTGGAAAACAAATGGCTGCAAACATTATAAAAAAGAGTGCCACTCTAGCAGTTTGTAATACAAAGTATTAAAATATTTCACGTTCAACTTCTTCGCAACCATTGACTAAACAAAAAAATTGTAACTTTTGTAGGGAGTGTAAGTTTTGTAGGGAATTTGTGATCATACACGGGGGCGTAGCTACTTCTTTAACAGGGGTAACAATAATAACCCACATGCGTAAGGAATAATTCGAGATATTTTGAAATTACTATTTTACTCCCTTTTTCACTACTCCCTCCCATTTCAATGTTTAGCAACAGTGACAATCGTAAACTTTTAAATATTTCGTTACGTATTTATTATTGCTCTATGCCGATATAGTCTCACGATATTCCCATTCCTAATGATAGAGACGCGTTATACGTTTATGAACTCGTTGGATTTATCACGAACCGATGAATTGAGTATTCTAGTTTTCTTGTATATTGAGTAATGATTGAGTCTCGATAGTATTTCTAGTGGATCGAAAATTGAATATCAATTTCATTATCGGAAAAATTGTACTGTCACTTAAAGGCTGGTTCTTTTCTTTCTTTTACGGTAGGACTGATCTATAGATAAATTAATACACGTTTTAAAACAGTTGTTCATCAAAATACATAAACAGTTGCTAGAACAATGATACGGAAGTTATTTGTGAACGAGAATCGTACGTTTTCATGAGAAAGTAAAGCCCATTACACAATGAAAAAAATAAGATATAAGAAATAAAATATAAGATATAAGGAATAGTGGAATCCAGCAGATGGCAGAACCGTTGATCAATTCACAATTCATAAATAAGGAATAAGAAATGAGATATAGTAACAGAATTTCCGTCGCGTTGGATATCTATTCCTTATTTCTTATTCCCAGCCAATCCTAATGTTATGCGCAGGGTGCTATGCTCAGTCGACTCTCCGACTTATGATTTTGATATTTGTGCACACACCAGCAGCTGGCATTCAACCGCTGTGATTGGTTGAATATTATATCTTATCGCCTATTGTGTTTTGGTCGCTGTGCTATATCTTATATCTTATTCTTATATTTTATTCCTTATTTTTTTCATTGTGTAATGGGCTTAATTGTCATCAAAATAATCTTCTACATCAATATTTTTGTATCCGATTATATACGAGCTATAATTCACAACGTAAGACGAGCTTATCCAAAATATGCTTACACTGGTTATTTCTCTACATTACTTGAATCATTCTGTATTTCTGTGTAGACAATTATTCAGTTGAAAAATGTTTGAAATAAGAATGGAACAAAATGAAATATAAAAAACTAGAACGAAATAAGAAATATCACATATTTTAAAAAGTATAACTTATGTATTGTACGCAGGGTGGTTGTCACACATGTTACAACCATCACACACTCAACCACATCGTGAAGTAAATATTAATATTCTAAACAGTCGCACGAGCAAGTAGTTAAGTCTGTAACCATTTAGCGATAACCTTTGTTATCGCAATGTTTTAATTTATCGCTTGTACGAAAGCGAAAAAATTGTAAACAAAGTTTTACGCCTCTTTAACCCTAAGATAATTTTGAATTCAACCAGTTGAGTTGTCGGCGAATAATAATAATAATAAGAGACAGCTGAAGAGAAGACACGCAAAGGCACAGAGCAACTTATCGGTTCAACCCAAAGGTGTGGAGCTTTGCCCGTGAACTAAGACACCAACATGACACGCTCAATTAGTTGAGTTTCCTGCTCACTATCAAGCAGCGAAACAATGAAAAGATACGTGCGCTAGGTCTCGCACGGAAAAAGCTAGTTAAACAAGAAAATGTATTTGAGAAAATAATACCTTTCTCTTGAATCTTTTCTCATTTATTCGCGAAATCCTCTTCTATTGTAGAGAAACTACCAATAGTGATTTATATGTCATTCTGGAAGACACAGTTTTCTTTCGTTCTGGTAAATGGACTGTTTCCACAGATTTGGTGACATATAAGCGTGGCGTTTATCAAGGGAATAGCCTTATCCCGCTTCTTTTCTGCATCTCACTTATGCGCCACTCTCTATGTGCTGACGAGAAGAAACCGGTTATGGTTGTAGGCCTCCGGCAGATAGTAAGCATCAGGTAACTCATCTATTCTATATGAATGATCTGAAACTTTAAGCTTTGTTGTGTTGAAATATTAGCGAAATAATTTTTAAAACCTCAGCACACAATTCTAATTACAAGAAGTAAATATTAAAGAAAATATTAAGGAAAATAAAGGAAAATATTACGAAAAATATTAAAGATTGAATATTTTTATCCTTAAGAAAAGAGTTTTTATATAATCGCAAAAAGAAAATGATATCTGGTTTCGATAGATTTTTTTTCTCGTTAAAAAAGAGAAGAGTTTTTTTTTTTATCAAGGAACAGTAAATTATTGAATCAACTAATTGGGAAAAGGAATTACATATTGATTTTAAATCTTTTTTTTTAAGAGTTTTTTTTTTTTTTATCAATCTAAAATTGTTTTCTTCAAAAAATATCAAATATAAATTATTTTATAAAATTAATGAGAAAAAAAGAAAGAAAACAATTAAATATTAATTTAATTTAATTCAAAAGTCAAACTGTGATCACTCTAGCGGTCACAGTTTTCATTTTATCGGAATGAAATTTGGTATTTGAGGCGCTTTTGGTATTCAAAAGGTCAAGTACGTTAATGGGTAAAATTGGACAAGGGGAAAGGGGGTTTAGAGGGAGGGGGAAACACAAAATTTGACATATCTCTCTTAATATTCGAAAAATCGAAAAATTTATAAGAATTAAAGTTTTAGGTAGTAAATTTTACTGCAGTTTTGTTTCTTATCATTTTTTCTGTTTCACTAATTTTTACAAAAATATTGACGGTTTAAGATTGAAAACTAAATTCCTTAATATCACTGTACACATTAGAGTTTGAGCAAAAATGATAAGGTGATGAATTGTAGCAAATTTGATTTTCTAGAACTTTATTCCTTACGCGTTTTTCGATTTTTCTAATATTAAGAGTGATATTTAATATTTTGCGTTTTCTTCTTTCTTTATGCCCCCTTTCCCCTTGACGTATGTCATTTATTAATAAAATTGGCCTGACAAATACTAAAATCATATACGACATTTCATTTTGACCAGACTAAAATTGTGACCGCTAGAAAGTGATTTATGTATTTTAAGGAAATTCGCTAAGTTGAAGCAGCTCTTGCGTAACGAATTTTTTATACTTTAAGCGTGTAATGTATCATGAATTCAACGTTCAGAATGACAAACTTCATTAACGTATTACAAGAAACACTACTTGGTATATTAATGGCGTAATAGTTAGTATATGTAAACGATTCAACTATATTTATTTAAAAACATTCGATTAAAAATCTATTAGTTTTATAAATACATTTTACTGATCATATATCAGTTATAAAAAATATCATAAATTTTCTAAATTTAAAATAAAGCTATAATATCGGTTATTTTTGTTGTTATTTACATGAACAATGCCAGTATCAACAAGAAAGTATACTAACAATAAAACAATGTATTTCGATATTCAAATTTAGCTTCGATATGTATCTTTCGCATACAAATATTTTTACATATATCTAATTCGTATACTATGCTCCGTTGTGTGTATAATAAATATATCGAGATAAGTTTTAAAAATATGCATTTCTAGTTTTTCAGTTTTCTTTTATACACATATGTATGGAAAGACGTGAAGAAACAAATAAACAATTGACCCACCATGGTTTACTCGTTTTGGTTTTTAAATTTTTGTTGTATCTATTTTATTGAATCACAAATTTTCTAACAGTCAAAACTACCTTATACTGTAGAACCTCAATAATTCGAAATGCTCAATAACTCCAACAAAATCATTGTCCCCTCCTTTCAAGACTGAAAACCTCCATTATTCCAACTTAACTCCTCTATTAGTCGAAACAATCAATATTTCCGTACATGGTTTTTCAGTACATTTTTTCTCTCTATTTTATTTGACCTCGAAATCTTGCTTAAATTCATGTTTGGTTTTACTTTTTATAATATATGAAAATAAACTTTACCACTGCAACACGAATTTTTATTTCATTTTCCTTTGTAACTAAAATTATGTGGCTTAGAATCTAAAAGTCGAACATGTGCCTATAAAAACCATGCTCAATTCAAAAGCCTTCATAAGTAGAATCCTGTATAACTCAAACTTCTTTGGGTTCCCCTTTTTGTTCGACGTATATATATATTATATTGTATAATGGCAATGTACAGTTATTCAACTTGTTAATTTTCATATGCAAAACATATCCTTCTTTGGAAAATCGGAATATGCATGCAAATTTTTTGTCAAAATATGTCAAAATATATGTCAAAATATGGGTTTCTCCATAAGACCAATGCATTCAAACTCGAAGTTTAACATTGAATAATTAATTTAAGCAAGACCACCGTACCCCCTTCCCCTAGTAAAACTTTTATAACTTATTTATACGCCCTTCAACTACTTAAAAAAAATCAAGCCTTAATCTTTTTGAAGCCCCAGTGCTCGTACATCCTTAATGCAGCAATCTAATCTAATTTCGTCTTCAATTTATGGTGGTATGATGTCCGTTTATAATCACAGAAATTACTCTCCAATAAATCGAACCAAATTAACATATTTCTTGTAGGGACTATAAGTAGCGTTCTTGTTTCAAAATTTAACGGTTGGTTTGTGTCTAATTTACTCGGTTTTCGGAAAATGATTAGAACAAGACAAAAGTGATTAGAACAAATATTATTCAAAACCTATTTTTTGCATACCATATTAATCCACTTATGCAGTCGATACATACTAATTTGTCGATAATATGTTTTGTTCAGCGATAGAGTAATGGAATTACTTTTGTGACATGATTTGATTATATTCATTTTTAAATAATATTGGTCTAAGATCCGGCATTAGTGAAAACCTTCCCTCATCTGTTAATTGAATGAAATAATTTTTAAAAGGCAGATAACAATATTATAAATGTAGGAGTGCAATGTCTGCCACCGTAGTCCTGCTGGCTATATCATATTAATTAATTAATTAATTAATATGATATAGTGTCTTTGTTTGTTGCTCGAACAAATATATTTGTCTCTCTCTCCGCGTAGAACACATTTTTTGAAAATTTTATTACTGTGATATTATAAAATATATTTTGTATAATAAATATAAAATTAAATTATTTGCAGCCTATATAAAAAAATTTTTAAGTCATAAAATTTTCAAAAAATGTGTTCTACGCGGAGAGAGAGACAAATATATTTGTTCGAGCAACAAACAAAGACACTATACCATATAAATTAATTAATTAATATGATATAGCTAGCAGGACTACGGTGGCAGACATTGCACTCCTACATTTATAATATTGTTATCTGCCTTTTAAAAATTATTTCATTCAATTAACAGATGAGGGAAGGTTTTCTAATGCCGGATCTTAGACCATATGGCTTAAACAGTTTACGATATGATTTAATAATATTATCTTGTCATTCTTGAATTGTAATGATGTATTCTTTGTATCAAGACGTTCAAGGTAGATGATTAACGCTTCATTTTATCACAACATACAATTTTATCTTCCACCAATCGGTTATGAAAATATTTGATGATCACCTGATGACTTTTTGAGCTTTACTTTACTTAAAAGTCAGTGTATTGTATATGACAATTGAAATGTAAAGCCCCCATGTTTGTGACATAACGACGTATACTCGTGAAAAAAAGAACCGTATAGCTTACAAAACAGACCAATCTTTGTTTTGTTTTCAACCAAAAAAACTATATTTGTAGAAATGCAATAACTTCTACATTGCGACGATCATAATTTGTTAGTTTATGAAAACTATGAGTTTTGCTATTAATATAAATAATATCAAAGAGAACTCTAGGAGTTTTCGAATTAAATTTCGATCTTTTGCCCCAATTTCCTAGATAAAATTTTTTTGCATTTTATAAATACGTATTTCGACTACAAAGTAGTCATCATCAGTATGAATTAGCTAATTGTAATTATTCTCTGAGTAGATATTTCTTGTTGCTAAATTGGTGACGGTCTGCAGTAGCTAATTCACACTGATGATGACTACTTTGTAGTCAAATACGTTGTAAGGTAAATGTTTGCTATATTAAGTAATTATTATTTAAATAAATAATAAATATATATAAAAGATATAATTGATCTTTATTAATTTGATTTATGAAATGTTATTGTGATAATAGAGGAAAGTTATAGTTGAAATGCAACCAATAAAAAATGAAGAACAAAATTATAATAATAATTTAATGATAAAGCAACACCGCTACAACGTATTTATAATATACAAAAATTAGTTGATCTAGAAAATTTGGGCAAAAAATCGAAAGTTAATTCTGCTATTTAGTTTTGAAATTAGGCTTTTTCGCTTAATTTCAAAAATAAATGGTAACATAATGTGCACATAATATATTGGTTGAAATCAAACTGGCAAGTTGTCCCACGACACACACATCGTACTTTGTCTTTTCATATGAAGAGTCATTTTCATACGAAGAAGACTCTTAAATATCCACAAAAATAAAAAATTTTATCCACAATAATTTATTTGTTTGATTTTGTTTTTTTTGTAAGTCATTGAAATGACCATCTGGGACGTCCTGATCGGTGCTTATTCACGGCCGAAAATTCGATAGAAATGTGATACAATGAGAATTTTGACGATGTAGAGTAAAAATGACGAATAGTTTCTTAATGGCCCTTCCCTTATGTAAGTGCCGCATCCAAAACCTTCCGGAAACCAAAATTTAACTTCGTTCAGTTACCTTAGGTGGTGCACACATTCACCCTCTAAAATGCAGGCAGGAATATTAAAAATCATCTTCACATTAAAATTTCAGTACTTGTTTTCTTGGCTTATGACGTTTAAGGCCAGCCAATCGCGAATGAACTTGGCGTAGTTATTTAAAAAGCAGTCATTTATCTTACTAGTTTCCACTGTGTGATCTCATTATACCGACGAAATTGTCGATGTATTCCACACACCCAATTTTTGACTTTGAATACGCATTGATAAAAACTAAACGGACATTTTAAAAGACATATAAAACCATCTAATTTGTAGGTTCTCGTATATATTACATCGGATTTAGTAGTGGAAATATTGCAACATCTTTTATAATAAGTTTTAAAACACGACATACGCATTTGTTTAACCAAATTTTGCTGAAGTACTGTTTAGTCTAAGAATGTGGAGTTGTTGGCTTTCTAGAATGAGCTTTATTGGGTATTGAAATTTCAAGTAGTTCACATAAAATATAAGGAAAAATATAGCATACATAAAGAATACTCCCCAATAAAAATAACATTGATAAATCTCGTTTTATTTACAACCAAAACAAAAAACGAGAGGAAAGAAAACCTGTAAAATTTAACAAAAAATAAACATGTATATATAGGCCTTATGATGCGTACGAACTAGGTGTGTATACAGTGTACTAAAGAAATAATCTGTAATATGTGAGAACTTAAATAAACAACCCTTACTTTTAGACATTATAAAGATTTATATTTCAGTACCATGTTTACATACGAATGAATGCTTTATGTTTAAGGCCACTTTACAACATTAACTAAAAAAAAAAATATTTTTATACATGCGAAACATTGTTGTTCTTTATTTCCGTGTTTAAATAATACAGTAAAGGGATCGATGCCACAATATAGAAAATAACAAACTAAAACTATGCGATATTATTTATACGGACTAAAAAATTGTATGACATTCAATTACTTAATAGTTATATTTTTAATAACCTCAAGTGGCAAATGTTTTATTTTATGACAGTAAATGTATCTATCCAATAGGGAATATGCATGAAAATTTTTTATCACTTGAATTGAAGCATGTTGACTTGACAAATATCAAGGTAAAATTACTTTTTATATAACTTTAAAAATAAGCGAGATATGAATGATTGAAATTCCCGATTAGACAAAGAGGGTGATAGCCCTCTTGATATGTTATGTGACGTCATATTACACTTTCATCATTTAAAATACACGTAAAACTCCGTTTTTAGTATTTTTGCAAGAAAGAGACAGATAATAATTTTTAAAAGCTTATAGCTTCCTTGATATTTGTCGGATTTTAATTTCGTTTTTAAATATTATTACAGTATTAACAGTATTTTCATATTCTGAAAATAAATGTGAAAAAAAATTTTCATGCATATTCCCTATTGAATATTTAACTGACAGGTTGCCAGTTTCAAAAACACAATTTTCTTATATTATTAAAAATGTCGCGATATTGTAGTGTAATAATTATTGCAACAACAAAAAAACACACTTTAAAAGTGTCTGATATGATATTTAATTTGTTCTAAAAATAAAATTAAAAGCCATAAAACACTTAAAACTAACACAATCTGAAACAATACCACGAATAAAAACAATAAAAATATTAACAAAAATAAAATAAAAACTAAAAAAAATGTTTAATAAAAAAATTAAACAAATAACCCAAATGGTAAATCACCAAAAATGACAATAGTGAATGAAGAGCCGCTACATACGAAGTAACTGAGACTTCTATTAATAATAAATTTAAAAGGAAAAAGTATTTAAAAGGTTCAAAGAACCAATCAGAATGGACCACGTGATCTGATTCAATGAATTGCGTTTATTCTAATTCTGAATATTCTAATGGACTGTGTAAAATGACTGTAGTATATGTAACGGTATGTCGATTGTACCAAATTGATTTTTTCTCGAGGATCTATTTTATTTCTATAACGTCGTTCAGAATTTTCCTACTGAGTGTGATTGCGTTGTAAACGAAAAGCCAAGATCTAGGCGTAAGTCTGACGTATATTTTTTTATTAAATTTTTTAAATAAATCTTGTAATATAGTTTCGAGTATTGTGGTATAAGTTTTATTATTTGAATAACTAAATTTATTTTACCCTTGTATGTACATATATATCCTCTAGGGTTATAATAGTTTAGTCTATATATTTGGAAAATAAAGCATTTTGGCACCCATATGATCAAGAAATTTTCTCTAATGTTGGTTAATTAGAGAAACAAGTTCCTTTTTCGCACCATTTAAAAGAAATTGTGAAAATAAATAAGTATCATATTTTTTTCTGATTTAAGGACGTTCATCCATGAAGCTTGATAGTAGACAAAAAATTTTTTTTTAGTGAATTGGATAGCTCAATTCAGTAGTTATCCTCCCTCAAAAATTTAACACCTGTTGACGATCATTTCAAAGAGTAATTATCGATTAAAAATCAAACTTTGAACACAGCGTCTTATGGTGAACATAATTTTTTTTAACTTAAAATTATAATAACTATATTATTAAAGTAGACAGAATAATAAATAATGTTTATAAATATTCTTTAAAATATGCAGTTTATATAATTGCATTAAAAAAATGGTGTTGCCGAACATTTGAATTAATTATTTAATAAAATTAAAACTTTTTTGTTAGGTTTGTTTTTGCCACCATATTTTGAAAACTGGCGACCACACACACTAGAATAATAAACACATACACACAAATATAAAACATAGTTTACTGTCATATCTGTCACATTAATTCAAATAAATTTCTAATTTACAATTTCCTGTTATTTTCCAATAAATACCTTTAAAATATTTAGGACAAATAAAAAAGGTTATAAATCGTTGTAAGATTATTGACATACTTTACAGCTTTTTTTAAATCCTAAATAAATTTTATTAAAGATAGTACTCATTTGACTTCAGCGTAGCAACTGAACGTCCTTAAGTAGCTATGATAGCTCAACTACAAATTTATCGTAAAGTACCTCATGTTTTTTTTGTAAATAGGAAAAATACTCTGAAAACAAAATGTATCATACATAATAATATTGTGCTTCTTGCTCAAGAAATTGAGAAAGTTGACTATGACAGCATATAAGCTCGTTAACATGCTTAAATCGATGCTTACGGCATAATCTTAAATGTCACCCTAAAAGACTCTCTGCGGCTATAATTGACAGTACATTTATAAAATAATCAGCTTTTATGTGTAAATTTGTATTGTAATTAAATCATTTTTAGTGTTCACTAGAATAATATTATTGAAATGTTGAATAATTTTTATAGAATATTCATGAAATATGAATGAATGAGCTAATCAAACCATTATAATTGGAAATGACTTGTCTTTTTTTGAATAAGTGTATAAATATACTCCAAAATTAATTTAAAATATTCAGGTATAATATGGTTCTGTTATTAACTACGTAGGTGATACTACTTACAGTCTTCTACTACCTGTTTATACTAATAATAAAATAATTCTTGTTGTTGATTCATGCATTAAATTAATCTCATCCTCAGGTTCCCTATTTGTCATTTAAGTGACTTCTAGACTGTCAATAATATTGAAAAATATTCTATGTTGGTAATCATAAACTTGCAGTTATTTTCGAAGATCACGGCTGCACAGCTTTGATCTTCATCAGAGGCTCTATGATTCGTCCTAAATACTCTCTCAGCCATATTATATTCGGAAATCAAACAGTTTTTTTTACTAGGGAAAAATAGAGACAAAAAACAAATGTCGTGTTATGTAAAAGTAGTCGCGTTTTGTAGACGAGCATTGAACAATGTATCATAAAATTCGAAAGTACTTCTAAAGGTAATAATTAAATTTTAAAGATACTCTACAAATTACAATTGAACCAATTAAAATCTGTTAATTGGTTCGCTGTTAAATGGTTTTTATGCGTCCGGCCAGTTAAGTAAATGAAGTTTCGATTTTATACATACGCAAAACAAGGCTTAGAAATAAAATATAAATATATAAAATAAATAAGGCTCTTCTTACTAAATAAGGCATAGAAATCTGATGCCGTCCATAAAACTTACTGTGCCTTATTTCAAACATTCTTAGGCAATGTTAAAGTCAAAAGAAAAAAACTATGATAAATTATAGTGTGGTATTACCCCAAAACTTGTCGGAATAGTTCTGACACATAAATTTTAATTAATTCTTTAAAATACTTACGATTTTTTAATTCAACGAACTTTTCAAGTTTTTATATAACCAAAGCTGCATGCAATATAAAATATGAGCTCTTTGAATTACATGTAGTAGGTTTTATTCAAAACGAAACCAACGTCCAATCGGCCTCTTACAATTTGTTTATCAAGCTGTTTGAGCATATGATGCAGTTTTGTGGTTAATATTATTTAATAAGTTAAACAGTTATGTCCCATGATGCTCATACAGTATTCACTAATCTGTCGTTGTGTGTACTAATATAGTGAGCAACATTATTGATAGTCTAGGGGACACTTAATAATTATAATGTCACATGTCGTTTGTTAACCATTGCTGTATTGTCTTTATCATCTTGTTGTTGGGATGTCGAAGCACCTTATATATATATATATATATATATATATATATATATATATATATATATATATATATGTGTGTGTGTGTGTGTGTGTGTATATTATTTGCAGATTTTAGAGTAGTGCACATACCACTAACGTTTTGTCAAGTAAATTTTCTTCATTGCAAGTAATTTAATTTATCTTATTAAAGACGAGATGATGATGGCAAATAAACACACAACGAACCCTCTACACTCATGAATAAACAACATTACGATGTTTTTCTTCCTTCTTTGTTTGTTATGGTTTAAGGCGATTGTTTTCAGTGAAGGATAAAATTAAATTTCATTTAATAATAAGTTTATTACAAATATGTCAAAGAAATACAATCCGAAGCATTTTTAGGTTTTTAAGCGAATTTCCTCTTGAAGAAAATAGAGCTATAGGTGTTGAACAGATGTCAAAATTTACCACAAATTTCTTCAAATGTTTCTACAATGGAAATTCCAACCAAAGAGTTCTTGTAAAGGCATGGTCTATCTTCCTCTCGTTTCGTAACGGTTTTTGTTATTTTTCGATTTATTGTTGTTTTTTTTCTGCAAAATATATTATAGCGTTATAGCGTTAAATATATATTAGACGAAAAAATATCCATCAATTAACCCAATGTCCGAAGGATCCATCTGTCTTTCAAGTTAGGGTACATTCGTCTGTCATGTAGTGTCATGGTCATGCAGAGCTCCGTCTCTACACCGCATGGATGTGGAACCTGCAAAATAAAATATATAATGACTTCAAGGGCTATTACTTGGAAGCGGGTTCGATCTAACTGTACGAGGGGTGCCTAGGATGACAGCCTTCTGCATGGAGGTGATAAGATGGCGAAGATGAGAGCTGCAAACCGGAATGGTAGAAAGAATAGACCTTAGAGTGGGGCGTATACCACCAAGGCACCAGTCAAGTAGCCGAGCGCTCTAAGGCGTCATGTCTGCGCAGTATGCAGTACTTAGAAACTGGGAGGTTATGGGTTCGAACCCCGACATCGACAGTTTGTCAATAAAAAAAAAAGGGGGGGGGGGTTGATTGACTAAACTGTCGGCGTATGGACAAGAACGAAGTAACCGGCTATGCTTGAGAAGGTTTTTTGCAGTTTCCTTCACAAACTCCAGATGAATATCGGCATAGTTCCTATCATAGTCGGCTGCAGCCGCATATCCTACCAATTCCTAGTCTACTCACAAATTCCTTCCACTCCACTCACATCCTAAGGCATCACAATGGACCTTATGGTCGAAGTGTAGCCCGTCCAGGGCAGCCTTTACAATCTACCTCTACCTCTACCACCAAGGCAACCGATAATGAGAACAACCATTTTGACTGAGTAGCTAGGTTGTAATTGCCATAAATCTTGAGCCAAAGAAGATATTTAGTTTATTTTTGCACATCGTTCAGACTATATTCGATTCTGTGGGCGCAGATAACTCGATATGACGTAAAATAGCCCTAGTTGAAATATGCTGGAGCAATATATCAGGCTTAGTAGCAGAGTTGCATGTTAGTTGTGACGAGAAATTCTGAAAGATAATACCTTTGCCGGTTTTGGCCTGGCTCACCACTACTCCCTTGTTGATGTGGGAGGTAAAACTACGGCAAATGTTCATAATTTTGTGAGTGCCTCTATCTAGTTCCTTATGCTCCTCTATTGCTCTTTTGATGAATTCAATATAATAGAGAAGTGTGGGTAGAACAACATAATAATAGCACAGATCATGTATTCTAGATATTTCGGATTTCCAAATTTATCTATACCTACTATGAAGAGCTTTCTTAACAGTGGGCAGAATATGCATTTGACTTTCGTCAACACCCAAGTATTGTGTATAACTCTTCTTCATCCAGATGCTTCGTATTTATCCAATAGGATATACATGCCAATAGCCTTCTAGTACTGATGAACAGTTTTGAGAGCTTGAGTTAGACTGCTCGCATAAAAAGCATAACCTTTTAGGTCCATCCATATAGAATTATTAAACATTTCAATATAAAAGAAAACAAGTGAAAAAAACAACTAACTGAATAAATTGCTTTAATACCCGGTATATACACTGAGTTTATAAAGTTTCAAAAAAAACTTATTTATTTTGGATTAAAAAGGAGCAATTTTTTTACTTTAAATTTTTTGTCTATCTCTTGAGGTTTCAAAGGTGTCGAATTAGGTCCTTTATGAACACACAAAACTTTTTTTTCTGCGATCAATATTTTCAACCGTCGGAAACTAAGTCGGAACTAAAGTTAAAATATCCTTGTATATATGAATATACCGGGATTAAAAATTAAACGTAGAAATCATTATAGTGATTGTTAGTATCAATAGGAACTCATTTCAAAAAAATATTAAAAGTGACATTGAACGTTTAACGTTTGTTGCGATTATCTTTTTAACGCTCAATTAGCGATAAAACTTAGAAGACAAATTTTTCCAATATCATCTCCAAATCTCCAATATTATTTAAACGGTTGGGTTAGTGAAAAAAGTATAAAAGACTTTTTTTGTAGACCATTTAATTCTCCACAAAAATTTGTATTGGGATTTAATGCATGTTAACTGATCAGTGAGATAAAAATTGGAAAACTGCGATGAGGAGCCAGGTGGCAACTCATATTGGATATGTTTCGTTTTAGGTACCCAGCAACCAATTTTCGATATCGAAACTAAAAAAAAAAAAACAGTTTGACCAATTCTAATGTATATACCCCTATTCGAGCAGCAAAAAGGTTGAAAAATTACCAAAGAGGGTAGTTTAGTAGTTTTTGGAATTTCATTTAAAAAATGCACAGGACTTCAAATATAGAGAACATAAAATTATCTATAAAAAATGTTCTGACAAACTTTCTTGCAAATTTATAATTTTCTGAGAAAATCGATAAATTACTTAAATATGTTTTTATGTGGAAACACTGATATGTTACGGCAAAATGCAGTAAAAAGTAAAAAACCAATCCGTACTTTTTATATTCTTTTTGCATTGTGTTAGGTTTGGTTTATATAACAAAAGTCACCCATTGCGGTTGTCTGAAAATGATTTTAATTATTTATAAACAATATATAAACATTTATCGTATAAAATATCGTGAAATTTTATCCGATAGTGCTTACCATAAAAACGGATTGTCGGAAATGAACCAACATGTAAAAATTCAACTCCGTAGGATCAGAGGAAGTGGGTCAAATTTAACTTGCAAGGTTCCATTACAGACACCGGAACAGGTGAAACTAAATAAAAGCTTATAATATTTGAATAAATGTACCCTTTTTAAGACAAACTAAATCATGGATCAAAATTTTTAATCGAATTGTTCAATCAACATAAATGATATACTCGATTTTCAAAATCGATTGACTTTGTATGTTCAAACTACCATGTAGAGATCACTATAAACAGCTAATTTTTTTGTTTTTCTCATTTTTTTTTTTGGATATTGCGTTGGGAAAATTGAATTTTCCGGATACAGGTTTTGAGATATTCCGCGTCGAACGCAAGAAACCGCATCCTTTTAAAATGTCTGGAAGTGGCTTAAATTTGAACACATTAATTTAATTTTTTGTTTTTCCCATATTTGGGTATGTTCCGTTGGGAAAATTAAATTTTCCCGAAGATTCGTATTTTAGGTTTTTAGAAATTTCGTGTCGATTGCAAAAAACCGCATCCTTCTAGCTTTTCTGGAAGTGGGCTAAATTTAAACACTTAACTTATAATAATTATATATAGAACTATGGACCAATCATAGAGTAGCACAGTTTTAAAAAATCGTGCACAGCTCTTTAAAGTGATGTGTTGCTAAATTTTAAGTGTATATATAAAAATATGGACCAATCATAGAGCAGCAATATTTCTTATGTATTTATTATGTTAATTTTATCAAAACAAAAATGCAAAAATTTTCCATTTCTCGATATAAATTTCGTGGTTTGATAATTTTCCTTTCGGTTTGGGCACTATATCTAACTGTATTCCAAATATCATTTTTTTAGTTTCAGTATTTAGTAAAAAAGCATAGTTTTCCTGAGCAGATTTAGTCGGCAGTTATTTCCTACCGACTCGATTTTCTGTACATAATCTGATTTGTTTGTTCGATTTTTGTTTCCAGTATTCGTTATCCTTGATTCATTTCCAATTGTCACCGGTTTTGTCAATCTGTTTGACGCTGCTTGGCTTATATCTTCGTCTTCTGAATGTCCTTGCGAAACGGTTCTATGTCGGACGTAGATACTTTTCGTACCAAAAAAGAGCTTATTAGCCGATTTTCTCGAGTTTCGGTATCTTTCTTTGTTTGCTTATTCTTCTGTACAATTTTGTTTTCTGTCGCCGTTGTTGTTCCCAGTTCTGTTGTTCCCTGTTCATCTTCTTCGTTACTATCTTGTCGCTTGTTTTTAGTCCCAATGCTTGATACCTCTTGTTTCGTTTCTGTATTTGGCTCTTGTTCTTTGAAATGTCTAACTTCTTTTGTACCATTTTGTTCCAGAATTTGTTCGGTATTTCTATTCTCTATTTGTGAGTTGATTCGAAAAACTTTTCCATCAACTACTAATTCATCTTGCCTAAAAAATACTTTTTTACCCTCTTCTCTGAATTTGTTCAAAAAAGGCATCATTGTTTTTCTAGTTTGCCTTACATGTTCTGGGAGATCCTCTGTGATATAAATTTCGCTGTTATTAAGCCTCTTCTTGTTTTGCATTATCAAAATTTTTTTGCGAAATGCTAACAAACGAACTACAATAGGCCTATTATTTTTGTTTTTTGAACCAATTCTATGAATAAAATCTATGTCTTCCACTGAAAAATCCAGCATTAATCTTTCTCTAAATAGACGAACTACTGTTTCTTCCAGTTCATAATAGTTCTTTTCATGCTGTTTAATCCCATGTATTATTATATTATTTTTTAAAAGTTCTTTTTCTATGAATTTGTTTTTTTCTTCTTGTATTTTTAGTTTACTCATTACTGCACTATACTCGTCACCCACTATTTGTAGCTTTCGATCAAGTTTTTCATTCAAGTTCTTAATTTCGTCTTTCATCTCTTGCTTAATTTCTTGCAGGATTATTACTAATTTTTCCATATCCATTCTTCTAATTACAATTAATACTAATGTTGTTCTGTTTTTTTTTAACACTAAGATACGTCACAAACTTCACAAACACTTTGTGAATAGCAAGACAACAAAACAAAAATAAACCAATTGCAAAATTATTCAATTAAAGATAAACAAAAAAAGTTTAAAAAAAATTTTAGATGCCTTTGCTCGGTATCGAACTCAACTTAATTGTTTCTGTTTGTTTTGAAGTCCGATATCATAACCACTCGACCATCTAATTGCTTGCAATTAATACAAAAACTGTGAGGATTTTATGTGTTTAATATTCTATTATTGTGAATAATATTAAAATGGGATAAAATAACCTTATTTTATTGTTTCAAATGTTTTGAAGTTTTTTTTTTTTTAAGATTTTTCACTTTAAATTTAACTACACAGTTAATATCACAAGAAAATATTTCTAGAAACACTTGTTATTATATTTGCTTTGCACGATTCCACTTTTTACTACAATTTTATAACAATTTTTAGCAGCTCTTCTAAATCACGTCTACACAGATTGACAGTTTGCTATATCAAATTGATATGAACGTTAATAAAAATAATACAAACAAGAAAATCAAAAAATCAAAAACTTATAAAGAAATCAATATCGGAACATGGAACGTTAGAACATTATACCAACCAGGAAAGCTCCAAAATGTGATCAGAGAGATGAACAAAATGAAAATTGATATTCTAGGAATAGCCGAAGCGAGGTTAACAGGAATTGGGAAATTCGAGTCAGAAAACTATTGTATTCTTTATTCGGGAGGGGAGACACATGATTATGGTGTTGGTTTTATCTTTAACCAGAAAATGATTAAAAAGATAAAGGACTATTGGTTGATATCCGATAGAGTATTAGCGGTGAAAATAAAGACAACACCGTATGACTTGGTCATAATCCAAGTGTATGCTCCGACATCAGACAGTGATGAATTGCACCTCGGCCAATTTTATGAACAACTAGAAATAGCATATAACGTCGTTAAGTCGCAGGATATTGTGGTAGTAATGGGGGACTTGAATGCTAAAGTAGGAAATATGAGAGATGGGCAAACTGTGGGACCTTTTGGGTTAGGAAAGCAAAATGAAAGAGGGCAACGGTGGATTGAATGGTGCAAAATGAAAAACCATACGATATGCAATACGTGGTTTAAGAACAGGCACAGCAGACTATGGACTTGGATTAGTCCCACAGGAACAGTTAAGAACCAAATAGACTATATAACCATAAACGATAGATATAAAAACTTAATTAAAAACGCGAGAGCGTATCCAAATATTGACTGTGGTAGCGACCATAACTTGGTAATGGCCAAATTAAAAGTAGGTTTTAAAACAAAGAAAAATAATAATGGAACGAATAAAATAAATCATCGCAAAAAACTAAATAAAGAAGACCAAGATTTACTTACCTCCCAAGTAAAAGTAAATATAGGACAATGGCAGGAAAACGTCAATGTGGAACAAAAATGGCTATGCTTGAAGCAAGCAATACATAAATCTGTTATGCAGTTAAAAACAAAGGAAGACGTAATTGAAAAGAAAACTAATTGGATGACAGATGAAATAATTGACTTAATGGAGCAGAGGACAAGGTTCAAAAACGTCGATAGATATGAATACCTACAGCTAGACAAGCAGATTAAGAAACTATGTAGGATAGAAAAGAATAAATGGCTGGGAAAGGTTTGTGATGAGCTGAGTACAACAATTAATTACGACCCAAAAGGACAATTTAAAGTTCTGAAAATGATATGTGGGTACCATGCATCAAAACAGACAATAACAGGAGCAATAAAAAGTAAAGGTGGAAAATTGCTGATGGATAAAGAAGAAATACAGGACAGATGGGTCGAATATATTGAAGAGTTATACAACGACCAGGAAAGAGGGGAAGAAATTGTGATCAACGTAAACTCTGGAAACACAATTCTAAAAGATGAAGTAACCGAGGCTATCAGAAAACTGAAAGACAATAAAGCCGTAGGCACAGATGGCATATCAACAGAAATGTTAAAGTGCTTCGATGAAGAGCTGACTGGGAAAATGCTTCAGATACTGAATGATATCTATGAAACAGGCGATATACCAGAAGACTTTCTAACTTCAGCGTTCATTACCATTCCAAAACAAAATAAAGCGCTCGAATGCGAAAAATTCAGAACAATCAGCATAATTAACCATACGATGAAAATTCTTACTAATATAATCATGAATAGAATAAATCGGAAAATATCGGAAAAGATCAGCGAAGAACAGATGGGATTTGTTAAAGGAAAAGGGACTAGAAATGCATTATTCATCTTAAGGCAAATTACGGAGAGGGGCTTGGAAATGCAAAAAGACATCTTTCTATGCTTCCTGGACTATACCAAAGCCTTCGACAACGTGAAGCATGAAAAACTTATTGAAGTGCTCAAGAACACAAACATAGACGACAAAGACCTAAGGATCATTGTGAAAATGTACTGGGCCCAAGTAGCGAAAATGAAGAGCAACAATGGTATGTCGAAGGAAATCAATATAAAAAAAGGAGTGAGGCAAGGATGTATATTATCGCCAGCTCTATTCAATATATACACCGAAGAAATTTTTGATAATATCAAGGACATTGAAGGTATCACAATAGGGGGGAAAAATATCAACAATATTAGGTATGCCGACGATACAGTTCTTATCGCAGACAGCGAAGAAAAAATGCAGTATTTACTGGATAATTTGCAGGAAGCCAACAAAAAATGGGGTATGGAAATAAACCCAAGGAAGACGGTGGGAATGGTCATTTCAAAGAACAAAATAGAAACCTCATTAAAACTGAATGACCAAAATATTAAAATAAGTGATAAACATGTATACCTCGGGTCCTTAATAACTAATGACGGAAAGTGTATTCAGGAAATAAACAGACGTATTACCCTTGCCAAAGTAACATTTAATAAATTAAAAAAAGTTCTTTTCAATAAATCAGTGACATTAGACATTAAACATAAACTTTTAAAGACTTGTGTGTGGTCGGTTCTAACATACGGATGTGAAACTTGGACTATATGCGAAAGTATAGCTAAAAAAATCGAAGCTTGCGAAGTGTGGTTTTGGAGAAGAATCTTCAAAATTAGTTGGAAAGATTTTGTTTCAAACAATAAAGTGTGGAAAAAGGCAGGAATAGATAAATGCGTAATAAAATGGATTCGAAAAAGGCAACTGGAATTTCTTGGTCACATCATCCGAATGCAAAAGCTAGAACACCTTTCTTTAACAGGGAAAATGGTTGGAAAAAGAGGAAGAGGTCGAAAAAGAATAAAATTTTTGAACAGCATTTTGCCAATTACAAAACTTCAAACCACCACAGATCTTATTCATAAAGCTCAGGACAGAGCATCCTGGAAAAGCATAGTTGTCAAAGTCTGGAATCAGACATGACACAATATATATATATTCCAAATATCAACTTTTAAGGACTTATGGTCTAGGCCCTGGAATTATGATTGTCTCCCCATGAATTAGGGGTCTGTCCATGTTTTTTGGGTTTTTGAACCGAAATAACTTTTTAACCGTTTATTTCTTAACGAAAACCGAAAACTTTTTATCTTATAATTCCCTAAATAGATTATATTCATAAAATCAGCACTGTAGCTCTTTCCGTTCAAAACTTTTTTTGGGGTCAGATGGGCTCTGATTTTACGATAAGTATTAGTACTGTAATCGCGAAGGCAAAAAACCCCTTAAACTCGGCCTGTCGCACTACCGTGCTCTAGATATTTGAAATACGTTCGGGACGCTGAACGGGATTTCGAAGTCAGAAAATAAGAAAACCCTTATATTCACTAGAAATTCGAACAATTATCTCCAACTTACCAACAAATTGGACTTTTAATCAATATTTGCACAGTATATAGCTTTTGTAGAGGTTTTTATATATATACTGATCAGAAGTTTGAACTATAGGACTTAAATATTTATGAGAAAAATTTCTCAATGAAAAATTATTCGAAATAATTCATAGCATTTATTTGTGGTTTAAATTTGTATTCGTTGTGGAAATACACTGATAAGAATGGACTTCAGTATGTAAATTCTTTGTCGACATAAAGAATAGGATATAGCTTTGTAAATTTTATAAATTTATTTGATTTCCACTGATATTAAATAGCGTTTTAAAAGACAGGAAGTGTCATGAAATCTGCATATCTGTCTGATTATAACATTTCTGGTTTGATGTGCAGCCAAATATATCCAAAATGACCTGGAACATGAGAGCTTTTCATTAAAGTGAATTTAATTTTAAATTGGGTATATTATTTAAAAAAAATATTTTTGGTAGGTAAGCAAGAATGAAACTGACGGTTGAATACAAGGTTTTTGGCGACAATCTATCTTAGTATAGGATAAATATAGAATTGAGGCATGTACAATTCTTAGTAAAATTTATCTTAGTATAAGAAACAGAACTGATTGTGATGATTTTTTCTTTCAACTTTTGTTTTCATGTATACTTGAATTCAGAAAAATTTTGTTGGGAGGATCATTCCACTCCTTTTCGCTAGTGATAATATTGACATTAAAATGACCCCACAAACTGTTATATTCATAACAGTTTTCCTGCAAAAAGTCTGTAGTTCCTGAGTTATGTACAGAAATTCGCCGAGAAATGTATAATTCGAAAACTTTTTATTTAACCGGAAAAAATTAAATAAGTTTTTCTGATGGAGCAATAGTAATCTTTAATGAGTCGTAATTCATTTTCGTGAGTTATGCTCACGAAAGGTAGCTCTTAGTTTACAGAAAATCGATGTGCAAGCTTTCGTCGTTCAATAACGTAAAATTTGAAATACGTTCATGAATCCATGGTAAACTTCTTAAACTACATTAAGAGACCTTCAAAATGTTTTTTTGTTCGGCTCTCTAGCTAAATAGTTGACAACAAAAACAAATTTAATTACACGCATGTTTGGAGCAATGTAAATTGAATTTTTATTGATCCTTTTATTGACAACGAACCTAAGAGGTCCAGGGTCGATTCCTGGCAGATGTTTTCATTTTTTCCTATTAATATGAATCAATAAACTTAATGGCATTATGGTCTATATCATAGGTAGGCAGGGTTTGACTACGTTCAGCTCTGAGTGAGGGGTAGGAAGAGTGATAGAGTAAATACAGGGTATCCTATCAATTATTATTATTTTCTTTTTATAATTAATACATTTTCTGAAAAAAATATAATAATACCAACTCTTTTTTATGGTCACTATTATACAAAGTAAATAATACATACAATACATTGAATACATATTCTGGAATTTTGGGCTGGTAATTTGGAGCATAAAATGTACCTTTTTAATATATTTGTGTATGAATAAAATATAAATGTTACTTATAAATTAATATATAATATACAAATTATAAATATAAAATATAAATCTTTTGAACCTTTACGTTTACCGCTGGACTGTTATAATAAAAGAAGGAAATTTTTCAAAGTATTTGAATAGAATTGAAAACTAGCTTAGAAACTTGAGATAGAATTAGATTTTTGGAAATTCCAAATAATTTGCCTAAACTTTTTACTATTCATATCCGAGAACTAATAATCACTTATTTACCTGATTTAATTATTTTTTCTTCCTATGGAGAATAGTGTCATGGGAATTTGATGAAACTAGATACAATAAACATGCCAATGATAAAGCTGGGGAGGGGGGATAATTTGTTACTGATTTCCTAATGGTTAAATTTTACATAGAGTGGGAATTTGAGTTTCTAAATTTCTAAATTGATTGAATAAATTATTGGGCAATAATCGGTAGGCAAACCTGTATTGAAACATCGTTTCGTCTTACTTCAAAACATACCTTTTTTACTTACTCTCACACAGCTTATGGAGAGCCGTTCGGCTCCGCAGAGCCGTCTGCGCCCACCTCTGGACTCTATATAGTTAGTATATTTGTGTCTTCATAACTGTACCGAAGATTGGCATTGTTATAGTATGTAACGTTTCAGTATGAACAATAATAATATGTTACGCCATATACCAATTTCGATAAATATGAAAAAACTACATTGTTTCTACAAATTGAATGATTATTATGTAAACAATATGTATATTTAAGCCCCCCCCCCCTTTCCAAAAAAATTTCCGATAATATATAAAAGCAAATATCCAAAAAAGAATCATCAAAATGGGTTCTGTTTCTGAGAAAGAGTTTTTGATGATTTTTCTGCTTCATAGGTTGGACTATTTGTCCAAGAACTGTGACTGTACCGTTGATTTATTAACGGGCTTCATCAGTAAAATATAATTTGTTTATGGACAGTTTGTATATAACATATTATATGCTGTAAATGAGAGATTTTATTACTATAAGTGTTTGCAATTTTTTTTACAATTTGTTATTATTAAATAAAAAAAAGTATTACCAGTGGAGACAGCTTTTTCGAGCATATGATTGATTAAAATATATAATGCTAAGAATATTATACTTTACAGAGTGCTAATGACTAGTAGGATACCAGATTCTAGGAAAAGATTTCACCTTCATGATAAATCTTCTTTCCTAGTTAAATATGGCGTAAACTGTGAACTTATAGGAATATATTGTTAACATAAACTAAAATTAATAGCTAACATAATGAAACCTTCAAGGTTCGGAAATTTAACAAATGGAAATATAGACCACTACCGTATTAATTGCATAAATACAAACAATAATATCAATAACCATTCTGAAAAGTGACAACCCGCTATGACAATATTTTTCTAGTCTATAATATTGTCCTATTGGCTAGTGACTTTTGTTTATTTTTAGTAACAAGTAACTTCGTAACTATTCATTGTTTTGTTTTTGTTTCAATAGTTTATTTAATTATTTTATGTTTCTCACATGATCAATATTTTTCTAATGTAAAAATCCGTGACGTCACGTTGCCTATATAAGTAACTAAAATTTCAAAATGAACTCTCTTGAGTTCGTATCGTCGTCAGTGATGGTCGAAAATTTGGGCACATAAAAAAAAACTTACTGCGTTAAAAACGGATGGATATAAAATGGCTTTGGCAATTATTTTGCGTTGGTTGAAATTTTTATATTGAGAAATATTAGGATGGTTCTTATCTATAATATTTATTTTTCTACAAATTGGTAGGAATTTTTCCATATTGATATTTTTATTTTGTGAAACGAATATGTAAGTAATTTATCTTATCTAAAATTGTGAGTTCTTTATTCTTTTTAGCGAATTTCCTGAAAGGAAATAGAGCTATTGGTCCCGTACCGAAGTCAAAATTTCGCAAAAATTTCTTCAAATGTCCATCGATCCTACCTTGTAGATGTCAAAAATCACCATCTGTAAAATTTATATATATATATCTATGGACATATATATATATATATTTATATATATATATATATATATATATATATATATATATATATATATACATATATATATATATATATATATATATATATGTGTCTGTCATCACTCTAGCGGTCACAGTTTTCATTTTATCGGAATGAGATTTGGTATTTGAAGCGCTTTTGGTATTCAAGAGGTCAAGTTCGTTAATGGGTAAAATCGGACCAGGGGAAAGGGGGGTTTAGAGGGAGGGGGAAACACAAAATTTGACATATCTCCCTTAATATTCAAAAAATCGAAAATTTTATAAGAAGTAAAGTTGTAGGTATTAAGTTTTACTGTAATTTTGTTTCTTATCATTTTTTCTGTAACCCTAATATTTACAAAAATATTGACGGTTTAAGATTGAAAATTAAATTCCTCAATATCTCTGTACGCATTAGAGTTTGAGCAAAAATGATAAGGTGATGAATTGTATCAAACATGATTTTCTACAACTTTGTTTCTTACGCATTTTTCGATTGTTCTAACATTAAGAGAGATATTTTATATTTTGTGTTTTCTTCTATCATTATGCCCCCCTTTCCCCTTGACGTATGTTATTTATTAGCGAATTTCCAGAAAGGAAATAGAGCTATTGGTTTCGTACCGACTTCAAAATTTTGCAAAAATTTTTGCAAATGTCCATCGATCCTACCTAGTAGATGTCGAAAATCACCATCTGTAAAATTTGTATATATATATCTATGGACATATATATATATACATATATATATATATATATATATATACATATATATATATATATATGTGTCTGTAATCACTCTAGCGGTCACAATTTTGACCTGATTGGAATGAAATTTGGTATTTGAGGTGCTTTTGGCATTCAAAAGGTCAAGTTCGTTAATGGGTAAAATCGAACAAGGGGAAAGGGGGGTTTTAAGGGAGGGGGAAACACAAAATTTGACATATCTCCCTTAAAATTTGAAAAATCGAAAAATTTATAAGAAGTAAAGTTCTAGGTACTAAGTTTTACTGTAATTTTGTATCTTATCATTTTTTCTGTTACCCTAATATTTACAGAAATATTGACGGTTTAAGATTGAAAATTAAATTCCTCAATATCTCTGTTCACATTAGAGTTTGAGCAAAAATTATAAGGTGATGAATTGTAGCTAAAGTGATTTTCTACAAATTTATCCCTCACACATTTTTCGATTGTTCTAATATTAAGAGAGATATTTTATATTTTGTGTTTTCTTCTTTCTTTATGCCACCATTTCCCCTTGACTATGTAATTTGTTAATAAAATTGGCCTTGCAAATTCTAAAATATATACGACATTTGATTTTGATCATACTAAAATTATGACCGCTAGAGAGTGATTTATGTATTTTAAGGAAATTCGCTAAGTTGAAGCAGCTCCTGCGTAACGAATTTTTAAATCTACGACATCATGGCTCTATTGGTAATTATTTTTTGATATTACGTATATCTGAGAATTGCGCTATTCAAGTTTACAAATATTTTCCACGAGGTTAATTTTTTTTATTATAAAAATTACACATGCATATTCCTATTGAGAATAACCAAAGGAAAGTGTGACATGCATGTTATTTAAATTTTAATGTAACCACTTTCGCACATTTCTTCTCTTTGAGATGTAAATCATTTTTGGATATATATCATGGCCTCATGTCAGTCAAGTTAATATTTAGTTTTTTAAATAAAATTACAATTCATATATACACCATGCATGGTAATTAAAAATTATCATATATCAATCTTTGTATTTTATAAAGGTGTTTCGTTAATATTAATAATTCATTTGTAAAAGTCACCATAATCTTTGTTAATAAAAAAATGTATTTTGTTCCTCATTTATAAAAAATTAATTTTCAATAAATTTCAATTACATTATATAATTAAATTCGCTTCCACAGTTTTAAATTATTTATATGCAATTTTCTGAGCCCAAAATTGTCTTCAATTCTAACGGTACTTAAAAACGTGACAGGTTGCTACCAAATGATTTGATAAATTTTGTTGTAATGAAAATTATTGAAAATAATATTAAATATCTCTCTTAGTATTAGAATAATCGAAAAATGTATAAGGAGTAAAGTTGTAGAAAATCAAGTTTGCTACAATTCATTACCTGATCATTTGTCTCAAACTCTAATGTGAACAGAGATATTTAGACTTTTAACTTTCAATCTTTAATTGCAAACATTTCTGTAAATATTATTGTAACAGAAAAATGATAAGAAACAAAATTACAGTAAAACTTAGTACCTACAACTTAACTCCTGATAAATTTTTCGATTTTTCAAATATTAAGGGAGATAGTCAAATTTTGTGTTTTCCCCTCCCTCTAAACCCTTTTTTCAATCGCCCAATTGTACCCATTCACGAATTTGACCTTTAGAATACCAAAAGTTACTGAAATACCAAATTTCATTCCAATGGGAATAAAACTGTGACCGGTAGAGAGCCCACAGACATTTAAAAAAAAGTGTATATATATATGTTGATATATATATATATGTATACATAAATATATATTTATATATATATATATATATATGTATATATATATATATATATTTATATATTTATATATATATATATATATATATATATATATATATATATATATATATATATTATATCGATCCTACCTATTAGATGTTAAAAATCACTATCGCTAAAATTTTTATATATATCTATATATATATATATATATTTATATATATATATATATATTTATATTTATATATATATATATATATATTTTATATATTTATATATATATATATATATATATATATATATATATATATTATATATATATATATATATATATATATATATATATATATATATATATATATATATATATATGTCAGAGTTTCATAATTGGGAGTATAATCGTTTGAACCAGTATATATGTTGTCAGGCATTGTTGTTTTTTTATAAAATACAAACACTTACCAATTTCCAATAGCACACTGAAAACTGCATTTTCACAATCACTCACTAGTCTCCAATAATACCCGGTGTCCCGCACTTTCAAAATCAGTAATTACAAATAGTTGGTTCAATCTACGACACAGTAAGTTGGCTCCAGTTAACAATACAGATACAACACGAATAATACTAACAAATGCCATACCACGGTTATCTCATCAATAAACATAATTAATTATACTAGTCCAAAAGGGCTACCAACAATCCAAACGCTATCTCCATGTGACCTTTCAGCAGAGTTCAGTTGATACTAATACGCAACTGCACGATACGGTCTGTGCTGGGGCGCTGTCCTCTCAGAACTGATCTTTTTTTGATCTCCGTAAAAGTTATTGAAAAAACGATCATTCTACTACTACCCTTACGTTATGGTATAACATCAAAAAAGGTCTCTTTTCATTCGTACCGTACAATTTGCGTCTAAGTAGAGACCGCATGTCCCGTCCAACCGAACCCTTACTTACTGTGTTAATTGATAATCTTAAAGGAATTATTCTTTATTGCACTTATAATAGACAATTTATTTTATTCTAAGAATGTATAAGTATCGATAATATCTAATTTCCGGGCCTCTTTGTCTGGCGGATCCTTTTATGTCGGACATACTGTAATAAATAAACCCTTTTCTTAAAAAATAGTTTTATAGCACTTATAAATGTAAGTGTTTAAAATCAGAGGTGGGCGCAGACAGCTCGTCTGAGCCTTACGGGCTCTCCATAAGCTGGGTGAGAGTAAGTAAAGAAGGTATGTTTTGAAACAAGACGGAACGATGTTTCAATACAGGTTGTCCCTACCGATTATTGCCCAATAATTTATTCTATAATTTATTACTTTTATTTTTTTTGAAAAACAAATTATGCGAAAAATAATTTCCACTACTACAAATAGTACTTTCCACTTTTTCAATTCAAAGTAGACTAACTCGAAGAACTCAAATTCCCACTTTATGTAAAATTTAACTTAATTCATCAAATTCCCATGACACTATACTGAGCATACTCCATACGAAGAAAAAATAATTAAATCAGGTAAATAATTCTTTATTAGTTCTCGGATATGAATAGTAAAATATTTAGACAAATTATTTGGAATTTCCAAAACTATAATTCTATTTAAATTATCCTTTGCAAAAATTTCCCTCTTTTATTACAATGGTCCAGCGGTAAACTTAAAGGTTCAAAAGATTTATATATATTTTTTATATATTTTTATTTTATTCATACACAAATATGATATATACTAAAAAGGTACATTTTATGACCCAAATTACCAGCCCAAAATTCCAGAGTATGTATTGAATGATTGTATGTATTATTTACTTTGTATAATAGTGACCATAAAAAAGATTTGGTATTATTATATTTTTTCAGAAAATGTTTTAATTAAAAAAAGAAAATATTAATAATTGGTAGGTTACCCTGTATTAACTCTATCTCTCTTCCCTACCTCTCACTCAGAGCTTGGCCGAGTCAACTCTTGCCCACCTCTGTTTAAAATCTCCAAATGTGAATTTGTCCTTTGCCCAAATTCAACCTCCGACATATATATATTAATATATATATAAATATATATTAATATATATATATATAAAAATTTTAGCGATAGTGATTTTTAACATCTAATAGGTAGGATCGATGGACATTTGAAGAAATTTTTACGAAATTCTAACATTGGTGCAAAAACAATAGCTGCATTTCCTTTGGAGGAAATTCGCTAAAAAATGGGCAAATCGGTCTGCATGACGAGTCATGTGTCTGTGGCAATGACTTCAGATCCTGCTCCAATTGCTATTCAAAATTAACTTTTGTTCCTGAATTGCACTGGTGCATGTAGATGTCAAAAAGCTTGCTTCAAGCGTTCGAATGTTTGTAATCCATGTAGCGATTTTGTATGTACAAATATGGCTTAACTGTCACTATCAGATAAATTGATGAAGATCTACGTGTAGGTGGAACACCATCTCCAACCCAGAATGATGCCGACCCGAACTTATCCATACTACGGAGAAACAAAATATCCGCCCTCGCACGTCAAAGCACCCAAACAAAATGGTAGAAATATTTTAATATTACTTGAAGAATTATAATTTAGGATCTAGATCGACAAGTTTGGTATAAGCATATGATTTGTGAATTTAGCATATTTAAAATCAGATTGCATAAGAAACGAAATAGTTATTTGAAAATCTAAAAAAAAAAACACTACTGTAGTAGATAACATTAAAAGTCTGGCCGAAAAATGATCTAAATGTTACAGTTACGAACTGTGGCATATTTCACTGACATAAATATTTGTAAAACTATAAAGTTAATTATTAAATAAACCAAATATTTTATTAATATTTGTTTATTTGTGTATACTTTCGTGTCAACATACAAGTGTTTGTCCAAATTCCTTTCGGTTACGTATGACAAACTGTAGAAGACTATAGCGTATACCCGACACATTTCATTGTCATTGAATTTATTAATTAAATTAAATACTGATATGAAAAAATTAACTCGTCAACCAGGAATCGAACCTCGGGCCTCTGGATAACCGGTCCAGTGTGCATCCACTACACCAAAGACGATTGTGATGTGACAGCCAACTTTCTCATATTATTCTAATTTTTATATATATATATTTTTATATATTTTTTAGACAGTATAAACTTCTTGTTGAAGTGATATTATTATTAATATTTGTTTATTTGTGTATACTTTCGTGTCAACATACAAGTGTTTGTCCAAATTCCTTTCGGTTACGTATGACAAACTGTAGAAGACTATAGCGTATACCCGACACATTTCATTGTCATTGAATTTATTAATTAAATTAAATACTGATATGAAAAAATTAACTCGATTAACTCTATCAGTATTTAATTTAATTAATAAATTCAATGACAATGAAATGTGTCGGGTATACGCTATAGTCTTCTACAGTTTGTCATACGTAACCGAAAGGAATTTGGACAAACACTTGTATGTTGACACGAAAGTATACACAAATAAACAAATATTAATAATAATATCACTTCAACAAGAAGTTTATACTGTCTAAAAAATATATAAAAATATATATATATAAAAATTAGAATAATATGAGAAAGTTGGCTGTCACATCACAATCGTCTTTGGTGTAGTGGATGCACACTGGACCGGTTATCCAGAGGCCCGAGGTTCGATTCCTGGTTGACGAGTTAATTTTTTCATATCAGTATTTAATTTAATTAACAAATATTTTATATTTTCGTAACAATAATTTCATTTTGACTAGTTTCTGAACACCGTTTTTTTATCAGAAAATATATTCATTATCATGACATATATTCTGATGAAGAAACAGTGTTCCGAAATTTGTCAGAATAAATTTATTTTTACGAAAATCTCAAATATTTGTGTTGTTTAATTTTAGTAAATTATAATGGATTTTCGTCAAGTAACAACCCATTCAAGTTAATGTTTTTTACAATAATTAATACAATAAAAACATGATTTCCTATTTGATAAAATTGTACTACATAGTCTCATTCATAACACTGTCATAAATTATTTATTTAATACATATAAAGTATACGATATAAAATCGGAACATATACAGCCATATTTCCGTAGGCAATATCACTTATATATGATATATTAAACAAAAAATTCGAGTTGAATGATATAAAAGAAAATCGAAAAAATATATATGTTACAAGATGTTACAAAGTTTGCGTTCCAATGTTTATATTTTCAAAACTTTCATAGAGTAACGATAAATCATAGAGTAACAAACGATAGATAGAGTCTCAGTAGTTCAATGGATAGAGCACTGTCTTGAAAAGCAGGATTATGGATTTGATCCCCATTCAAGATGTGTATGACTTTTTATAACAAACACGAAATATATATATATATATATATATATATATATATATTTATATATATATATATATATATATATATATATATATATATATATATATTTATATATATATATATATATATATATATATATATATATATATTGTCGCGGTATCCTGGCTCTCTTTTATCCTCAAAGGAGCGCTGCCCGAACCTGCAATGATTCCGATACTCGACAAAACAAAAAAAAATATATTAGTAAACGATATTACTAAATATTTTGTAATTGGAACAACACGCACGTTTTTGTTTAAAGAAAAGAAAAAAAAAATTAAATTAAACACAAGTTTTTACGAAACAAAAAAAAACCTGATTTTATTGCTTTTAAAAAAAAAATGATTATCCAATTTCTTTTTTTAACAATTATTTTAATTCTTTTTCACACAATGTTAAATTTCGAATTACTTGATCAAATTACTTGTACAAATTCCAACTTATACTTTGATCTGGATTAAACAACAATCGATATTAAACTTTGATACTAACAGACAATACTTGATATTAAACTTTTATACTGATCGCACAATGATCGATTTCAAACTCTGAACGAATCGCACAATGGCCGATTTAAAAACTGATTTGAATCGACACTGGTCACGGTTTATATACCCATCATGGGTCATTCTAGAATATAATTGTTTTTATGAATAAATATTTTGTTTTTGACAATATATTTTTGCATGGAGGCTTCTAGAATATTTTAGTATATCAACACCCATGGACGTAGTCGGAGTGTTCAGATTATTTATAAAATTAATTAAAAATTATACCTCTCCCTGGGTTTGACCCATGGTCATACCCCGCTTGGTTGATATTTAAGCAGAGACTTAATGCACCGGGCCAGTGTCAATTTAAAATCTATACACAAATTGTATGATACATTCATAACTGTAAGCTAGCTTACGCCTGTTTACAAAAATTGTCTTGTTTTTACAAAATTATTTATTTGTGATCTGTTATTTTGAAAAACATTCAATTTGTATGATTTTGAATTTTTTAAATTAAATTATATGTAATAATTTTTTTTCAATTTTTGATTTTTTTTAAAAATAGAAAACTTTAAATCAAAAGCATCTTATTATCATTTTTCGACTTAAAAAAAAAACTTAGTTTAAGAAAAAAAATAAATCGAGCTATATTATTTTCTTTTTGTACTTTCAAAAAAAAAAACTCCTTCTTTTTGCAAGGAGAAAAATATTGTTTTGTTAAATATTTTGCATAATATTTTACTTAATATTTTTCTATTAAAATGTGTGTTGGATCAAAAAAAATTATTCACAATAATTTTCATTACAACAAAATCTCCCCCTCTAGATTCCAACACACATTTTCTAATTTGCTTATTATATTTGGTCGACCAATTTTTGACTTAAGAACTATTTGAATTGTACTAGTATATTTAGCTCGCTAGCATAACTTAAAAGTGTACGTACACATTAGTTCTTCACTCTTCATCAACGGCGCCTGTTGTTGATTGCCGGTCGTCTGGGCCGCAAGTTGTACCCTAGCCTTAATGCTCTGGCCTCTGGCTCGTCCACACTTGGTACATCCCGTCGTCTTCCATCACCTCCATGCCTTTGACCCCCCAATCAATCTGGAAGTAGTTGGCCGAACACCTCGTTCCCCACACTCAATCTTCCCAGATTCCCATTGGCGGCGGTCCTTGCACTGGCCGGCTTCAAGAGACCTCCATGTATCTTCGTGGGAGGCACTGTATCCACAACATATATTCCAGCTGGTAAACTCCTCAGCACTCTGTAAGGCCCTTTCCACTTCGGTGCCAATCCACTATGGACACCCTCCACCTTACTGCTGAGCACTTGATTGCGCATCCAGGCGGACTCTCCTGGTTGATAACTGAGTCCCGTTTCCACTTGGTCGTTCTCTTCGGCATTGGCCAATATTGTTTGCCGAGCTCTTTCAACATTCTGTTGACGTTCTTGGCCTCTCTCATTGGCCCAATCTTCAATATCTTGAGGCTCTTCAGCTGTTTGTATTTGCCAATCCCCAGGCTTCTTCATCTCAGCCCCCAGTAACAATTTGGCGGGCGAAAAACCAGTTGTTCTGTTTGCTCTGTTGCGTATTGCAAATAATGATTTGTGCAGTTGTTGATCCCAGTTTTTATGTTCTTGATCCAACAAGTGTAATCGTAACAACTTCTTCAACTCCTGGTTCTGTCTTTCCGTGGGGTTGGCTCTTGGATGATATATTGGTGTTGTCCATATCTCTGTGTTCCAATCTTTGTTCACTGCTTTCCATTCTTTTGATCTGAACTGGGGACCATTATCACTTAGTACTGCTCTTGGATATCCATAACGACTAAATACTTCGTCTTTCAGTACTTGGGCTATCTTCGAGGTCGACGTGGCCCCCAATGGAAATGCTTCGATCCATCTAGTGAAAAGATCAGTCACAACCAATATATTTGTTTTTCCACGTGATGTGCGTGGGTATGGACCCATCAAGTCGATGCTGACTACCTCCCATGGTGAAGTAGGTCTTCGACTTCTCATTGCTGTACTTGGTTTCTTATTCAGTGGCTTCACTCTAGCACACGTATCACACCCTTTTACATATCTGCGTATGTCATCTTGCATCCCATACCAATACACGCGGTTACGGATCTGACGATACGTTTCTCTCCATCCAGGGTGTGCTGCTTCATCACTGTCATGATATTTTCTCAGAAAACCAAGTCGGCGTTCTTCGGGAACCACTGGCACTTCTTGTACCATCTGTTGACTATGGTACCAGAGGATCCCGTCAGCTACGGTGTAATTAGCTCTTGTTCTGTCCACTCGTCGACGTAGATTGCTTCTCAGTGGACTATTATGATCATTGATATATCTTCTGATGGCAGTCACATCACGATCTTCATCCTGCCATCGTCTAATATCATCAAGTGTGGGTGTTTCCACTTCAATTACATTGAGGGTTATCGGTGTTTTTGCCCTCTTTTCAATCACCCACTCTGGAATGTCCTCCACTTCTTCATCTTCTGCCTTGCCCTGTGGTTGTCTGGACAAGGAGTCGGCGGCTTGATTATCTTTTCCGGGGACGTGAACTATCTCAAAATCATAGGCTCCCAATGTCAATGCCCATCTTGTCAATTTTGCTCGACTATCTTTAGTTTTGTTCAGCCATTGGAGCGCTGCATGATCTGTATATAATTTGAAGTGTCTTCCTTCCAGATATCCTCGAAACTTCCTCAATGCCCAGATTATCGAGAGACATTCCTTTTCTGTCGTGGCGTACTTTCTTTCTGTGGGTCCAAGTTTCTTGCTGGCGTAGTTTATTATTCGTCTTGTCTTGCCATCATCTTCCATTTGAAATAATATTGCACCTAATCCGACGTCACTAGCATCCGTGTTTAAACAAAACGTCTTCTTAAAATCTGGATGTGCTAGTTTCGGTGCATTCACAATCGATGATTTCAGATTTTCGAACGCCTTCTGATGCAATGTTAGCCAGCGCCACTTTATGTTCTTCTTGAGCATTTCGCTTAGAGGTGCAGCTATATCTTCGTAGTTTTTCACGAAGCTCCTGTACCAACCACATAATCCCAAAAATTGTCGTAGTTGTCTTCTTGTTCTTGGTACAGGGTGATTGCTGATAGCTTCGTTCTTCTCTTCCTCTCTGTCAATGCCGTCTTCGCTCAAAATATGTCCCAGGTATTTGACTTTGTTGCTGCCAATGACACATTTGCTTGGTTTACAAGTTAATCCATGTTGTTCTAGTCTTTCAAGTACAAGATCCAGGTGATGTAAATGTTCCTTGACTGATCGACTGTAGATTAATATGTCATCCAGGTAAACTTGACAGAAATCTTCGATGTATCCAGATAGTACTTCGTTCATTAAACTCTGGAACGTAGCTGGCGCATTCTTCAGTCCAAACGGCATGACGCGAAATTGATAGAGACCTCTTGGGGTGGTAAATGCTGTGTACTCTTTCGATTGTGGCTCCATCTCAATTTGCCAATAACCAGTCTGAAGATCCAATGTAGAAAATATTTTTGCTCCATTGACTTTTCTCAACATCTCTTGCAGATCTGGAATCGGAAACGCATTGCTCTTTGTGATATCGTTCAATTTTCTGTAATCGACGCACAATCGAAAAGTACCATCTTTCTTCTTCGGCAATACGACGGGTGCGGCCCAAGGCGATGTGGATGGTTCTATAATGCCATCGCCTTCCATCTCTTCAATCATCTCTTCTAATACCCGTTGCTTCTCATTGTTGTACGGGTATGGTCGTAATTTAATGGGGGAATTCTTCGTAATCTCAATCTTGTGTGTGATCGTTTTTGTCCTTCCAACTTTGCCGAAAACGCTGGGATGTCGCCGAATGACATCTTTTAACTGCTCTTGGTTCTCAAGGAGTTTTATTTGTAACTCGCCCAATGCGTTGTTAATTGTTGCCACTTCTCTATGGGCTCCATCTGGTTTTCTCCATGCAATGCGGACTCTCTTATCACACCCCAAGTAAATTATACCACTCCGGTAATCGATGCTCACACCATTTTTAGTTAAAAATTCATGACCAAGTATTAAATGATTCCGTAGGCCAGGTACAACCATTACTTCAACATTGAACTTCATTCTTGATATCATCACATCCATGCACATTTTTCCAAGAATTCTGAAAGTATTATTGCTTGTGGCTCCACTCCCTGCACTATCTCTGACAGGGTGCCATTTTCCAATACTTCTTGCCAATTCTTCGCTGATAAAATTGTGTGATGCTTGACTATCGATCAGTGCCAATATTGATCTTCCACGCACATCAACTTCCACAATTGGCCCATTCTGGTGTGAGTTCTTGGTCTCCATTGTTGTTAAATAGACCGGTAATTGTTGGTGTTCACGCCGATGTTGTGTGGTTTTGTGGAGGTTAATATTTTCTCCAGAACCAACCTCCTCCATTATTGATCCTGGCTCTTCGTCCAGAGTTCGAACCGTGGTGCGTAACTCGTCCACCGATCTTGGATTCGAAATCTTCACCAGCGGTCGTACATTGCCGCGTAGTAAATTCAATATTATGGGCACCACGTCATCAATGTTCCTATCGGCGTGCACTCTTCTGAATAGCTGCACCTTCATGTTGACGAACGCTTCTGTCTTCATTCCTGTGGGTTGGGAAACGGTCATCAATTCCAGTTCGGCTTTGGCTTTCCTTCCTATACTGTTGAAGAAACTCTCCAGTTGCCATTTCCACTCATCGAAGGTGTAGCCCAACCCACGATTCATCAATGCCCAATCTCTGGCTGGTCCTGTTAATTTTTTTGTGACCATCTCAATCCAACAGTCTACGGGCAGATGCGTTTGTCGCAGTAATGTCGTTGCTCTGTTCAAAAAAACAACTGGATCTTCAGCCGGTCTACCACTGAACTCCGGCATGATGGACAGAAGCGTCGTTGTGTCCAATGTGGCGGAGCGAATGACTGTATTAACTTCTTGCGGATCAATACGCATGTCGCGCAGTTGTTGTGTCTGCCGCTCTTCGATCCGTATGATGTCATCCACGACTTTATTGTATTGTTCATTCATTTTCGTTTCCATGCCATCAAGTCGTGTGGTTACGTTGCTTTTTATGCCATCGATTTGTGTGCGGGTTACAGCGACATCGGCTTGGATGTTCGTGATCTCAGCTTTCACAGCCTCGACGTCAGTGCTTATTTGGCTGATACGTCGTACGCACACTTCTCTTATGTTCTCCATTCGCTCCGACAAGTCCTCTTTCAGCTCTTGTTGGACTTGTTGCATTATACTTAATGTCTGTTCGCCCACCCTTTCTTCAGATTCCTGAAGTCGATTTGTCATCCTCTCTTCGGACTCTTGAAGTTGGTTGCTCATTCTTGCTTCAGATCCTTGAAGTTGGTTGCTCATCTCTTCCAGTTTGTTGGCCGATTTTTCATTAGATTCTTGAAGTCGTTCGCCCATTGTCTTGTCCATGTTGTTAAGCTTTGTCATCAATGCTGCGAGCATCTTCTCCATGCTTGCTGCAGCTGGCTCCTCCGGATCGGAAACCACACTTCTACGTAGTTCTGATGTGGGGTTGGCTGGTCCTTGAGTCCTTGAAGTTGGTGTTCCTTGTTGTCTAGATTGGTGCTCCTCCCATCTTGCCTGTAAGACCTCTCTTGTGCCAGTGCTGTCCAGTCCCTCGGCCTCCATCATCTCACGCAGACGTGGCATGGGAATGCTGCGGCTTGCCATTGTAATTCTTTTCTTCTTCCGTACGTCTCCTGGTCCTGTCACGCTCGCCACTTGTCGCGGTATCCTGGCTCTCTTTTATCCTCAAAGGAGCACTGCCCGAACCTGCAATGATTCCGATACTCGACAAAACAAAAAAAAATATATTAGTAAACGATATTACTAAATATTTTGTAATTGGAACAACACGCACGTTTTTGTTTAAAGAAAAGAAAAAAAAAATTAAATTAAACACAA
Organism: Nineta flava; assembly: GCA_963920215.1. Taxonomy (NCBI): domain Eukaryota; kingdom Metazoa; phylum Arthropoda; class Insecta; order Neuroptera; family Chrysopidae; genus Nineta; species Nineta flava. The sequence goes on from OY986045.1 coordinate 1,311,979, forward strand.
GTTTTTACGAAACAAAAAAAAACCTGATTTTATTGCTTTTAAAAAAAAAATGATTATCCAATTTCTTTTTTTAACAATTATTTTAATTCTTTTTCACACAATGTTAAATTTCGAATTACTTGATCAAATTACTTGTACAAATTCCAACTTATACTTTGATCTGGATTAAACAACAATCGATATTAAACTTTGATACTAACAGACAATACTTGATATTAAACTTTTATACTGATCGCACAATGATCGATTTCAAACTCTGAACGAATCGCACAATGGCCGATTTAAAAACTGATTTGAATCGACACTGGTCACGGTTTATATACCCATCATGGGTCATTCTAGAATATAATTGTTTTTATGAATAAATATTTTGTTTTTGACAATATATTTTTGCATGGAGGCTTCTAGAATATTTTAGTATATCAACACCCATGGACGTAGTCGGAGTGTTCAGATTATTTATAAAATTAATTAAAAATTATACCTCTCCCTGGGTTTGACCCATGGTCATACCCCGCTTGGTTGATATTTAAGCAGAGACTTAATGCACCGGGCCAGTGTCAATTTAAAATCTATACACAAATTGTATGATACATTCATAACTGTAAGCTAGCTTACGCCTGTTTACAAAAATTGTCTTGTTTTTACAAAATTATTTATTTGTGATCTGTTATTTTGAAAAACATTCAATTTGTATGATTTTGAATTTTTTAAATTAAATTATATGTAATAATTTTTTTTCAATTTTTGATTTTTTTTAAAAATAGAAAACTTTAAATCAAAAGCATCTTATTATCATTTTTCGACTTAAAAAAAAAAACTTAGTTTAAGAAAAAAAATAAATCGAGCTATATTATTTTCTTTTTGTACTTTCAAAAAAAAAAACTCCTTCTTTTTGCAAGGAGAAAAATATTGTTTTGTTAAATATTTTGCATAATATTTTACTTAATATTTTTCTATTAAAATGTGTGTTGGATCAAAAAAAATTATTCACAATAATTTTCATTACAACAATATATATATATATATATATATATAAATATATATATATTGTGGTAATGAAAATTAGTGAAATAATTTTTGAGGCCTCAACGTACAATTTTAATTGCTAAAAAGGGAACAATCAGATCTTCGTTGATTTATTTATTTTTAATCTTTAAAAAAGGACTGAATATAAAATCAAACTTGCAAATCAAAGAATAATTAATCAAATGATTATTGAATATTGATTTTAAATTTTTAATAAAATCAAAGATAAAAATTATTATTTTTGGAAAAAAATATATATAAAATTTATTTACACAAATTAAAATAATTACAGTTAAAATGTTGTAAATAAGTAAATAATTTTTTATGTAACCAAATTCATATAAGCAAGTTACGAATAGAATATTATGTTGTAGTATATACAAATATTGGATTGATAAGCTAGAATGTCATAAAATATGTTTTGAAAAAAAACTATGTTATTTTTTTTGTTATTCGCTTCAACATATCTGAATTTTGGCTGTATATAAAGACCCGATTCTACCAATCTAGAAGTCAGTTCTTAAATTCAGTCTGAAAGGAACAGTAGTACGGTTTGAAGTTACCATTGTTGAATTAATCATTGTTTAAATTAGTATTGTTTGAATATAAATAAAAAAAATATTGAAGAAAATTAAATATAGTTTTGTTTTTTGTTTCGAGTATTTGAATCTGTATAGATTCGACAGTGCTCCTTTTTGGTAAAGTTTAAAAGAGAGCCAAGGTACCGCGACAATATATATATATATATATATATATATATATATATATATATTGTCGATAATATTATATATATTATATATTATATATCAATATATATTATATATATATATGTATATATATATATATATATCAACCAGTACCGACTTCGCCGCAGCTTAGATGATACAGTGCTTAGATAGAGTGCGGCGTATCCCGGTGTACGCTAGTAAAAGTACCCAGTCGGCATGATTTTTTCCGACTTCTTCAACTGTCACCGTCATATTTCATCCACTTTACACAAAACCCCATTGAAATATACACCTAAACCTTCTTCATGAATCACCCCGTTCTTTGATGAAAACCGTATGAAAATCCGTTGGGTAGTTTTTGAGTTTATCGCGCACAGAAAGGCAGACAGACAAAAGTGACTGAGGGACTTTATTTTGTAATATGTAAGGAATAAGGATACAAGATTAGTTATTCTTAATTTTGTATTATATATTAATCTTGTTGCATTATATCTGAGCACCTTTATGATCTAAAACGTCGATATAACTTTTGTTCAAAAGTTATTTCATTTCAAAAATCGTAAAATAGCGCGAACGCCTTGAATTATATACGACTAATCGATCATAATGTTATCCTACTTCCCGATATCCTTAAAAGTTGATATTTGGTAGTTAAATCTAGTACCAAAACTGACAGGAAAATTATGAAAACTAGATATTTACAACTGGAAATAGAATATTTTTGCATTTTTGTTTTGAAAAATTTAACATTGTTAGTCCATATATGTCCATATCTGATATCTGATTGGTTCTATCTTAATTCCTTTTGGATGATGATACGAATGTTATTATTATAAGTTGCTCTCTCAAAGGAAGCAAAATACCTTGAGATAATACTGAACCCAAACTATCCTGGAAGGGAAACGAGGAGGTAAGGATGGGAAAAAGATATAATGCATACGATGCTATTAAAAAAATATTTTGGATGAAATGGGGGTTACAAAAGTATTTTAAATACTGGATGTACACTGAGTTAATAAAATCCCTATTACCTACGGTGCCTTATTCGGATGTTATTCGATTTATACCCTCCCCACCCCAGTGGTTGAAAATGGGAACAATTGGATGGAAATGTTTGGGAAACACTACAAGAAGTGATTCCAAGGAGGAAAAACTCCTTTTCGTCCTTGATGTAATCAATCCTTAACCCAACCCAACCCCTCGACAATTTAATATTGTAAAAAAAAATTTTCCCTAAAAACCCTTAAAAATAAAAATAAAACCTTTTTGAATTTCAGGGATTTCAAGGACGAAAAGGACTTTTCCTCCTTGGAATCACATCCTATGGTCCTAACAAACTATTTTAACCCATTTCCATCCATTTTTAACCATTTTTACTGGGGGGGGGGGGCGAATAAGATCCCCTTATTATAATGGGAATGTACAAGTATGTAAATAAAAAGCCTCACTAAAGTATAAAGGCTGATAGCTCTTGGGACCACACATGTGAGGAAAAACATCTCACAGTAAAATACCTCACATAACTCTATATAGTACACCACTGAGTATGATATGCACTTAAAAAAAGTCGACGATTTGGAAAATTGAACAGCATGTTTTTGTAATTTTAGTACCTTTAAGTGCGTAATGTAGTTTTTAATACTTCTCCCATATTGTTGAAATTACAGGAAACAATTATCACTTATATCTAAAATCACTCAGACATTTAAAATAATGCATTACCATGGTATTGCCAAACTGTTTGGTTAACCATAGGCAAAATGTAATACTTTCCGTCAATGTTAGCATGTCTATTATATTAAATTTTCGCGAAAATTAAGACAATCTAACTAAAACGATGAATTACTTGAATTTTGGTTAGTACGAAGATTCAAGTAAGGAAAATTTTTTCTTACAATATTCTCTATTATCAATTGCAATAATGATGCTAATTGACCATATTTTCTGACTATAATATGCAAATTAAAGCTATGAGTAACACAAAACCTATTTTGACAAAATGGAAACCCGACTTCAAAAATCAAATATTCTAAAACAAAAAATGCACTAAAAAGTAAAAAAATAATTGCTTATTCTTGTGTCAATTTTATTAGTTCACCTAAGCAAAAATTTTTAAATATATATGTTCAATTATTGTTATTTTTGGAGTCGGTGTCAGCATAGAGAAATTCACATAAAATTTGGACACCGCCTCCAAAAATAACAATAATTGTACATATATATTTAAAAATTTTTGCTTAGGTGAACTAAAATTGGCACAAGAATATGCAGTTATTTTTTTACTTTTTAGTGCATTTTTTGTTTTAGAATATTTGATTTTTGAAGTCGGGTTTCCATTTTGTCAAAATAGGTTTTATTTCTCGCTTTTTAGTGACTTTGAAGTTCTATAACTGATTTTATTTGTCTAAATATGGGTAGACCTACTAAACGACCAACTAACTAGTGCATTTTTGTATAACACATTTTTTTTATCCGTTTTTTTTTTTTTTAATTTTTAGTGCATTTTTAACAGATTTTCAATTTTTTTACAACCATTTTATTTATTTTTTGAGGTCGGTTTTTTTTGTAAAAAATTTATTTGAAGTCGGTTTTTAAAAAAAGTTTTTTTCTTATTTTCCCATTATGAATGAGTATATCCTTAAAAAAAAAAAATTTTTGCAGAAATTGGTTATCACATGTGGGTAAAATGAGGGTTTTCCTCGATTTCCAGGGGATCCCTTCATCAGAATGCGATTTGGTGACAATGGGACCAATCGGAAATCAAACTCTTTAAAACAAAAAAAAATTCAAAACCGGTTAATAAATGACGGAGTTCTGAGGTAACAAACATTAAAAAAAAATTAAAAAAATACTGACGAATTGAGAACCATCCTCCTTTTTGAAGTCGGGTTGAAAAGTGGGCCTAATTCGTTATTTTATAATGTTGAAGAAAATAACTAAACCTAAAATCATGAACCCTGAAAGCATTAATTTTTTTAAGTTCGATACTATATTTTATATGCAAAAATCGCATCCCAAAATAGTATTTTAAAGAAATTATTGAAAGGATGAACTTTTCTAAAATTTAGAAATATGACTATTTGATCTATTTGATATGAATATTACATCGAATTTTTTTACACCCAAAAAAGCAATGTAGTATCACAACCCATTCTAAAATCTATCCATTAAAAATAAGCATTCTATCAAAAAATAATTAACATTGCTTATTATTTTTTGCTTTTTATCATGAGCCGGTTATGAATTCTCCAGACAAAATATACTTTGACGAAGTTTATTTTGCCATGCACATGTGTATATCGCCAGTTGTAAATGTTTGCAATACATACTTACCCATTCTTTATCATTGAGTACATTATACACACTATGTGTAATACAAATAATGAAAATGTATTTCCTGTCGAGCCTTTCCTTCCTTACTTTACCAAAAGGAACATTCTGTAGACGCAATACAAATAACATATGAACAAATGACTGTAACATTGCAACGTGTTATAAATTTATAATAATATTAAATTAAATTGAATTTTTTATGTTCGTTTATATGTATGTATATATGTACATGTACATATATGTATATGTATATATATGCCGAGAACATTTTTATATAACATAATAAACATTTTTGGAACAAATACTTTTCATATAATATTTGTTTCTGTTTAAGTAAATGATCTTTGTCTGTTGAATTTTTCCTCTGGCATTCTTTAAATTTCATATTCTTAATTTATATTTAAATCCAACATCTCTGATCAAAAAAGACTGCAGGATTAGTGAACATATCTTTGGCGTTTCCAATGGACGTAAGAAAACAAAATGTAGATTTTATGACTTGTAAATTTTAAAGTAAAGAAATAAGAGAGGCAAATTGAAATTGATAATTTACGCCAATGAAACTATATGTAGTGCAATAAGTCATCCAATATGATTATATAATTTTGATATCCCAGGCAAAAGCATCTATAGTAATTGCGTCTTGAGAACGAATTTTAGAATAAAATCAATAAATCAATAAAGAACATACAAATAAAGGAAAGTAGTAATTAACCCGACTTCAAAAAGGAGGATGGTTCTCAATTCGTCTGTATTTTTTTTAATGTGTGCCACCTCAGAACTCCGTCATTTATGAACCGATTTTGAACTTTTCTTTTTGTTTTAAGGGGTCTGGTTTCCCATTGGTCTCATTGGCACCAAATCGCATTCTGATGAGGGGATCCCCGGGAAATCGAGGAAAACCCTCATTTTACATGTGATAACCGATTTCTGCGAAATTTTAATTTTTTTTTTGAAAAGGTACACTTATTCATAATGGGAATATAAGAAAATTTTTTTAAAAACCGACTTTAAAAAGATTTTTTACAAAAAAAACCGACCCCAAAAATAAAATTTATACAAAAAAAAAACAAAATGCATGTAAAAATAAAAATGATAATCTGTTATGAAAAATTGCACTAAAAATTTGAAAAAAAAAAAATGTACTAAAAAGTAAAAAAATAATTGCATATTCTTGTGCCAATTTTAGTTCACCTAAGCAAAAATTTTTAAATATATATGTACAATTATTGTTATTTTTGGAGGCGGTGTCCAAAAGTTATGTGAATTTCTCTATGCTGATACCGACTCCATCAGCATAGAGAATGTAATTTTAATCCGTCTCAGTTAAAAATAAAGCATTTATCTCAAATTAGTTTGTGAGAAGTTCATTGCCGCTGATGTGTGAATGTATTTTGTATACAAATTTCTAATAATTTGTCACGACGTGCAACATCAAGAAAAATTTGTAATCATAAATCAGGATATCCAACTGCCCACATCAATGGTGCACAAGTGATGCCCACCCGCACACATCTATGTAAACGCTTTAATGCTTCGAGCTTTTAAAATGTGTTTATCTTGTACGTTTTAGTGCGTTACAGGCGTGAATTTTAGTTTACTTGAAAATATCAAATTGACTTCATAGTAAAATATTTTTTATATAAATATGAATTAGAAAATTTTATACGACACAATTTTAGCGAATTTCCTGAAAAGAAATAGAGCTATTGGTCCCGTACCGAAGTCAAAATTTCGCAAAAATTTCTTCAAATGTCCATCGATCCTACCTAATAAATGTCAAAAATCACCATCTGTAAAATTTATATATCTATGGACATATATATATATATATATATATGTCGGTAATCACTCTAGCGGACACAATTTTCATTTTATCAGAATGAGATTTGGTATCTGAAAGGGGGGTTTAGAGGAAGGGGGAAACACAAAATTTGTTATATCTCCCTTAATATTTGAAAAATCGAAAAATTTATACGAAGTAAAGTTGTAGGTACTAAGTTTTACTGTAATTTTGTTTCTTATCATTTTTTCTGTTACACTAATATTTACAGAAATATTGACGGTTTAAGATTGAAAATTAAATTTCTTAATATCTCTGTACACATTAGAGTTTGAGCAAAAGTAATTAGGTGATGAATTGTAGCAAATATAATTTTCTACAACTTTGTTCATCACGATTTTTTCGATTGTTCTAATATTAAGAGTGATGTTTTACATTTTGTGTTTTCTTCTTTCTTTCTACCCCCCTCCCTCCATTTCCCTCGACGTATGTCATTTATTAATAAAATTGGCCTTGCAAATACTAAAATCATACACAACATTTCATTTTGATCAGACTAAAATTGTGACCGCTAGAGAGTGATTTATGTATTCTAAGGAAATTCGCTAAGTTGAAGCAGCTCCTGCGTAACGAATTTTTTATGTTTTCATTTCATTTCAAGCGAATATGAAATCTGTGAGCTCGAATAAAGTTATGACTTTTCTAGCGACTGCTAGATTATGAAAGTTGCGTCATTTATAACTTGCCTGATGATTTCAACTGCGTGCAACCCATTTTTTACTATTTGATACTTGAGTAGCCAAAAATATAGTGTCTGATGATCAAGGTTATTTAAAACAACGTTTTATAACTTGTGAGGTGCTTTCAACTGGCCAATGCAAATTCTACTTGATTTACTTTTTACCACCTGATAAGAGATTCGTTGATTGTTATTCTCATCCATAAGTAATATTTGACGATAATTACTGGATAAAACGGCATTCTCCGTACGTTGATAAAAAATTGTTGTAATACTACCTTTTCGTAAGAAGATTTACCCACATATGATATCATAGGACTGCCTTGAACACGAGAGCCGTGTTCAATTCACTCGGCTTTCATTGAATCCAAAGTTTACGAATTTTCACTTGGAGCCTGAAATAATTGTTGAAATAATAATTCGAAAAATTTTACAAATTAATAATAATCACGATTTAATCATTATAACAACAATTTTTATTATTTCATAATAATTATATAGTACTTATACTTCGAAAAGGATATCTCTTCTACTTCCGTATCTTGATCAAACTTGATTGTTAGCATAATATAATTTTGCAGATAAATTTGCACTATATTTACTATAATCAAATCAAATATTATGAGTGATATAACCCCAATAATACCACTTAATAATTATACTTAATTATTTGAATTTATCAATAATATTAGTAACATTGCATATTAATTAGTATAAACATTTCAAATGGAATTTGTTTGATTGACTGACATTTTGATTGAATCAAACAGAATTGACGACGGTTAGTTTGTACAATCGGGGTAATCAAAAGTCTATCATAAAATGGTCGCCTATGATTTAATTTTTTGATTCTTTAATTCCAAAGGCAAATGAGTTGATGCCTAAAAAAATGTTCAGTACTTCAAGAGTTTTCAAAATTTCTCTTTGGAAAAATTGATCTTATGAAAAATGGTCAGGATCAATAGGGGAGGAAATTTAAAAAAATTTTAATTGAAAAATGGTTAGGGTCAAAACACATACGCTGTCATTTATAGGTTAATATTATTTGACAAATGCGCACAGCTTACTAGCAACTTATTGGGATTTTGGAATTTAATACCACCCAAAAAAACGAAACCATAAGCGGCCGATTTATGCTCGAGTTTTGATTAGCGATTGTACATGCTCTCGGACACATTTACTCCAAAGCACGTTAACAAAGCGATGAAACTGGCAAGCAATTGAAATGTGCACAATAATATACGGTATAATATTGATAAATTAAAATTATTTAAGGTAGTTTGGTAGCCACATCACTTAAACTTTTTTACCAACAAGGAATTTTTTTACCACATTGTTTAAGAGATAATTAATAAAAGTTTTGCAAAAATACATTAGCTCTGACGAATGTCTTTGTTCAATAAAACCGAAAATTAATGGTTTGAAAAAAATCGGCACACTTAACCTCAAAAAAAAAACTTATCTGTAGACAGAGCGATGTTTCAAACGTACACTAGAAAAATGCGATTCACCACACAGTTTAGATTTAATTTAATTTTTTTAATATATTAGTTTTGCTTCTATCTCTGTTTTTCACACATGATATGTTAGACATAACATGTTATAACATAACAATGTTCACACATAATATGTTATTTAAATTGATCTCGGATTGCGAGTACCAAACTTCCTTAATGTAATTGTTAATACTTACTAATATTATAATAGTGAAAGTAGCACAATATGTCTGTCTCTTACGTTTTCACGGCTAAATCACGGTAAAATTATTATACGAAAATATCTCTACCATCCGTACTCTAGTTCATAGGTGGGCAGACCTTGACTGCGCTGGGCTCTAAGTGAGAGGTAGGAGGAGAGATAGAGTAAATATAGGGTATCCCTACCAATTATTATTATTTTATTTTTTTAATTAAAACATTTTCTGAAAAAAATATAATAATACCAACTATTTTTTATGGTCACTATTATTCAAAGTATACATTACATACAATAAATTGAATACATACTCTGGGATTTTGGGCCGGTAATTTGGGGCTGGTGATTTACCGCTTGTCAATTTTTTGATGATTTAGCTTTAGTTTAGATTTTAGAATTAGATTTTTGGAAATTCCGAATAATTTGCCTAAACTATTCATATCGCAGAACTAATAAACAATTATTTACTTGATTTAATTATTTTTTCTTAGTAAAGGGTATAGTGTCATGGGAATTTGATGACACTGGATACAAAAAAGATGCCAATGATAAAGCTGGGTGGGGGGATGGTTTGGTAATTTGTAACTAATTTTTAAATGGTTAAATTTTACATAAAGTGGGAATACATATAGTTGTTGTTGTTCTTGTAATTATTGTTATTGCTATCATCATTATTGTTATTATTATTGTTATTATTATTATTATGTTTTTTGGTGTTTCTCTCCATATTGTAAAAGATATTTTTTAAACAATAAATATTTTATAAAACTAATTCTAAACTGATTGAATAAATTATTGGGCGATAATCGGTAGGATCTGTATTTAAACATCGTCCCGTCTTACTTCAAAACATACCTTTATTACTTACTCTCACCCAGCTTATGGAGAGTCCGTTCGACTCCGGCGAGCGTCTACGCCCACCTCTGCTCTAGTTAATGTAAGACATGCTTTATCGAAGGTTAAGTCTATCTAAATTAAGAAACGTTCTTGAAAACAAACTTCAGATCGTATCTTCTGAAAGAAAAAATTTTATTTATTGAGTAAAAATGTATTTGTTATGATCAAAATGAAAATATGATTATATTAAACTTTTATTATGTATCATTTTGAATACACAAAAATTTAAATTCAAATAACATTTTACTTTTTTATTCATGTATTGTGTTTGAAAAACACGTATAGGTACGTACTTAGAACAGAAAAACAGCAAAATATTGAACAATAACAATGCACCCAACCAAAAAAAAAAAAAAAAAATAGAGAGAAAAAACAGACAAAACAGACAAAACAAATGAAATAATAATAAAATGTGTTTGTAATACTTTTTATTTTTTGTTCAACCAAGTATAACAATAGAATTGAGAGCCAACCAGGCATCATTATCCAGGCAAATAGTATAATAATTTAGGTTTGGTTGGTATAAAAAGGATGTTGGTTGGTTATTATTATTACACCAAGGTATCCCCAACCTTCATTATATACGAGTATAACTACCTGGTTGGTTCATACGTATCTACAAGGAAAATCATGTAATTTGGGAACAATAATCATAAAATAACATTAAACTGTTGAAATGCATGAAATATTATACAGGTCGAGTTTTCTGAAAATGTACTCTATCTATCATTTTTCCACGCACATCTAGTTTTGTACCATATAATATACGATAGATGGTGAATATGACTCGTATTGATGGCTTGGTTTGCTGTGGAAATATAACAGAGTAACTTGTTTAAAAACTTTGTATATACTCAGTGTACTGTCAGTGCGCGAACTGTTTAATTTACTTTTATGTTTATTTTACAGAAGCCTCAGCTATTGTTATCAAAATGCCACTGTAATGTTATTTCATTGTTTTTTTTAGCGAATTTCCTCCGAAGGAAATGCAGGTATTGTTTTTGCACCAATGTTGGAATTTCGTAAAAATTTCTTCAAATGACCATCGATACTACCTATTAGATGTTAAAAATCACTATCGCTAAAATTTGTATATATATACATATATATATATATACATATATATATACAACATATGTACTTTTTGGTGAATTTCCTCCAAAGGAAATGGAGCTATTGTTTTTGCACCAATGTTGGAATTTCGTTAAAATTTCTTCACATGTCCATCGATCCTACCTATAAGATGTTAAAAATCTCTATCATTAAAATTTATATATATATATATATATATATATATATATATATATATATATATATATATTTATATATATATACACATATATGTATAATATACATATATATACATATATACATATGTACATACTTTTTTATGTATACATACTTTTTTGAAATGTCTGTGCACTCTCTAGCGGTCACAGTTTTATTCCCATTGGAATGAAATTTGGTATTTGAGTCGCTATATATATACATATATATATATACATATATATATACAACATATGTACTTTTTGGTGAATTTCCTCCAAAGGAAATGGAGCTATTGTTTTTGCACCAATGTTGGAATTTCGTTAAAATTTCTTCACATGTCCATCGATCCTACCTATTAGATGTTAAAAATCTCTATCATTAAAATTTATATATATATATATATATATATATATATATATATATATATTTATATATATATATACACATATATGTATAATATACATATATATACATATATACATATGTACATACTTTTTTATGAATACATACTTTTTTGAAATGTCTGTGCACTCTCTAGCGGTCACAATTTTATTCCCATTGGAATGAAATTTGGTATTTGAGTCGCTTTTGGTGTTCTAAAGATCAAGTTCGTTAATAGGTAAAATCGGGTGAGGGGAAAGGGGGTTTAGAGGGAGGGGAAAACACAAAATTTGACTATCTCCCTTAATACTTGAATAATCTACTAAGTTTTACTGAAATTTTGTTTATCATTTTTCTGTTACGCTTATATTTACAGAAATATTTACAATTACAGATTGAAAGTTAAAATTCTAAATATCTCTGTTCACATTAGAGTTTGAGAAAAATGATCAAGTAATGAATGGTAGGAAACTTGATTTTCTACAACTTTACTCCTTATACATTTTTTGATTATTCTAATATTAAGAGAGATATTTAATATTTTGTTTTTGTTTGATACGAATACATGAAATATATTTTATTGTAAAAAATTTTGTTTGTCGTTTCCATAGGAACTATAAACTATAATCGTTATACCGTTTTTTTTTTTGGGCTATTAATAAATTAATTTTTGTACATACTAAAGTCATATCAGATATTATATTTCATTTTGATCTCACTAAAATTATGACCGCTAAAGAGTGATTTATGTATAGGAAATTCGCTAAGTTAACGCAGCTCCTGCGTAACGTTTTTTTTCGTTTAAAGTGCGTGTGTCGAGTATGGGAATCTGTTTCTACAGCGCTCCTTTTGAAGTCTACAAGAGAGCCAAGATACCGCGACAAAGCCTGATGATAAAAAGAAAGCTTATGAAAGCTCAGAAAGCCTGATGATATGGTGCCGCCCAATAAAAAAGCAAAACATATTGGTTATAAGGAAATCCACTAAAAAGCAAATAAATATTTACACTCCCATGGTGTCACAAATTCAATACGGAGCAAGTCACATATAATAACTCTGCTAAGAGTCCCGTCTTGTTAATTTGAGTTGAAGAAATCAGAAAAATCATTGATAAACAAACAAACAGGCCAACTTTTTCCGTTTAAAACCAACGTAGCCGCGGGTAAACGCAGCTTTATTGTATATTTAACTCGACTTCAAAAAAGGAGAAGGTTATCACAATTCGTGTGAATTCTTGTATTTATTTTTTTTAAATGTTTGTTACCTCAGAACTCCGTCATTTATTAACCGATTTGGAAAATTTTTGTTTGTTTTATTTTGATGAGCGGAACCTATGAAAATCGAGGAAAATCCTCATTTTATATGTGTGATTACCGATTTCTCCGTCAATTGTTGATTGGTATAGAAAATTTTTGTTTGTTTGAAAGCGTATATCATTCGTAATGGAAAAATAAGAAACTTTTTTAAATACCGGCTTCCAATAAAAAAAAAAAACAAAACGCACCCAAAAAAATCTGTTATGAAAAAATGCACTAAAAAGTAAAAAATAATTGCGTTATTTATTCACTTCAATTTACTTATAAATATCCATTTTTTTTAATCAAATATTTGTAGAGTTGATGCTAGCCGCATCTGTCTTGTTGTCGAATATGAAATGCTTTGGATTCAAAGTGAAATTAAATGTTTGTTTACCTTGACTGGTCCCAACTCCAAAAATAAAAATATTTGAAAAATGGATATTTATAAGTAAATTGAAGTAAATAAATAACGCAATTATTTTTTACTTTTTAGTGCATTTTTTCATAGCAGAATCTTTTAGATCCTTTTTTGGAGTCGGCTTTTGTTTTTTTGTAAAAAAAATTTTATTTTATATAAAATTTATATAAGCACAGCTCTTTCACTCCTGAAAAATGCGTACACAAACTTTTAAAAGAGCTGATGATCTAAAAACTGGTGAACAGATTTCCATTAAATATATATCAGGGCCATCTTTACTTAACAAAAACGCATTAAAATCGGTCTATCCGTGTGGGATTACAGGATTATATACAGACCTATACAGAGACAAACAAACGCATCAAACGTATCAATACTTCTGGTTTTAGATTAAAAATGATAGCTAGGCTGATATGTAAAATTAACGAAAAGAGATGACAAACGGAGAAAAAAGAGAAAACGTATGTTTTATAAAAATGGTATTGTAGTAGGTATATGTAATGTAATAGAATTGTAAATGTCCATAAAAATATTCATATATGCGAATGAAAGTAAAATAATAAGAAATTATTTGATGTATCTGTAACGAAATGTATTTTACTCGATCCATATACAATGTAATTCATATATAAAGGTATTACACTATTTTGAGAATAGAGAATGTCTTGCTCGGTAATAGGGAATATGCATGAAAATTTTTTTTCACATTTATTCTCAGAATATGAAAATACTGTTAATATTGTAATAATATTTAAAAACGAAATTAAAATCTGACAAATATCAAGGAAGCTATAAGCTTTTAAAGATTATTATCTGTCTCTTTCTTGCAAAAATACTAAAAACGAAGTTTTACGTGTATTTTAAATGGTGAAGGTGTAATATGACGTCACGTAACATATCAAGAGGGGTATCGCCCTCTTTGTCTAATCGAGAATTTCAATCATTCATATCTCGCGTATTTTTAAAGTTATTTAAAAAGTTATTTTACCTTGATATTTGTTAAGTAAACATGCTTCAATTCAATTGAAAAAAAATGTTCATGCATATTCCTTATTAATTGACAAACCGTCAACGTTAGGAATTGGACTAATAACCTCCTAGTTCCGAGCAGAGCACCTTTAACAGCTCGAACACTCGGGCTGGTTGGTGTATACAGTGCGTCTACTTAAGTTGGCTCCATATGGAAAACTTTTTTATTATAAGGTTTACGAAAAAAAGTTATTCTTTACAAAAATCTCTACTTTCGAAAATATTAACATTCAGCTATTCACTTTTGACATCGAATGTACAGGGTATCCACAAATTGAAAAAGTTCGATAGGAATGTTTTGACCACTTCAATTTTAAATTAAATTTTGCAAATCCTACTTATAAAACACGTTATCTGTTATCCTGATTAACCAGTCATCGTACTTCAAATGTTTATTTGCTGATTTGAAACATTTAATGAATGATATGTAACAAAATAATTAATACAGAACATTTATTTTTCATACATTACATTACAAATTCAATTAAAAAATATTTAAATTGTTTTCTGTACACTCGAGTCTATTTATTTCCATTGTTAGTATGGTTGCCTTTCGGTTATATTATACCAACGGAAGCGACTAGCGTTTACTTACTTTGAAATTTAAGTAATATGTCTGAACATTGATACCATTTTTTGACATCAAATGCTTGATATGAAAAACATACACATCTAGGGATGAGGATCGAACCAACGACCTCTGGCATTCTAGACCAATGCTCTACCAGCTGAGCTACCTTAGATGTTATGGTAGTGCTATGCTTATGATCTTTCTCTTTTAATGCCATTGTATTATTAATGCCATTGTACAATTATTATTGTTGACGTAAGCAACAACAGTTATCTTCAGTTCGTTTTTGCTTCAACGTTTCCACCTTCGCGTTCCATACATGTAATTGTTCTTTTACAAAATTCTTTAAATACACTCCTACATATCTCGGGAGTGATTTCTTGAACCGTTTCCGTTATTATCTGTTCTAAATGGTCAACATTTAGAACAAAAATATACAAAATTTAATTTGAAATTGAAGTGGTCAAAGGATTTCTATCGAACTTTTTCAATTTGTGAATACTGTACATTCGATGTCAAAAGTGAATAGCTGAATGTTTATATTTTCGAAAGCAGAGATTTTTATAAAGAATAACTTTTTTTCGTAAACCTTATAATAAAAAAGTTTACCATATGGAGCCAACATTGGTACACTCCCGTTCAATAAAATTGAACAGACCTGAAATGTTAATTTTCTTACATTGCACAAAACACCTCACTTTTGTAACTCTCTGTATAATGATTACTTTATATACAAAGATAAGTAGTATATATTTGAAGTGTAAAAAACGAAATGGAAGTATAGTTAAAAACATTTACAACAAGAATAATCAAAATTGTGAGATACTGACTCGGTTCACATCTATTATTGAACGGGAGTGTGCACTAAACAGAAAAACGGACACCTTTTTCTAAAAATTTGACTTGTGTCGAAATTGTATACAATTTCACTTGAATGTTTTGAGCAAATTTTTGAACTATTTGTCGAATCATTTTTTTGAAAATTAAATGGATAAAGCAACAATCAATTATGAAATTTTGAAAAAAGAATGCCACTATTTCTGGCGATAGTTCTATATACACGTGTTAGTAGTACGCTTCTGTAATCTACAGAAATCAAAGATGTTTGAGCTAAAATAATTTAAGAAAACGACTTTCATACAACCGTTGTTTCTAAAAAAGAAACAAGTTTATTATTCAAACTTTTGTACTTTTTCTTATGGCTTTAAGATAAAAGAATACTGCTTGCCGGGGGAATGCGTGGGCTGATGCAAAGTCACTGTTTAGCTCTAGATCACGCTCAAGAACTTCAGACCGTTAACCTTTTCCGTTTTAGGCTAAAGTAACAAAATTCTTATATACATTTCGTATACACAGAGTAAATAAAACTTCGTATAAAGTTATTCATGCTTTGTACTATGGTAACTTTTAAAAAATGCTTTATTATAGTCAATTTTTTTAAAACATTTAAAATTTTTATTTTGGCATTGTGGATTGCCATTTGGTACTCGTACACAGAACGTACTCTGGCACGGTTTACTATTTTATACAATGAATTGTGTTATTAAATGTGTACAAAATTCAATTTTCAATGAGAGAGATAATTTATGGGTGTTTGATCTTGTGGATTTCGTGTAGAGAACTCAGTATTTTTGAATTTGGACATATTAAATGAATGGAATATGAAATCGGCCTATTCTTTCTTGACTATTTCAGATATTTGTCTCATAATTGCTGTCAAATGAATCAACATGATTTGGAATTTATGTTTATGTAAATATACGATTGTATTCAGACTATTCAGTTGGATCATCATGCAAGAGTCCGTTTAAATATTCAGCATTTGTAATTGAAGTTAAAAATAATACATAAATGACAAAAATTAGTAAATAATAAACGTGGAGTGTGTTCATTAAGGGTGCATTCGTCTTGGACGCTCACTCGCTTTCAGCGCGCTCAACCGTCGTTTTCAGCGTTCGACTTGGCGCTGTGAGTGTCAAAAAATCACGCTTGCGGCTGAGTTGATGAGATAGATCTCGCGCTCACAGACGCTTACTCCACAGAGGTAAGGCAGCAAAAACGTGAGCGCCAAATCTTACTATTTATCAAAATGAATGCTACGTGAGCATAAGCAAGCTTTTATCATATTTCTTAAAGTACTTAAAATTAAAATCGTTGACAAATCAGTAAAAATTGATAACTTTTTACCCAGATTATTTTCAATCGATTGAAATTATTTTTGTTACTTCCGACGAAATAAAACGTCACCATGTTCATACAAACTAACGCTCACAACGTCCAAAATGAACGATATTTTCTGATCGATTCTAAGCGATCGTAGGCCAACATGAACACCAATAAATTGTAAGCGCTCAATGTGTATGAGCGTCCAAGACGAATGCACCCGAAATAATATAATGAATATGATCATTATTGTTTCCAGTACGTTTTTGAAACGTTTGTGTGTTCAAATAAAATTATTTCCAACAATCTTTGAAAAGAATGCCCAGCGAAATGTTTACTTAATAGTATTTTTGTAATGAGGAACTTTTATTCTGAGCGGTAATTGGTGCTATCGACAGCAAAACTGGTGCACTTTTTTCATAATTTTCTATTTGATCTATTTGGTTTCCGACTAAATGGTTCGGATAAAGGTTGTTAATTATAAAAACACCAACAGATTCTATCCTTAGCAAATATAAAAGTTTGACACAAAAACACCAGTTTTTCTCTCGATTATACAAGACAAGTTACTTTTCAAGCATTTCTGTAATTTGTACTTTACCTTTCCTTAAACAGCGCAGATGTTGTGTCACATCCTCCATAAGATTTCAAAAAATTCCCATTATCTGAATGATATCTCAAAAAAAGGTTGCAGGTGACTAAAAAACAGATCGTTATACTCTCTACAAGTTTCATAAAACTAAATACACAATTTGACGCATAGGAAACGAGATATTTAAAAAAACCGCGACCTCTCTGCTTGAATATCTTATACTTGGGCACGTGACATATGCGATTTTTGAACCAGTGTTTAGAATTTTTAAAGAAAAATCAGTCCAAATGTTTCATATAATTACCTTTCATTTCGAGGTTTAGCCTATTTTTTACTTATTTGATTGCATGTACTTATCGTTTTTCATTTTTTTGCCATTCTATTTTACTTTGTAACTTTTAATGTGAATTTTCGAAATTCGATTTTATTTAATCGCTTCGTAACACCAGCAGAAGACCTAATTATGAGTTGAATGACATTGAATTCACCTTGTCGAAATTAACATCTATTTTTTTACATAAGAACGTAGCATCAATTTCGTATAGTGTATTTTATAGTATGCATATTTTAAAACATTCATGTTCTTGAAAAAAGTAAGTATAATCACATTTTCTTTTTTTATTGGTAAAACACTCCAGAAATATTTCCCAGTGATTTAGTTACACGAATAACAAAAAAAATTATTACAGAAAAAACAATTTGCATACTTGAAAAATATTTTTTATTGGAAAGAAAAAATAAGAAATTTTCATCGCCCGTGATAAAAGTAGAGCAACATTAAATGGTTTTTTTTAATGATTTATGATGTATAATAGTCAGGTAGCTTATGTACAATTTTTATAGCTACTTTACAAAATATGATTAAGCGAAGTCATGGTACACTATTCACTGGATATCAAATTAAATTTCAGTAAGCGGTTACCTCCAATCAACCCGTGCGACCTGTGCTATTACATGTTGCTTAGGGAGTAAAAACTTTTTTTTTTTTAAAATTTGAGGTTTAGTAAACATTTTAATTGAATAAATTTGGATTTTGAATAAAAATTGTTTCCCGCATTTATTAAGGATGTGAAGGTCGAAGTGCAATACTTTTTAAACCCCAAGATGTATCTATCTATCTGTCTATCGGGGATGTTAGTGATTACGGAGATACAGCTGAAGTAATTTCTAATATGCTATACAAAAACAGGTTTCCCTCGAATGTTTACTCATAAAACAGAGTAAAAAGTTTGAGCATATTACTGTGTTAAGTTTACGGTATTGAAATTCATTGTAAAAGTGCATCCAAAAAGATGTTGTAAATATAATAGTCGCAAACACATCAAATTATCAACCGAAGGTCATAAAAACTATAAAAGTGTGTATTATTATTCGTCAGAACTATTTTACCTTTTTTATCAGAGATATGCCTGGATTAAATCTTTACATTCTCTGTCTTCGAGTGCCATTTTGAGTAAAATTAAATTTATATGAACAATCTTTACAGAGGAATATTTTTGATTAACATTTAAATAATGCAAATTATTTACAAAATAGCGTTATTTTTCAATAAAATGAACAGAATTGATTAAAAAACAAGTAATGTAACCACTAACTGAGTTAATTGCTTGAATACCCAGTATATACTGAGTTTGTATATACATTTTTGGACACTTCTTCAAATTCAAAGTTTATAAGATATTTTCAAGCGTTACAAAGTCGGAACTAAACTTAAGATACCTTGTATATTTACAAATATACTGTGTATAACTAGAATAAGGAATATGCATGAAAATTTTTTTTCACATTTATTTTCAGAATATGAAAATACTGTTAATACTGTAATAATATTTAAAAACGAAATTAAAATCCGACCAATATCAAGGAAGCTATAAGCTTTTAAAGATTATTATCTGTCTCTTTCTTGCAAAAATACTAAAAACGAAGTTTTACGTGTATTTTAAATGGTGAAAGTGTAATATGACGTCACATAACATATCAAGAGGGCTATCACCCTCTTTGTCTAATCGGGAATTTCAATCATTCATATCTCACTTATTTTTAAAGTTATTTAAAAAGTAATTTTAATTTTTGTCAATTTAATTTTTGATATTTGTCAAGTAAACATGCTTAAATTCAAGTGAAAAAAATTTTTCTTGCATATTCCCTATTGAAAAGAAAATTTTCGTTGGTTTGCAAACCGTACTTACAAACCGTATATGCTATAGACATATTGTTAATGTTGTTAAATTATAAACCTTTTTTTGACAAAATGGAAACCCGACTTCAAAAATCAAATATTATATAACAAAAAATGCTCTAAACAGTAAAAAATAATTGCATATTCTTGTGTCAATTTTAGTTCACCAAAGCAAAAAATTTTAAATATATATGTACAATTATTGTTATTTTTGGAGTCGGTGTCAGCATAGCGAAATTCACATAACTTCTCACACCGCCTGCAAAAATAACAATAATTGTACATATATATTTAAAATTTTTTGCTTAGGTGAACTACAATTGGCACAAGAATATGCAATTATTTTTTACTGTTTAGTGCATAGTCGGATTTCAATTTTGTCAAAATAAGGTTTATTTCTCGCTTTTTAGTGACTTTGAAGTTCTATAACTTATTTTATTTGTCTTAATATGGGTAGACCAACTAAACGACATACTAACATTAAGCGCATTTTTTCATAACAGATTTTCAGTTTTTTTTTACAAGGAATTGGGTTTTTTTTTGTAAAAATTTTTTTTTTTGGAGTCAGTTTTTTTTTGTAAAATTTTTTTTTGAATCACATATAAAATGAGGATTTTCGTCGATTTCCCGGGGATCCCCTCATCAGAATAAGATATGGTGACAATGGGACCTACCTTGAATCAAACCCTTTAAAACAAAAAACAAAAAATTCAAAATCGGTTCATAAATGACGGAGTTCTGAGGTGACAAATATTAAAAAATAAAAAAAATACAGACGAATTGAGAACCATCCTCCTTTTTGAAGTCGGGTTAAATAGAAAAACGTTCCATGTTAAACAAGAACACTGTGCCATTCAAAATTTATTGGAGAATATGCGTAAGCACCATTTATTTTGTTCAACGTTGCCAGTTTCTTGTGTTATTACGATGGTATTGTTTCGTAAAATTTTAAATTTAGAATTGGTGAGTTAGATTTTGTATAGATGAGTCTCTCAGTGAGTCAGTTACACAAAGGAATATATATATATATTATAGACTTTCTCTACTTACAAGGAGGCTCCAGTGAGGACTTCAATCTTGGCTTCACGTCCTTGACATAACTGCACCCTATAGCATGTGCAGAAGTAAAGACAGAATTTTTGGGTTTTTTCCCCATTTTCGGGGGAGTGAATCAGTGAGTCAGTTACTCAAAGGGTTGTATATATTATAGGATTATTTGTATGTAATTTACAAATACATCGATCAAATGTTTGGGAAGAGTGCCTGTTAGATACAAACTTATGCAAAATTTAAATCTAAAAATTTAAAGATAAACGAGAGAGATCGAGAGAGAGAATCGATGGACATTTGAAGAAAGTTTCGCTACAAGAGATAAATATAAAATACTTCTCATTTAAATTACTGCTTAGATGGGTTCACGATTTTGAACTAACGTATACATTGTAGAAAATGCTAACTATTATTTTTCCAGCATTTCACAGATATTTCAGCATTTCACAAATAAATGCAATGTTGACGGTGTATTTTACGATGCATGAATCATCAACTAGATTACTTGAAACTTCGCTTTAAAACTCTATTTACAGCACCAGTAGTAGTACGGAGAACATATTTATTATATAATGTTCTTGAGAGTTTCGTTACATCGACCAACGACCATCACAATAGTGTACAACGCTGTTTACGATTTTACGTACACGTATACACAATATAATATCTTAAGTAGTACACTATCTATAGAGTATACACAGTATACAGTTCAACTCTACAAATGGTTTTTATAGTCCACCCAAAACTCAAAATTATTTGTTTCTTTCTAAAGCTAAGTGTACACCTTAGACAAAATCTCGAGAGAAAGTCTCGACACCAGTTTCAGGGTATTGTTTATTTTTGATCACTTTTGGTCTCGTGACAACATCCTGAGACTCGATAATCATAGCAGTCGCGAGACAAGGATATTTCGTTTCCCCTTGAGGGGCCACTCACAGCTGTGACAAGTTAATAATAATAATAATAATTTCTTTGTTTAAGTCAATACAACTTGTACAAAGTAACTCGTTGTTTACAATAAAGTAAAAAAAAAATGTTTCAAATAGCAAATAGACGAAAATAAGTATAAATTTTCAATTTACCTGATTAATTTCATTTGAAATATATACAAGTTATTAAGATTACCAATTTAGTCAATTCTGTTATTCATAAATGGATTCGCGTCAGGCTCTTGCTTTTAATATTGTGTACAAAATTTCCAAAAAAACGAAAAGTAAAAAAAAGGGAGTGTTAGGTGAAGAAATGGGTGAATAGACGAATTGAATTAGGAATTATATATATGATTATATACATATATAAATATATATATATATATATATATATATATATATATATATATATATTTATATATATATATATATATATATATATATATATATATATATATATATTCTATATATATATATATATATATTCTATATATATATATATATATATATATATATATATATATTCTATATATATACGTATATATATATAATTATATTATTAATTAATTAAGTTTTTTTATTACTCATTTTGAATATGAAAATATAATATATAAAAGTTATGAATATAAACAACATTAAAGTCTCCGAGAGCTCGCAAACTCTTCCAACACGGACGGAAGACTGGAGGCTGAGTCTCGAGAGCATGAATATACATATCCACTTGTGATCGGTGCTCTCTTGGAGATCAATTTGGACTTATCTCCGATACTGCTCTCAGTCCCCTATCCAAGCGGTCGGCAACCTTTTGGGTCGGAAGAGTCAAAAATTACAATTTAAAAAATTTCAAAGTTTTTAAAGAGCCACAAAATTTTTTCTTGCCAACAATAAATACTACTCGCATAAATAAATTTTTTCGATTAAAAAAAAACTAATCTATTTATTCATAAGAAAAAATATATATTTATTCATAAGTAAAAATATCTATTTATTCATATATAACTAGTGTTTTTCACAACAAATTAGATAATATATACATGGCATTATTAGATAGGGTATATGCATGAAAACTTTTTTTCACTTGAATTGAAGCATGTTTACTTGACAAATATCAAGGTAAAATTACTTTTTAAATAACTTTAAAAATATGGGAGATATGAATGATTGAAATTCCCGATTAGACAAAGAGGGTGATAGCCCTCTTGATATGTTATGTGACGTCATATTACACTTTCACCATTTAAAATACACGTAAAACTTCGTTTTTAGTATTTTTGCAAGAAAGAGACAGATAATAATCTTTAAAAGCTTATAGCTTTCTTGATATTTGTCGGATTTTAATTTCGTTTTTAAATATTATTACAGTATTAACAGTATTTTCATATTCTGAAAATAAATGTGAAAAAAAATTTTCATGCATATTCCCTGTTACTTATTATTTAAGTAACAAATTAAAACAATTAAACATTTACTTACAACACTAACTTGTACTTCAATAACATACACTTGAGCAAACAAATTCAATGGGAGCGTTGGCTTTGCATGATTTTAGAAAATTTGGATAATTTTGGTTCATAACTTGTTGTTTTAAGTTTCAAACACGACTCTAAATTTTTATTTGTTAGTTGGCATCTTACTTTACTTTTAATTATATTCAAGCAAGAGAAAGCTTGCTCGCACGAATATGAAAGCACTGGTAAAGACCCCAAATTGCCTTGCGTTGAAAGTGAATTAAATCCTATATAGAAACATCCGGCGAAGGCGTCATTCGAGAGCTTCGGACGGACTGACGACAGTGACAACGCGTGCCACGGGGGAGGAGTGCGGTGAAAAGCGAGTACAAGTGGCTAAGAGATTGAATCGGTGCCTAATCCTCGTTAATCGATTCAGAACGATTTTTAAATGTTTTTTTTTTATAAAATAAATAATATTTGCGTATGGAACTAAAGAGCCGCATGTGGCTCACATCCAAAGAGCCGCATGTGGCTCGCGAGCCGCAGGTTGCCGACCCCTACCCTATTTATTTGTGAGTCGAGTCTCGTGACTACTCTCGAGACTGTTTCGTCTCCGATTCTCAGATGGACACTAGCCTCAATAAACAAAGATAAACATTTGTAATGTTTCTAATTTTCTTAAAAATCGTTTACGACATTTTTCTTAACTGTGTTACTTTATAGAAGTCATATTTTTTTATGTCAGGATTCAATTAAGTAAGATTGTACTTTCAGAAAGTTAGGATACTGAGTTTGCCTATTTAAAGAACAACTTTTCTCGGGTACAAAAATATGCTTTCTTTGACCAGATATTACAATGAGAATGCATATTATTAACTTCCAAATTCCAAAAATCTCCGCCCTATTTATTGAAATAATTTTTACGCGCCTATATATTTCTATATATACACAATATAATATTTATTAAATAAAACAAATATTTGAAATTTTCCTAAAATCACTTTATTTTTGTTTCTGAAGAAGGAACTGTGTTCCGAAACTAGTCAAATAAAGTGATTTTACGAAAATTTCAAATATTTATTTTATTTATTAATTATTATTTGATGTTCGTCAAGTAACAACCCAGTCAATACAAAAAAATATAATATTCCTGTGTACCAGGATATTGTTATGTGGTACTCGTCAAACAATCACTTTCCTGTATTACTACTGAATATAATGACTGAAAATGAAAAAACACCAACGTACCATATTTTACGACTAATTCCAATCACTTTTATCATATTTTTAACCCGACTTCAAAAAGGAGGATCGTTCTCAATTCGTGTAGTTTTTTTTTTTTGCTTTTTTTTTTTTTTATGTGTGTCACCTCAGAACTCCGTCATTTGTGAATCGATTTTGAATTTTTTTTTGTTTTAAAGGGTTTGGTTACCCATCGGTCCCATTGCATTCGGATTAGAGGATCCCTGGGAAATCGAGGAAAATCCTCATTTTATATGTGATAACAGATTTCTGCGAAATTTTTTTTGAAAGGGTATACTCATTCATCATGGGGAAATAAGAAAATTTTTTTAAAAACCGACGAATTTTTACAAACAAAAACAATGCATGTAAAAAAAACTGAAAATCTGTTATAAAAAAATGCACTAAAAAATAAAAAAAGGGGTAAAAAAAAATGTGGTATAAAATATGCACTAAAAATTAGTAGGTCTACCCATATTTAGACAAATAAAATCAGTTATAGAACTTCAAAGTCACTAAAAAGCGAGAAATAAACCATATTTTGACAAAATGGAAACCCGACTTCAAAAATCAAATATTCTATAACAAAAAATGCACTAAAAAGTAAAAAAAAATTGCATATTCTTGTGCCAATTTTAGTTCACCTAAGCAAAAAATTTGAAATATATTGCCAATTTTATATTCTTGTGCCAATTTTAAAATTTGGCACAAGAATATGCAATTATTTTTTTACTTTTTAGTGCATTGTTTGTTATAGAATATTTGATTTTTGAAGTCGGGTTTCCATTTTGTCAAAATATGGTTTATATGAATAGGAACTTGATGAGATCTTTACACAGACTTTAGTCTGTGTATCGAATTTTTCACTCGATGATGCATCCGACTTCTACTACAAAACATGAACAGGATAATTTATGCCATATTTAACTTTTATATCTGCACACGATAGCAATATCAGTTACAGCAATATTATAATTTGGTTTGACATACAGGGTTGGTATACATCAACATGTGAGTCCCAAAATGAATTAATAAGCCAAATAAATAAAGATTTTGTCACTTTCTTTTCTAGGACGTTTAGACGTTTAGACAATAGAAGACACTTTATTTTTGAAAAAGTTGTTTTTGAAGAACGACTATATTTTATGTTTAAAAAAGCAGTAGGAATAATGGTTAAAGCAAGAGCACGTCAAATTTGGATCGGAGAGGCAACCGGATGGCGAGTGATAATCTGGGTTTTGACGTAATATTGAAACCCTCCGTACCGCTCACATTGACCCCATATAGACGGGGGTGGAGACAGTGAGGGTGGGGGCAAAATGTAAAATTTTTTGACGAGGCAACCGGATGAAAATGCTGTTTGAAGTTTATACCTTATTTATATAATAACATTTTTTCGCCATCTGAAACACACGAATTTAAAAAAAAATAGTTTAAATTGTTTAAATCGGATGGCATTCAAAATTTGAGCTCTAATAAGTGCAAGGAAATGTGTGTATCAATGCCATCCGGTTTTGGTAATATTCGCCCTCATTTTCGCCACCCCCGAACATCGTTATAATTGAAAAAATGCCATACGCTGCATATAATTCTTGAAACTCCTTACCGATGATTAAGCGAAAATGAATGTGAATTTTATAAAAACCGGATGGCATTGATACACACAATTCCTTGCACTTATAAGAGCGTAAATTTCGAATATCGTCCGATTTAAACAATAATAACTATTTTTTTCCTATTTTTGTTTAAAAAATTCGTGTGTTATTTATTTATTGATTTATTTTTATTGATGGCAAAAACAATGTTATTATATAAATAGGGTATAAACTTCAAAGCAACCGCATTTTCATCCGATTGCCACGTCAAAAAATTTAACGTTTTGTCCCCTCCCTATTTCAACCGATATTTCGGACGATACGGGAGGTTCCATCCACGTGATTATTACATCTTCAATCAGACAACCAATAAAATATTTACGAATTATCAAATATTTATAATAATAATAATAATTAATTATTATAATATTAATTATCATTATTAAAATATATTAAAAAAATTATAAATGATATGGTCCAATTATTAATTGGCGGAGCGATACGGAATAAATTGAAACTATGGCAGCAGTGAACCTACAGCTTGTACAATCGTAGAACACCAATATTACGTAATCATTACCCCTTCTATCCAAAGATTAGTAATCCAAATAAATATATTTCAAAAATTATAAATGATATGAGTTAATTATAATTGTCGGAGTGATACGCAATACTTAGAAACTATGACATCAGTGAACCTCGAGAATAGAGATTTATGTTTATCAAAGCAATACTTGGTAATTTGTGACCGTTTTATGTAAAACTATTTACTAATATATATAATGTATTATAAACGAAAAAATTCATTAAAGATTTTTATAAAATTCTACCAACAATGAGTATCACAATCACCAAGAACATTAAATATTGATTATTCCATAAATTCTACTAACTTTAACAAAAAATGAACGTAATGAGATTTTATACTTTTTTTAACATAATAAATAACCCTATTTTTCTTATTGATTCTTATTGAATGAAGTACACAATAGAATAAAGTCATAAAAACTTATAATTGAACTTAACTATGAAACTTAAATATGAAAGTTCTTATTCAATTTTATAAATATTCAGTGACATTAAAGTTATAAAATCTCATAAATTATAAAATCTTATTCATTCTCACAAAAATGAAGTCTGTAATTTCTGATAGAAACATAATCTGATAAATTCTTATAAAAACCTGTATTATAAATTTTTTTTAATCTCATAGATATTTATGAGAAGTGAAAGAATCTGAATTTTTCGATATATTATCAGTTTTTATTATAAATTTTCCACACGGTGATAGGAATTTCTGAATATATTCCCGAACATAATTGGGAATAATAAAAATTATTAACTGTTATGCTAGTTGACTTCTGCGTACGCTAGTTGACTTCTAGCTACCCTGTTTGAAATTTATTATTCGTTTATCAATAAATTACTGGTTAAGTGTTCAACTTAGAAAAAGTGACCAATCGCCATTATCTGAGAATAGCACAAACAAGTCTAAGTGCTGTCGTCATTTGAGCATTGTATCAGCTTGATCTTTCTTGCACCAGCCAACCCGTGCCTGTCGAGATTTAATATACACGGGGGAATATCCGGCATTCAAAACTTAATTGTGATGGATTAATTATTAAATTTTTTTTTTTAATTATTTTTAAAAAAAATCGTTACGCAGAAGTCAACTTAGCGACTTTCCTTTGAATGCATAAATCACTCTAGCGGTCACAATTATATACTGATCAAAATAAAATGTGGTGTCTAATATGATTTTGATATTTGCAAGGCTAATTTTATTAAAACAAATGGCATAGGTCAAGGGGAAAGGGGAAAAAAAGAAGAAAACACAATATATAAAAATGTGTCTTAATATTATAACAATCGAAAAATGTATAAGAAGTAATGAAAATTATGTTTGCAGCAATTCATAATCTGACCGCTATCAGATCATTAGCCGATCATTTTTTCTCAAACTCTAATGTGTACAGAGATATTTAGGATTTTAATTTTCAATTTTCATTCGTAAATATTTCTGTCAATATGAAAGTAATAGAAAATGGCACCTATCATAGTTTTTTTATAATACTTATTAAATTATTTATTCCTATATTTTAAAATTAGATCGTCTCTATTTGAAGATATTTGTACCGAAAAAATTAGATTGTTCCATTTAGTTAAGTTATCAAATTTTGCCGATTTTGTTTTTTTTATACGAACCTCCATTCACCAGATTAATGGAGTTCTAAAAGTTTACTTATTTACATAATAATATTAAAAAACTTACTATGGATATGAAAAAAAATTCCTTACGCAGGAGCTGCGTCAACTTAGCGAATATCCTTAGAATACATAAATCACTCTCTAGCGGTCATAATTTTAGTGTGATATAATATCTGATTGCTTTAGTTTTGGCAAAAATTAAATTTGTTAATAGCCAAAATAACGATTATAGTTTATAGTTACTATGGAAACGACAATCAAAACTTTTTACAATAAAATATATTTCGTATATTCGTATCAAACACAAAATATTAAATATCTCTCTTAATATTAGAAAAATCGAAAAATGTATAAGGAGTAAAGTTGTAGAAAATCAAGTTTGCTACAATTCATTACTTGATCATTTTTCTCAAACTCTAATGTGAACGAAGATATTTAGAATTTTAACTTTCAATCTTTTGCTGTAAATATTTCTGTAAATATAAGTGTAACAGAAAAATGATAAGAAACAAAATTACAGTAAAACTTAGTACCTACAACTTAACTCTTGATAAATTTTTCGAGTTTTCAAATATTAAGGAAGATTGTCTAATTTTTTGTTTTCCCCTCCCTCTATACCCTCTTTCCCCTCGCCCGATTTTACCCATTAACGAACTTGACCTTTAGAATTCTAAAAACGACCCAAATACCAATTCATTCCAATGGGAATAAAACCGCTAGAGAGTCCACAGACATTTAAAAAGTACATATGTATATATGTATATATATATATATATATATATATATATATATATATATATATATTTATATATATATATATATATATATATATATATATATATATATATATATATATATATAAATATATATATATAAATATATATATATGTATATATATAAATATATAAATATATAAATATATAAATATATATATATATATATAATATATATGTATAATAGATAGAATCGATGGACATTTGAAGAAATTTTTACGAAATTCCAACATTGGTGCAAAAACAATAGCCGCATTTCCTTTGGAGGAAATTCGCTAAACAACTATTGATTGATGCACTAATCACAGAATAAATTCAGATGAGACGAGTGACTCTAGGCGCGGGCCTAAGCCTAAATCCGGCACTGATTACATGCACAGAATTGGAAAAATTATAGTATAATAAATATTTAATAACTGACAAACAATAACTATACTGATATGTAATTTTATTCTTGCATAATCCACAAAAAATTTTTTTAGGTTTATTAAAAATCGATTGTTACATATGTTTTGGTCACTGCGGCTATTTTCAAGCAATAATTGTTAATATCAATACAGATATTGTTGTAATTATGAATTTCCTGAAAGAAACGTTCAACACAATTAATTATTAACTGGTCATTAAAACATCAATTGATAATAATATTTTAAAATATTTACAATGACAAATATTATAATATCAAAATATTTATGTAACGTCTGTTACCTAGCTACTCTTTAAATATATTTTTCAACGGCCACGTAGATTGGTTATTGATTTATTCTTTGAAAACAATATTTTATTTAATCCAGAAATATATATATTTCACAGCAAATTATTTATAATATGTTCCAGGTATTTTTAGATTGCACTTTTAAACAACAGCATTCATTCGTTTCTTTCACACTGCGATTTTCTTGTAAGTTTTCGGGTAATACCCATTTCAAATTTTTCGACAAAAGCACACAGTATCATAATAATTGTTCGAAGTGTCCACCATTCACACGCATGCAAAGATTATCACGACGAAGAAAATTAAAATGAACTCTTTGAATAATTTCGTCATCACCTGTAAGAGTATTTGTTGTGTCTTGCATACGTTTCCATAGTTAAGCCTCATTTTCTAGCTGTGTCTGGTAAACTACTGATTTAAGATGACCCCATAAAAAATAATCCTATGAATTTAAATCAGGAGAACGTGGTGGCCAATTTACGAGAGCATCGCTACCTATCCATTTGTTTGGATATTCTTGACTTTGACTTTGGAAATTTCTGACAGCCAACGAAAATGGGGTGGAGCCCCATCATGCACATGTCTCTTGCCACATGTCTCTTCAAAGTTGTAGAGTTAAGTATTCTAGTAAGCCTGGCAACGTATTTTGAAAATGATGTAAATAAATAGCTCCCGTTAATTTTTGGGGTAAAATGATAGAACCAACACTGAAATTTCCTATTATGTCAGCACACAAATTTATTTTAATTTCATGCTGGATATGTGTAACTTTTATTGCATGAGAAGAAATAATCACAAGGGGGTTGAATCCGGCGAGCACACTGACGCGAAGATTGCCTCTTAAAAAGTGAAGGGTCCTTTACGGGTCGCGCCGTGTGTGCCGTGGCGCTCTCCTACTGAAACCACATAACACCAATATCAAGTTCTTCTCCAGTTCAGTTTGATGAAAACAAATCTTCAATCATCGTCAGGTATCGAGCAGAAATCATCAAAACTACCAACCTCACCTTGTCAATGTTGTCGGGTGATCTGACGGATCCCCGTTGGTTCCTTGTGCATCGTGAAACCACATTTATACTGCCCCTATATGTTTTCCCCCAGTAAATTGTATAGTGCCGACCAGAAGCAGGAGCTGCAGGAGCAAGAATGAAACTATTGCGAAAAAGCCCATACGTCGAATGCGCGTTCCTACGTAATCTAACACATGTAGGTATCTTAAAACAAACAAAATAAACAAAACTTTAAGACCCGGTCTTTCGAATAAGACCATCCCTATCTTTGCCCAAGCTCCCCCCGCTGTTTAGCTACAAATTAAAATCAGCAAATTTTCATGCCGCACCTTGTTTAAGTATGGATTCTGACTGCATAAATATATTATACATTAATAAACCAATGATGATTCATACGCTTGTTTAAATTCTTGTTTATATATTAACTAACTTTGAAGAATATTTATAGTACTAGACAACTTTATATAAATTATCACTTCTAACTAATAGTAAATTGAGATATCATGTCGCACCGATTTCCAAAAATTAGTAATGTATTCATTTTAAATCCGACCAAAAACATAAATGTAATAAAGGGAACATAAATGTAAAAAAGTGTGAGAAAATAAATATAAATTTATTATGTAAATTTTTCCTTAGAAAATTAATAAGGGGTAAATTGATTAAATGTAAGAAAAAATTTGGTTGAAATTTATTTCGGAAGTTTTCCCTTCGTATGTTTTTAAAATTTTCAAACTTGGCAAGTTTCAAAATATTTGGAACATAAGTAAAAATTAAAAATAACTTGCCAAGCTATAAAATGAAAATCATAGAAGAATCTGCTAATCACATGTCCCCATTTAGTATGGATTTTCGGTATTTCATCACTTACTTGGAACTCTCAGTACCATATAATACATATAGTAGACTTTGTAATTTATACTTTGTAGTTAACAGTTTTCATGCACAGTACTAAGAGGCGATATCGATGTGCGACCTCAAAGAGGTCAACTTAATGTTTTAACTTTTCCAGATTGTATGGTTCAAAGTATTATGGAAAGGCCACTACATTTTCAACTATACTTTATCCTTGCATGTGATAGTCAGTTACATTGAGATCGCAAGTTGTGATCTCTCTCACAGACCTACAATTTTATCCGGTTATTTCGGGAAGGCCCATCATGAGATTTGAAGACTGCATTTTAGGCGATTTAAGTAGGTTAACTTGTTTTATTATTTTGGTTGATTTGTTTCGGAATCACTATGGTTGAAGGATGATGTACATTCACTGATGTAATATATATATTATATATATATATATATATATATATATATATACATATATATATATATATATATATATATATATATATATATATATATATATATATACATATATATATATATATATATATATATATATATATGTATATATATATATATATATATATATATATATATATATATATATATATATATATAAATTGTCTAAATTCCGATACATTTTTTTGTATGTATTTTTAAATCAATCTCCAATAATAAAAAAAAATTTTTAACTGAATTCTTTACAATATCTGGCTGTGTTTTCTTTCTTTGGCCTCTCTTAAACTCCAATCAGGCCCAGAATAAAGCTAATGTTTTTGGCACTTTTAAAATGTTACTTGCACAAATGGTTAATCTACCTTTCACAGTACGGTGGGTCTTTTTATCCCAAAAGCTTATTTTCACAAGATGTAGTAATACAAATCTTAATTATGGTTAGACGAATGTTTTAGATATATGTGTTCTTGAAGTCCCATTTTCAAAGGTCATAAACAAACAAGAAACAAAAATGATACCATATCTTTGCTTCATTTCAGTAGTTTATTTGAGTTCTATTTCCTAACAGTTTTTCCATGCGTGTTGCTAATTATAGTTTTTATAGATGAATAGAGAGAACTGTCCTTAAAATGTCAATGCTTGATTTATTTTTTAACCCGACTTCAAAAAGAAGAATGGTTCTCAATTCGTCTGTATTTTTTTTTTTTATGTTTGTTACCGCAGAACTCCGTCATTTATTAACCGATTTTGAATTTTTTTTTGTTTTAAAGAGTTTGATTTCCGATTGGTCCCATTGTCACCAAATTGCATTCTGATGAAGGGATCCCCTGGAAATCGAGGGAAACCCTCATTTTATATGTGATAATCGATTTCTGCGAAACATTTTTTTTTTGAAAGGATATTCTCATTCAAAATGGGAAAATAAGAAAAATTTTTTTAAAACCGTATTGCATATTCTTGTGCCAATTATAGTTCACCTAAGAAAAATTTTTTAAATATATATGTACAATTATTGTTATTTTTGGAGGCAGTGTCCAAATTTTATGTGAATTTCTCTATGCAGACACCGACTCCAAAAATAACAATAATTGTACATATATATTTAAAAATTTTTGCTTAAGTGAACTAAAATTGGCACAAGAATATGCAATTATTTTTTTACTTTTTAGTGCATTTTTTGTTTTAGAATATTTGATTTTTGAAGTCGGGTTTCCATTTTGTCAAAATAGGTTTTATTATAGTTAAATGAAAATAGCCTGCACTTATGAAACATTTATTCAATTTTTCAAGATTGAACCGATATACACATTTAGAGTTACACTTGTGAAACATTTATTTAGTTTTTCAAGATTGAACCGATAAACACATTTTGTAATATCCTGAAATAACTAGTCCAACAGATTTACATAAAAATTGTACTTGATTTATTCTTTAAGTATTTGACAGTAAATAAAACATAGTAAAATAATAAAAGTTCTTCAAATTCTTTAAATAAAAAATATAATTATCGCTTACAATATTTGATGTTCCTTTGTTGGACGATTTAACACAAGTGAACTCATTATCCAAACTTTAGGCAGCGGGTAAAAATAGCCTAAAATTTATGAGACGAAAACATTTTTACTACGTGATTTTTATATGCTAAACCCGTACCGGTTTTTATAACCATTTTCACAAAATAAGCTTGTTATGGGTAATAGGGATATGAATGATTGAATTTCCCGATTAGACAAAGAGGGTGATAACCCTCTTGATATGTTATGTGACGTCATATTACACTTTCACCATTTAAAATACACGAAAAACTCCGTTTTTGGTATTTTTGCAAGAAAGTGACAGATAATAATCTTTAAAAGCTTATAGCTTCCTTGATATTTGTCGGATTTTAATTTCGTTTTTAAATATTATTACAGTATTAACAGTATTTTCATATTCTGAAAATAAATGTGAAAAAAAAATTTCATGCATATTCCCTATTACAATTACTTTGTTTAACATATTTTACTGAACATATTTTACTTATAGTTCATACTAATTGCAGCTTACACTATTAGATATCACTCTACTACAAGAGTAATGAAAAATTCTTTGGATGAAAAACCGGAAATAATGCAATTAAATAAGTTTTTGTTTTTCATTTTAGATAAAAATAGTGAACATCCGGTGTAATTTTTAAAAGCTTTTATGTAGAAACCAAACAAACTAGAATACAGTTTAAAAAAAAGTAAATAAATCAACAACGCAGACGATTTATAACTGAAATGACTGTAAATTTAATATGATGATGCAAAAACGTCCAAACCTTATTCATTATTAAATTTATTATTCATTATTCTTTTATAATGAATACTTAAAAGATAACTTTCAATTTTAAGGACAAGCAAAAGTACAGAGAATCACAAAATAGCACGAAAATTTAATGTGGCCTCAAAATTAATGTTTTGTAGCTATGGCCATCAAAGTTTGAAGGAAAAAATACACTAAGGTCTAATGGACAAGAAATCTATCCAGTTTTTTTCCCCATAGATAAATGATATTATTATATATTATTATTACATAATAAAGAACATAAAAAAAAAACAACTAAAAACCTAACCTATGGTTTAAAACACATAACAAAAAAAATGTGAATTTATTCATATGTCGACTAATGAACTTATTTCCAAAAATTTCTGCCTATAATATGGTAAGTTTAATAAGATAGTTATGGAAAGTTATTTTATTAAGATTGTGTATTTGTTTTTTTTTTTTTTTTTGTGACAGGGAGGTGGGAAATACATTGACGCATGGAGTGTGGAACTCCTGACCAGCCAGACTACCCACTAAAACCCGTCCCCTTTGTGGTGCTAGCTTATTATCCCCCTTAAGTAAACCAATAATAGAACAAACAAAAAACAAGAAAAATATATCACAGCGCTACCTAGTCAAATGAATAGTATGGTTAAATGGTGCACCTAAAAAGGCCTCGTGAAATTTTGGGTAGAACGCTATTTTTAACCCGACTTCAAAAAAGGAGGATGGTTCTCAATTCGTCTGTATTTTTTTTTTTTAAGTTTGTTACCTCAGAACTCCGTCATTTATGAACCGATTTTGAATTTTTTTTTTGTTTTAAAGGGTTTGATTCCCGATTGGTCCCATTGTCACCAAATCGCATTCTGATGAGGGGATCTCCGGGAAATTCAGGAAAATCCTCATTTTATATGTGATAACCGATTTCTGCGAAATTTTTTATTCCCGATCGGTCCCATTGTCACCAAATCGCATTCTGATGAGGGGATCTCCGGGAAATTGAGGAAAATCCTCATTTTATATGTGATAACTGATTTCTGGAATTATTGGAATTATTCCTACTTTTTAACCCGAGTTCAAAAAGGAGGATGGTTCTGAATTCGTCTGTTTTTTTTTCCATAGAAATGCATCACTGTTCTATGTGCTTTGTACATCAGATACTTAATAACCTTGTATACCTTGATAAACACAGTACATAACTGTATATCAATGTATGGAATGTACACGTAACCAAGAGTAGTAGTGTGTAGGTACTATTAAAGTTTACTTGTGTAATGAAATGAATACATGTACAAAAAGCGCCAAAAGTCGAGGCTTCATTTCAAAACTTCATAATTGATTTGTGCCTTATTTATTCGGTTTTCGAAAAGATGCATCGGATATAAGCTGTTCATTAAAATTATACTTACAACTTATTCGACACATTTTTCCGAAATCCGAATAAATAAGAACAAATCAATTATAAAATTTTGAAATGATAGCTCGACTATTGAAGTTATTTGTACCTATAGTTCGGTAGTGTTCGTTGAATTCAAAGCACTTTATTCTTTATAATGTTTTTCACACTTTAACGTATTATGTACCCTAAACCACTAAAGTTGATGTCATGTTTTTATATTTTATAAAAAAATTAGTGCCTTAGTCATTCGGTTTTCGCAAAAAAATTTTCGAATGAAGGTTGTTACTATATTTATAATGAACAACTTTTATCCCAAGCATTTTTTCGAAAACTGTATCAATAATGCACAAATCAATTATAAAATTTAAAAGAATGACATAGCACATATAGAATAATATAAACGCATCAAAACACGCATAAAACACTGTATTCACCCTCATGTGCACACCCAAAGTTATCTGCGCACCCGGGTTCCTGCCCTGTTATCCACCAGTATTTTCATTTTTTAAATATTTTTTAATTGAAATCCTCTTATATCTGTATACTCCTCTTATATACAACTAGCTGACTTGACAGACGTTGTCCTGTCCAAAATCCCATATAAAAAGCGTTTACATTTCCCCCGAATTTTCCAATTCGCACAACTTTTCAAATTTTTCTTTTCTATTAGGGCTATAACGAACATTTAAAAAAAATTAACCATATCGGTCCAGCCGTTCTCAAGTGATGCGGTTACCACCGAACAGCATTTAATTTTTAACCCGACTTCAAAAAAGGAGGATGGTTCTCAATTCGTCTGTGTTTTTTTTTTTTTTTTAATGTGTATCTCCTCAGAACTCCGTCATTTATGAACCGATTTTGAATTTTGTTTTAAAGGGTTTGGTTTCCCATTGGTCCCATTGTCACCAAATCGCATTCCGATGAGGGGATCTCCGGGAAATCGAGAAAAATCCTCATTTTATATGTGATAACCGATTTCTGCGAAATTTATTTTTTTTTTGAAAGGGTATACTCATTCATAATGGGAAAATAAGAAAATTTTTTTAAAAACCGACTTCAAAAAAAATTTTCCCAAAAAAAAAAAACCGACCCCAAAAACAAAAAAATTTTACAAAAAAAAACCAAATTCCTTGTAAAAAAATTGAAAATCTGTTATAAAAAATGCACTAAAAGTTATAAAAAAAAAAAACGGATAAAAAAAAAGTGTTATAAAAAAATTCACTAAAATTTAGTTGGTCGTTTAGTAGGTCTACCCATATTTAGACAAATAAAATCAGTTATAGAACTTCAAAGTCACTAAAAAGCGAGAAATAAAACCTATTTTGACAAAATGGAAACCCGACTTCTAAAATCAAATATTCTATAACAAAAGATGCACTAAAAAGTAAAAAAATAATTGTATATTGTTGTGCCAATTTTAGTCCACCAAAGCAAAAAATTTTAAATATATATGTACAATTATTGTTATTTTTGGAGGCGGTGTCCAAAAGTTATGTGAATTTCTCTATGGTGACACCGCCTCCAAAAATTTTAATTATTTCTTTACTTTTTAGTGCATCTTTTGTTATAGAATATTTGATTTTAGAAGTCGGGTTTCCATTTTGTCAGAATAGGCTTTTTATAATATAGAGGATTTGGTACGCAGATATGCCTCATTAAAAATTGTATCTTTCATTTGTATAGATGTGTCTTTAGAAGTTCAGTTAGTGAATTTATTTGGTGAATTTTTGTTTTACGAGTTTTGTTTTATTTAGTTTGTAGTGTTACCTATAACTATCACTGTTCTGGAGTAAAATTACTCCAGAAACTTTAATGAAATAATTATCGAAAAGTGCGTTTGCACGGTAATTTTTTTTGAAAGGGTATACTCATTCATAATGGGAAAATAAGAAAATTTTTTTAAAAACCGACTTCAAAAAAAATTTTCCCAAAAAAAAAAAACCGACCCCAAAAACAAAAAAATTTTACAAAAAAAAACCAAATTCCTTGTAAAAAAATTGAAAATCTGTTATAAAAAATGCACTAAAAGTTATAAAAAAAAAAAAACGGATAAAAAAAAAAGTGTTATAAAAAAATTCACTAAAATTTAGTTAGTCGTTTAGTAGGTCTACCCATATTTAGACCAATAAAATCAGTTATAGAACTTCAAAGTCACTAAAAAGCGAGAAATAAAACCTATTTTGACAAAATGGAAACCCGACTTCTAAAATCAAATATTCTATAACAAAAGATGCACTAAAAAGTAAAAAAATAATTGTATATTGTTGTGCCAATTTTAGTCCACCAAAGCAAAAAATTTTAAATATATATGTACAATTATTGTTATTTTTGGAGGCGGTGTCCAAAAGTTATGTGAATTTCTCTATGGTGACACCGCCTCCAAAAATTTTAATTATTTCTTTACTTTTTAGTGCATCTTTTGTTATAGAATATTTGATTTTAGAAGTCGGGTTTCCATTTTGTCAAAATATGCTTTTTATAATATAGAGGATTTGGTACGCAGATATGCCTCATTAAAAATTGTATCTTTCATTTGTATAGATGTGTCTTTAGAAATTCAGTTAGTGAATTTATTTGGTGAATTTTTGTTTTACGAGTTTTGTTTTATTTAGTTTGTAGTGTTACCTATAACTATCACTGTTCTGGAGTAAAACTACTCCAGAAACTTTAATGAAATAATTATCGAAAAGTGCGTTTGCACGGTAATTAAGTTAAATGAATTATAATTAATTATTTTTAAGTGTAAACAAGTGTTTTTTTGTACTATTGTTTATTGTAAACGAGAATATTTTATTTTAGATTTTATGCCACACAAATAGATGCATATATAAAAGAAATATTAGAGGAAAATTATGATACAGATCTTGAATGAGCCAGTGACCGTGGATGGCGACTGGCTTGCTGATGAAGAGTTGACCAAGTAGCTGGCATCTAGTAGTGATGAAATATCGATGATTCAGATAATCTAAAAGGGCGCGAAGTTCAGATCAAAAAGGGCAGTTGCTCAAGAAATGTACGCCAAACAAAATTTGCAAGTTACATGCAATAATATAACAGTCGTCACTGAACCTGCAATCGGGCGGCTAATAAATCCTGTAGTGGGTGGTCCTGGCTTTTCCACAGATTGAGATGAATCAGGAAGTAAAAAAAATTAATGGTTCTTGTCACATCTGCTAAACAAATTTACTAAAAAATATGAAAATTAGGAAAGTCATATACTGATTGTGACCCGTGTGTGACATATAATCAATACAATTTGTGTACAATATAACAACTTGTGTACATATTATCAATACAATTTATTTTTTTGTAATAAACCCTTTATGTATTATGCCTATACGAAACATATTTAACGTCCAATAATCAATCATAAAAGTTAATAAACTAATAATAACTTCTCAATGTTGATTTTGATTGCTAGTTTTTTTCACAGGCTAAAAATAACGTTTTCCACTACATCCCACCAGCCAAGTAGCCGCGCTTGTTAAGGGGTTGTTTCTACTTGGAACTGAAAGGTTATGGGTTCGAATCCCGACACCGGCAGTTTGTCAATTAAAAATTAATGGGGCGATTGATTGACTAAACTGTCGGCGTATGGACAAGAAAGAAGTAACCGGCTATGCTTGTGAAGGTTTTCTGCAGTTTCCTTTCACGAACTCCTGATTAATATCGACATAGTTCCTATCAAAGTCGGCTGCAGTCGCACACCTACCAATACCTTGTCTGCATACGAATTCCTGATCCTTCACATCATAAAAATGTAAAGTAAAAATTAATGAAGGTTGAAAAATAATGATGTGGGTTGCCTCTGTTATAGACCGTCGTGTCTCAAAAACGGAGGTCAAACCCCATTATTATTATTATGATTTCTCTTTTCTTTTTTAATATTATTATTATTACTAAATCCCGAAGTTTCAGAATTTTTGACCGTTTAGATCGCGAGATAATTAATAGCAAAGCAATCATTCCATCTCACTCTCTCTCATTAGAAGCATGTAAAACTTTATGCCCGCCCAACTATTATCTATTGTATTAAAAAAAATACTCGACAAAATTAAAATAAAAAAAACTAGGAGAGTAAAGATAAATATTAATTAATTAATTTTTTTTTATTTGTTTTCCAAATATAAAAGTTATTATATATATAAATTATATAAATTATTTAATTACATTAATTTATATATATGAATAGTGAATATATCTATATGTTGTCTTATGTGTATGTGTATTTGTATTTGTCCTATTATTCTACTACTATTTAAAAAGTTACTTTTCTCTCTTTCTGATGTCGCGTTCTCTCACTCCGATAGAAATACCTTATGCTACTATGCATATTAATTTTGTTAATTTGAACGATTTAAAAAGTATGTTTTTCTTTTCCAAAAAAATTTATTGTTTGACGTGCTTTTCCAAAAAAATTTTCTTTAAATTTATTTTTGAACGACATGATCAATTCATCTTCTATTATTAACATTTAAGTTTAATAACAAATTTTAAAGAACTTTATATTTTGGTATACATAAAGCTAGATTTTTATTGGAACAAAACAGAAAATCTTAAAAGCTACTAATTCCTTCCCCTCATCACTGTCATAATTTCGACTAAAACTTCAATTATTATATACTATTTTTCCGTTCTTGATTGTATTTGGTTCAAGAAATCGGCGAAGCTATCCAATGAGAAGATCATTTATCTGATCTCGCTTGTACCAACAGATGTTTGTTTTTAATAATTGAAAAAAAAGTAATGACAAATTAATAATGTATGTGTCGGCGGGTTTTTATTTATTGTGTACACATGTATGCATTTAACTTTAAATAAAATAAAACAAAGCTTAACAAACGTTCACTAGTTGTAATGAAAAGGTATAAAATCTCATTAAATTTGTTTGAAAATAATTAACAATAGTACACTTAATTATAATTATGGGCGTGGCTCATTCTCTGTGAACTTACGAATAAACGAAT
Organism: Nineta flava; assembly: GCA_963920215.1. Classification (NCBI taxonomy): domain Eukaryota; kingdom Metazoa; phylum Arthropoda; class Insecta; order Neuroptera; family Chrysopidae; genus Nineta; species Nineta flava. Next base: position 1,353,010 of record OY986045.1, read on the forward strand.
GAATAATTTATTTACTTTGGTTTTCGCTTTGAATGTTATTGAAGTTAATAAAAAGTAAATGCATTTTATTTTGTGTTACAGAAGAATATAAAAACCATAGTAAACCACCTTAGGTAATAATAATAATACCTAAAAAAACATTTTTAACTTTTATTATGTGCTAAAATGATGTAAATTTTATCATCTAGACACATTTAGATATGTGTATAAATGTGGGTAAACGTGCTGATAAAAGTGTGCTCTAAGTTATTGCCAGCTCCACACATTTGAAATATATTTGTTACTGAAAAATACCTTTAGAGTTGACGTAGACCGTAAAGTTACTAGCCGTTAAACCCAAAGCGGCTGTCATGTTTAAGTGGTAGTTTTAAAATCAAGTATTATTCTATTTTGTTAAAGACGTAATGTTTGACGTAAACCTGGAGAAACGAAAAATACTGACTTATTATTCGTCTTTAAAATATAGAAAATTACGTCACCCTAGCTACTTAATCGCGAGTGCTTTCTTGGAAACACTTTTCATTGCTTAATCTTAAAACATGTACAAGTCGTGCGAATAGTTTCTTTCGAGTAGATGTAAACGTTGAACGCACGAACTTCCAATGTATTAACTTTATATTTCATTGTTCATGAATTTAAAATTAAATTTTATCGCTGATTTTTGAAAGGAGACTTTACTAGAACTTTCTTAAACCAGCACCAACAGTTTCACGAAACTGTCACCAAATTAGCAGCAAGTAACATATCCTGCGACAATATAAGAGTAATTTTAATAAGAGTAAAATTAACAGGAATAAATGTGAATGAAGGAAATTTTAACAAGAGTAATTTCAATATAATTTAAAATTTATTATATTTTAAATCTAGTATATTTTAATCTAGTTAATTTTCTATTTATTTTTATTTTTGTCTGTTAATCTCGACTTTATATCTATTTCTAATTGTCAAAGAGTAAAGTACGACTAGCTAATTTATACTGATGATGACTACATTGTAGTCGAAATACGTATTTATAATACAAAAAACTGATCTAGGTAAAGGGGGCGAATTTGAAATTTTAGAACGTTCTGATCAATGATTTTTTTTACTGTGATCTTTTATATGAACTTCTGATCCTCATCTTTATTATCGAACAATAGAAACCCAGGTCGTGTTTCTGTCTGAATGTCTTCAACAAAAGGTTTGATGATTTTCTTAAACTCTTGCTATCTAATTCGATGATTAAGGCCTATATTTTCTTGAAAAACTTTTTGTTGTTGGAATATACCAAGATATCCTGATCAGGTCCATCTAAAAAGAATGATTAATTACATAAAATTTACTTTTACGTTTTGTTTTACCCTCAATACTTTATAATCAAATAAAAGTTTGTTGGTAGTTACGAGGTGTAACTTACGAACATATGTATGGCACTACACAGGCGTCTAGATGTTGAAACCCAAGATTGAAATTTAAAAACAGGGTCGTTTTAAATTTGTCTATTTTGACATTATTTTTAAATTTTCTCGTTCGCATAAATTTTCCGTGAAATTTCAATATTTATACATTTCAATGTTAGTATAGTTGCCAATCTGATCGATCATCTCTAATGCCTATCTTCTTCACATACATCTGTATACACAAATTCAGGCAACAATTTATAATGATTATTAGAAACTACACAAATTATACACAAATTATTATCAAAATTAAAAGTCAAACAAGCGAACCGAATAATATCAAGCTGTATTCCCAAATAAGACTACATGACCAAATTTGATTGTGCCCACATGTTCAAAGATTCATGCTGATTGGTCAACACATAAATTTAATTTTGTATGGGTCATTACTTGACGAAAATCCATTATAATTATTAATTAAAACAAATATTTGAAATTTTTCGTAAAATCACTTTATTTGACTAGTTTCAGAACACAGTTTCCTCCTCAGAAAAAAAAAATGAAATAAAAATTCATTTTTTTAATTTTAATAACATAATTTTAACCTCGAATCATACAAATTAAAAGGTAAAGTTTAATTCGTGAGAGAGTCATGGCATAAAGCAACGAGTAACATATTCCCCAGAGAATAATTACGATTAGCTAATTCATACTGATGGTGACTACTTTGTAGTCGAAATACTTATTTATACTACATAATTAATTGAACTTGGAATCGGGGCGATTTTCTTTTTGATTTGCTTTGGTAATTTTTATAAATCAGTAAATATTTTGTATCATTATATAAAAGTAGGAAACAAGTCCGTTTTTACATTTCAAATTTTGCCCCAATTCCTAGAACATTTATTTGTATTTTATAAATACGTATTTCGACTACAATGTAGTCATCATCAGAATGAATTAGCTAATCGTACTATCTCTGGGATATGGATTCAGAGCTATGTTGCTTGATGATGCTGATTTGGTGCATGTCTCACAATGATATTAAAAAAGTTCTGTCTTTTATATGATTTGACTGAGGGTATATTCTGACCTGAGGATTATTTGAGTTGACTGACTAAAGGATTAGGTGTGTGAATAACCCCACCTATTTATTGACGGTATCCTTTTGTGACTATGCGGCTTTGTTTTTGTCACTTAAGTGAGGGTATCGAAGGTAACCTTGATATTCAGGTATTAGATTTTTTGTAAATGGTTTAATTTTATTAAATCAGAATTTGAAATTGGGCCATTGTATAAAATCATTATCTATTTTCTCAATTTTTATATGTAGATACTTTCGTATGCATCTAATTTTGTGGGGTTTTGTACCGAATTCAGTAGTTTTAAATTCTATTTGTCAATTTTGTGATTGTTCTCAATAAGGTGCGCAGCTTTACACGATTTTTCGGCTCTCCCAAACTTTATATAAGCCAGATGTTCTTTGATTCGAGTTTCCAACGATTGACCAACATCAATTTTCGAACAGTTTGAACAACTGACACCATATATGCCCGATTGTTTTTCATTACTAATTTTATCCTTAGGGTTGCCCAGTAACTGTTTGATTTTATTTTTTATAACAAGCGCTGTTTTTAGGTTATGGTTTTAACTAACTTAATAATTATGAGAAAATTTTATCGTAATATTTACAGGACAACTTCATTTGGAGACTTTTCACGTCGAAATGTTTATATTACTCCTAAATAACTAAGAGCGTTCGCATACTTAACGCAAATATATTGAGTGTGAAATGGCCAGATAACTATCAATGTTACATAAAAAATTTCGTATCCTCTTCGAAATATTGTAATACTAAAACTGGAGTTAAAATCCTCCACAGCGAGATTTTTGAAAAAGAGCCTAGAAATTTTAGATATCTTTTTCTGTCTGAGATGTAGATCAGGCATAAAAATTATACATAACACTGAAATAATCTTACATTTGCTACTAACGTTGTTATATGAATAGAATGAAGAACAAGGTTTGTCTGGAGATATCATCATGATAAAAGTAAAATATTATTATACCACAAAACTTATACCATGAGATGGAATTTATTCTAGATATACCTACTAGGTGCTACTGCGCGCATCAGCAACCTTCACATAGTATAAGCTTTCAAGATATATATGTCTTTGCATAATCACACAGGCTTGAACGCTACGTACGACTTTCATCGGTTTGCCTATCATTATTAAAAACAAACAAGACGGAGAGCAGCTATCTACGAACATAAAGTTTGAGTAAGATCGTGTTTTTAACCCGACTTCAAAAAGGAGGATGGTTCTCAAATCGTTTGTATTTATTTTTTTATTTTTTATTTAATGTGTGTTACCTCAGAACTCCGTCATTTATGAACCATTTTTTTTTTGTTTTAAAGGGTTTGGCTTCCCATTGGTCCCATTTTATAAATCCTCATTTTATATGTGATAACCGATTTCTGCAAATTTTTTTTTTTTGAAAGGGTATACTCTTTCATAATGGGAAAATAAAAAAATTTTTTTAAAAACCGACTTCAAAAAAATTTTTTACAAAAAAGAACCGACCCCAAACAAAAAATTTTTGCAAACAAAAAAACAAAATGCATGTAAAAAAAACTGAAAATTTGTTTTAAAAAAATGCACTAAAAATTAAAAAAAAAAAAAAAAAAACGGGTAAAAAAAATGTGTTATAAAAAAATGCATATGTAGACAAATAAAATGAGTTATAGAACATCAAAGTCACTAAAAAGCGAGAAATAAACCATATTTTGACAAAATGGAAACCCGACTTCAAAAATCAAATATTCTATAACAAAAAATGCACTAAAAAGTAAAAAAATAATTGCATATTCTTGTGCCAATTTTAGTTCACCTAAGCAAAAATTTTTAAATATATATGTACAATTATTGTTATTTTTGGAGGCGGTTTCCAAAAGTTATGTGAATTTCTCTTTGCTGACACCGCCTCCAAAAATAACAATAAGTGTACATATTTATTTAAAAATTTTTGCTTATGTGAACTAAAGTAGGCACAAGAATATGATATTTTTTACTTTTTAGTGCATTTCTGGTTATAGAATATTTGATTTTTGAAGTCGGGTTTCCATTTTGTGAAAATATGGTTTATCTTTTTCTACATCAAATTAAGAGTCACTGCCTCCTTGTTGTTTTACAACTTTGTCGTTACCATCAGAGTAATATGTTGCGTATTCAAAACATAAAAATTGGCATCATAAAATTCCACATATAAATACAAATTTATTTTAGATTCTAGATTGTATTGCTCTTTTTGGATAGTAATTTCACCTGAGTACATACAATATATAGTGTGACCCATTTTAATTTCCCTAGATCAATATTTTGAGAACTAAGGTAGGGATAAAATATGTTTTAGACAAAATATGTAAGGTTACTTTTGATTTTGAAGATAATTTTCAAGGCCAATTCGAGGTTAACTTTGATTTATTAAATTGAAACCTAAGTTTTCAACTGTCGATTTGTATTATACGGGTAAAATACTAATGTTTTTGATGAAACATTTATTTCTAGCAATTTATTAGAGATTTAGATTCTTTAGGTCCTTTCCGCATTGTTATCAAAAAATTGACCAAAAGGTGTAATTTATTTCATATTCAAGCCAAACTGTTAATCCTAAAATAGATTTCCATGCCCACAACCATCGCCATTTAAAGAGTATTTTTTAGCGAATTTCCTCCAAAGGAAATGCAGCTATTGTTTTTGCACCTATGTTGGAATTTCATAAAAATTTCTTCAAATGTCCATCCATCCTACTATTTAAATGTTAAAAATCACTATCGCTAAAATTTGTATATATATATATATTATATATATATAATATATACATATATATATATATATATATATATATATATATATATATATATATATATATATATATATGTACTTTTTTAAAATGTCTGTGGACTCTCTAGTGGTCACAGATTTATTCCGATTGGAATGAAATTTGGTATTTGAGTCGCTTTTGGCATTCTAAAGGTCAAGTTCGTAATGGGTAAAATGGACGAGGGGAAAAGGGTTTTAGAGGGACGGGGAAACACAAAATTTGACTATCTCTCTAGATTTAATATTTTGTGTTTGACACGAATACATGAAATATATTTTATTGCAAAAATCTTGATTGTCGTTTCCAACTATAAACTATAATCGATAACTATATAAGACAACTATATAATATAACTATAAAATTATTTTATCTAGAGCACGGCAGTGCGACAGGCCGAGTTCAAGGGTTTTTTTGCCTTTTAAAATTTTGGTTTAAGTTTGAAATGTCAATTTTGATTGTCGTTTCCATAGTAACTACAAACTATAATCGTTATACACCGTTCTATTTTGGCTATTAATTAATTTAATTTTTGCAAATACTAAAGTCATATCAGATATTATATTTCATTTTGATCACATTAAAATTATGACCGCTAGAGAGTGATTAATGTATTCTAAGGAAATTCGCTAAGTTGACGCAGCTCCTGCGTAACGAATTTTTTTCTTTTAGAGTGCTAGTGGTTTTTATTAGGGAAGTAGTTGCATAATTGAACTTTCTTTTCAATTTATAGTTGTTTCATTAAAAAATCACTTTAATCTGGTTTTACTCTCCATAAAATTAATTGTCACATGATATCTATGTGTATGTGAGCCAGTATTACGATATAGGTTAAGTTAGGTTACGGCAGCTGCCTAGGACGAGACACACCCAGAGCATAAAATCCATTGTGATACCTATATATTCAGGGCAAGAAATTTGAACGCAGGATTGGAATTGGAAGGTTGTGCGGCTTCAGCAGACATTTTTGGGAAGTATGCCCATATTTTTCTAGATTTCGTGAAAGAAAACTGCAGAAAATCTATACAATCGTAGCTGGTTACTTTCGTTTTTGTCCATACGCCGAAAGTTTAGTTTATTAAACGCCCTATTCTTTTTTTTAAATTTAATTCACAAAAACTGCCATCGTTTGGAATCGAAGTCGCAACTTCCTAAATCTAAGCAGAGTGCCTTTGACCCCAAGCTCACTTGGACCTGTACAAAACATTAAAACATAGTAAACACTTTTTAAGTTCAACGGTTTATTGTCAATATTATGACTCAGATTTTAATACTTTTGAAATAAAAATATATTCTTCACTTTTAAACTAGTGCTAAACTTATGTTACTAGAGGGAACAAAACCGTATAGTTTACCTTATTTAATTTCTATTAATAAAAATTAAATAGTACCTACTCTAAGTAAGACATTAAAAAAGATATTTATTATGCATGTCAATCGCAGTTATTTTTTCACAAGAATATCGTTATTTACTTTTCCCAGGTGTTTGTTTACAACAATCCCTAATTCATTGACGATATAATGAATTGTTTGTACGTATTTCATGGGCCACTACGGGTCACAAAAGTAATTTTTCAAAATTTTATAATTGTTTCGGATTTATAAAAAAATGCTTCGACTAAAAGTTGATCATTATAAATATACGAACACCTTTTTTGCATCGCATTTTTTGAAAACCTAGTGAATAAGGCACAAATTAATTATAAAATTTTGAAAAATGACCAGAACTTCTGTAGCCCGATAGTACATCCGTAGGTATAGTGAAGAATGCATCAGTTGTCTCTTTATTTTAACATTTCCCACATAATATGTTATACACAAGGATGAATAGAAAGCTGTAAGTAAAATCTGAATGTTTAAAGAATATATACTCTTCAGACATTGAAAGATGATATGTACTCAACCCAACAGAAAAACAAATATGTTGTTGTAATATTATGTCTTTGTGGATATTATTTACAGAAAAATTGAAAAAAAGTGCCTAGCCTGTACATTAATGTGCATTGTTTAAGCATTATGCACATCTGACTTTGTGTCATATGGTATTGTATCAAGTTGTGATATAGTATGTTGTTTGTTTTAATATAGAAACCCGATTTGTACTGCAGTAAAATTAGCATTTTTCAGGCAGGTTGTTCGAAACCGCTATTTTTTTTAAATCGATTCATTTTAACGTCCTGAATCTGACCCTAAGATTTTACGTTCCAATTCGTGACGGAACAGGATCAAAATTGAAATTGTTTATAAGAAAAAAGCGTTTTTTCTTAATATCTTTTTTAAAACTAAAAATTTTCATAATGACAAACAATATTATTAAATAAAAGAAAAGAAATGAGCCAATGAACATTAAAATCGGTTTATTAGAATTCGATAATTTTAAATTAAAATAAGAAATCTAGAAATGACTTTATTTATTTTTTAACAATGGCAAAGTCTACCTTTTATGTGTTAAAAACAATGTGCCGAATTTTATCCCTTAAAAAATATTAGGTCCCCGACAATTAACAAAATACCATGTCACCTATATTTATAAATAAAAAATTCGATACGTAGGAGCTGCGTCACCTTGGCAAGTTTCCTTAGAATACATAAATCACTCTCTAGCGGTCATAATTTTAGTGTGATCAAAAAGAAATATAATATCTGATACGACTTAAGTATTTGCAAAAATTAAATTCATTAACAGCCAAAATAGAACGTTATATAATGATTATAGTTTGTAGTTACTATGGAAACGACAATCAAAATTGACATTTCAAAATTAGAACAAAATTTTAATAAAATAATTTTATAATTTTCTTATAGAATTAGAGTTTCTGTGAAGATGACAAAATCAACACAAATTTTAACCAACTTCAAAAAAAGAAGGAGATTCTATGTTCGACTGTAAAGTAATGTAACTAACTGAGTTAAATGTTTGAATACCCAGTATATACTGAGTTTTATAACAATGATTAAAATGTTAGCAATTCTGCGTATTCGAAATGTTAACAATTCTTTCCGAGGAACATATAATCACAAATTATGAGAAAACTATTGAGTTTATGAAAATCTTTTTCCAACAAAACTTCTTTATTTTAAAAAGAAGATATTTTGTTAACAAATTTTCATTCTATCTCTTACGGTTTCAAGGATGTATATATAACCCAAGCACAGCAGAAAGAAAATAATCCTGAAATTTAAAAACTGCGGTAAATTTAACTCAATCGTCTCGTTTTAAGCCAGTATATGTGGTTGAGCGTTGTAAAGACTTTTTAAGAACAGCCTGTATAAATATTTATATATACATATATATATATATATATATATATATATATATATATATATATATATATATATATATATATATATATATATACTTCTTTCTTGCATCCAATATTTCTGGCATATATTATACATACTTAACATCACATTTACGCCGTATTTACACCATTACTATGTAAGTATGAAAAAAGTTTAAAACAAAAGTTATTAGTTTTTTATGAGATAAACATTTCTTGTTGTTCCCTACCGTTTAAAAGATAAGTTATACAACGCGATGCATGGAATACGGCAACTCCCTCTTTAAACTCAGCAACTTTTGTCGGAAACAGTTTTTTCTAAACTCAATAATCACAAAAATAAGCCTATGTTGCAATACTCCTCCATTAAATATTTTGTAACTTGATTAACAATGCCGCGCTCAGCTAATAAATTTACAAAATATTTGTTATTAAGGATGTACGAGCACAAGATATAGTCCATTTATAAAAATCTTCAAAATCTTATATAGTACATTCATAAAAGTCCACAATAAAGTATATTATTTTTTGTCGTAAGTAAAAATTACAATTCATTATTTCATTATCTTTAAATTTCGGTATGACCTAAAAATGAAAAATGAGCCTAAAAATGAAAAAGATATTTAAGAAAAAAACTGAGATTTCGTGTAATTACCGCCGACAGAAATTAAATTTACCCGAAATCTCAGTTTTTTTTTCTAAATATTTTTTTTTAGAGATCTTTAGTAATATTTCTTTATCAATATCTTTGTTAGTTAAATCAATTGTATAATAGTTTCCATGGATTTTATAAATTATCAAATGTCAAAAAGATCAGAGATTATCATTGTTCATTGTATTTGAGAAACACGTTATATAGATTATATGAGCAGTTGTACGGACTTTGAGTATAATACAATATGTGAATACAATAAGGAATAGTAAACATACGAAAAGAACAACAAAACAGTTACATGAAAAAATATGTATTAGAAACATATCAAATTACTCTCTTTACAATATGTTGATATTTAGTCAGCTAGTCTGTATGTCTTTGCACGTTCTATTAATTAAAAATTTCTGTAACATCACATGTTATGAACACTATTTTATTTGTTTCCTTATCTAATTAAAAGAGATCAAAGAGATTTCGTATATCTGTCTACTAGCTATTTCCTGCGATGACGTCCGCATTATATAACGATTCATAGTGTGCTATTATAGTTTATAGTTACCATGGAAACGACAATCAAAGTTGCCATATAATTTTATAGTTATTGTTTAAAAGTATAGTTTCTGTGGACAAAGTCAACAAAAATTTTTGAATATAATTTTTCTTCCGACTTACTTTATAAATATTAATATTTAAGGATAACTAAGAATTGTAGCGTAATGCTAGATATACTATATCATTCCTCATGAATCACACACAATTGGTTATCATACACAAAAACAATTTTTCAAATCGGACTAGCAGTTGCATATATTAGCGCCTTCAAACCAACAAACAAACAAAAAAACTCTTCAGATTTATTATATTAATATAGATTTATGTTGCATAAAAAGCGTCAAAAGTGAAGTTATCATTTCCAAATTCTATAATTGATCTGTGCCTTATTTTTTCGTATTTCGGAAAATTGTTTCGAATAAAAGTTATTAGTATAGCTATAACGAACAACTTTTATTCGAAGTATTTTTTTGAAAACCGAATAAATAAGGCACAAATCAACCATATGTTGTACTATGCAAGACTTGTGTTAACAGTGATTGTTTCGTAAAATAAAATATATTTTTTCACTTTTCAAATGTGACTAAAGAAATAAGTAATCACCCTTTTATTTATTTATGCTATTAATCTTTTTGTGACCGTCAATAAAAATACTCAAGTTTACCAAAAATTTTAGACTATATCTGAAGGATAATGTATCCACTGCTCAATTTCAGACGTTTTAAGAAAAATAAAAAATGGCAACCATCAAGAGAAGATTTGATTCGTCTTCTTGGGCGAGTTATGCACCTTAGTGATTAATAACTGATCGGAACTTGCCCGGAAATTTCCAAAATACAGGAAATACTTATGGATTGGTTTTATGTACAGGCCACTCTACAAAAGTATCAAACTGAGTTTATTAATGACATGTTGTAAAGCCATATTTTGACTGGATGTGCTCAAGGAGACATGGTGTTCTTTCCGCGCATTCCTCTAAAACCTAATAACACCTTACTACTCTATGGGAGACTACATTTTCCCCTCCATGGTGAAGTATACTTCACCATGAAAATAAATAAATCATGAGGCCAGATTTGAGGGAAGATAATACGCGTAGCTATCTGTCGCGTATGGCTCGTCCTGATAATTGTGCCATCCGATAAAAAAAAAATTAAAAAATATTGTTTTTTTTTTTTAAATATTATTTTTTGTTGTAAAAAATTTAAAAAAAAAAAGTCAACCGACTTCAAAAAACACATAAAGTCACTATATTAAAAAGCTAAAAATAACAATTCACAGATTTAATCTAAAAGACAATTTTTGTCCAAACCTATTACGTATAATTTACTATATGTAAATATACAAGGTATATTAAGTTTGATCACAACTGAAACGCTTAAAAACACATTTGGTATATGTGTTCATAAAATTTTGCCATTTCCGCATGTCCGCCTGTCAACAATGATAATCTCTCTTATAAATTGCACGCGGACGAAATTTGCATTCTATATTTGCAATATTTTTTATTTATTGAACGTTTTTTTTTTGTAAATTGATTGTTATATTATGACTGAATGAATAATTATTTGAAACTAACAGTTCAAAGAAAATCATGTTGTTATGAAAGTTTGCATAACCAAGCTTGAGGAACGGTACAAGAACTCGCTACGAATTAACAGATTTGTTCAGTATAAACTCTAAATATAACGCAACAGGAACCTTTTTTGTGGGAATATTAGAATAAAACTAACAACATGCACGAAAAACAAATTGAGATGATGAAACTAAAATGTAAAATAATTTGTCTCCGTAGATGCCATCCCATTAATATCAAATCTCACACCAATAACAATAAATTAACTTAAAAAATGATTCACCAATGTACCCTGTCGTGATGTAAGAAACTTGAAAGCCTACATGTTATTAACGTTAGCGATCGGTCCCTTCCACATCACAATTTTAAACAATTGTGGTAAAAATATATTTATCCATTCATTTATTACAACGATTCAGTAAGCAACGCATACAGGACTATGAAAAATGGCTATAATAAACAAAAGTGTCACGTTCAAAAACCGTTATTCTTATTAACGTTAAGCCAACATGCACATTCCTGAATATATATTAACTCATACTTAAAAATTATATAAAATATAGTGTTGTATATAGATTAAAGTGAGAACATAATACACTTGAAAAGGGAAACTATTTATGAAAGAGTGAGAGATACAGACTACAGAGTGTGTATAGAGATAGATCATAAATATAGGTGATCATAAAATGAATTATAGATGCGTTTTACATATGCTTAACTGTTCTTGTTAGCCACATTAATTTCTGAAATTAGGAAAAATGTTTTATATCGTTTTTATATTTTTAACCCGACTTCAAAAAAGGAGGTGGTTCTCAATTCGTCTGTATTTTTTTTTTTTTTAATGTGTGTCCCCTCAGAACTCCGTCATTTTTGAACCGATTTTGAATTTTGTTTTTGTTTTAAAGGGTTTGGTTTCCCATTGGTCCCATTGTCACCAAATCGCATTCTGATGAGGGGATCTCCGGGAAATCGAGAAAAATCCTCATTTTGTATGTTTTTTTTTTTTTTTTAAAGGGTATACTCATAATGGGAAAATAAGAAATTTTTTTTAAAAACCGACTTCAAAAAAAATTTGCAAAAAAAAAACCGACCCAAAAAAAAATAATAATTTACAAAAAAAAACCAAATTCCTTGTAAAAAAAAACTGAAAATCTGTTATAAAAAAATGTTTTAAATATATATGTACAATTATTGTTATTTTTGGAGGCGGTGTCCAAAAGTTATGTGAATTTCTCTATGGTGACACCGCCTCCAAAAATAACAATAATTGTACATATATATTTAAAACTTTTTGCTTTGGTGGACTAAAATTGGCACAAGAATATGCAATTATTTTTTTACTTTTTGGTGCATCTTTTGTTATAGAATATTTGATTTTAGAAGTCGGGTTTCCATTTTGTCAAAATAGGTTTTATATTATTTTGTTTAAAATCTTTATAAGTAGTAGAATACACTAACAGATTACAGTACTTCATACGCTATTTAGAGTGCGAAATAAAATCCTTTATTTGAAGTATGAGTAATTAAATGAATTTGTATCGAAAATTAGTGAAAAATTGAGACAAATAAGTTTAAAATTTTCTTGGCAAGATTGTTGACATGTAATATCAATTTTTATTATATCTCACGCATTACTTATGAATTTGCTTATCTTACGCAAAGTTTAAATTTGCTATTTATTTGTATATTTTATTTGTATTTCGATTACAAAATAGTTATCATCAATGTGAATTAGGTCAGAAACCTTAAAATTCTAGTTCTTTAACGCACATCCTAGAATACTGGATCGCATAGTTTTGGAAACAAAATTTATAGTTATTACCACATATAATATCTATACTAATGAAATAAAGATGCAGAGTTTTGTTAGTTTATTTGAACGCCCTAATCTCTGGAACTCCCAGCCCGATTTGAAAAATTCTTTTTACGTAGATAGCCACTTTTATGAGGAAGACTAAAGGCTATCTAGCATTACGTTAAAATTCTTAGTTAGCCTTAAATATTGATATAAGTAGATAGATAGATAGATTGTAGAGGCTAACCTGGACGGGCTACACTTCGACCATACGGTCCATTGTGATGCCTAAGGATGTGATTATTATTGTTATTATTATTATTTTTAAAACATATATATTTAGCTTTCATATAAATGCGGTCGCAGTCACGGGGGATAGCCAGTATAAAATTAATTTCATTAAACTTAAACTTAAACTTAAAGTCGGTTGACTTTTTTTTTTTTAATTTTTTACAACAAAAAATAATATTTAAAAAAAAAACAATATTTTTTAATTTTTTTTAAATCGGATGGCACAATTATCAGGACGAGCCATACGCGACAGATAGCTACGCGTATTATCTTCCCTCAAATCTGGCCTTAAGATTTATTTATTTTCATGGTAAAGTATACTTCACCATAGAGGAGAAAATGTAGACTCCCATATAGTAGTAAGGTGTTATAAGGTATTAGAGGAATGCGCGGCAAGAATACCATGTGTCCTTGAGAACATCCGGTCAAAATATGGCTTTACAACATGTCATGAATAGACTCAGTTTGATACTTTTGTAGTTTAAATTTGGTAGACGATTGGATTTCAGTTTGAGAGACGAACATGATGTAAATCAAGAATCAAGAATCTATATTTGCGGTAGTTAAAAACTTGAGCTTAACTCATGAAAAATCCGAGAGTACAAATTTACGAGTGGAAAACTTTTTTTCACCGCCTCCTTCAAGTTTTCTCCAGGCATTCAGGCATTGTCTATATAATCTGACATGACTAGATATAGGAAATATTAGTTTAATACATAAAATATTCGAACTAAATATTAAATACAAGTTTTTATCGTAGTCATACGTGGTCAACGACGAGCACCACCCTTGCTTTTTTTAGTATTAATAATAATTACTCTGCATTCATCATCAGTATGAATTCGTTTATCGTAATTTCTAAAATATTCGGGAATGTACTGATACAAACAATTGATCTAGTAATAGAGGTAAATTTGAAATCTTCGATAAAACTTATGCGGCTTTGTGATGCGTCAAAAACCGCCTCTTGATTTTGCAAATACATCGAAATATTTTGGTAAAAGATCGACAAATGGAAAACGTAACTCAAATATTTGTAATTTTAATCTTAAATGTCTCACCAAACATCTAATTGAAAAACATCATTTTGAAAAGGCTATATCTCCACAATTTTCCCAGTTTAATAAAAAATGCAATATCTTTCCAAAATCACTGATTCAATTGTAATTCACTGTAAACGAAGAAAGTGGCACATAACGGGGCTTATTAAAGTCAAATGACTATAAACATCATTATTATATTCTTTTTAAATCATCAATAAGACAGATATTCCGAAATTAACCTGCGAATAATAACGGTAGAAATAACCTTCACTGCTACCTGAGCTTTTCTACGGATACCTAAAATTTCACATCGTGAGTGTACGCAAAATCTATATTGGACATAAATTTTACTGAGTGAGAAGGCTTAAGTTGAGGCTATTTATATACATCGAGGCTGTTACCTGTAAAGCTGATATTTCTGGGAACAGCCATTGTTTTTAAAAACGAACTAAATCAGCTTAGCCCAGTCACATTTTTTAGGAACCTTAATTTAATTTATGATGAAATTAATAATGTTTTTTAAATTTTAAGATTGATCCATCTGAAATAGTAAATTGTAAAACGTGCATATTGAATCAAGTATGAATATCGGCATAGTTCCTATCATAGTCAGCTGCAGCCGCATATCCTACCGATTCCTAGTCTATACACAAAAATTCCCTGCACTCCACTCACATCCTCACATCCTTAGGCATCACATAATCCTTATAGTCGAAGTGTAGTCTGCCCAGGACAGCCTACAATCTATCTATCTATCTCTTCCAATATTTCAAATATTATCACATTATCACATTATCATATTTTGTGTTTCTGTAGAAATTACTACATGCGTTCTGCGGATATTGTATAGTTTATATTTGGTATTCTCTGGACTGAGCAGTATTTTCTGTTACAGGATTTCATCTTTTCAGAAATAATATGAGAAAAAAATTCGTTACGCAGGAGCTGCGTCAACTTAGCGAATTTCCTTAGAATACTTAGAATACATTAATCACTCTCTAGCGGTCATAATTTTAGTGTGATCAAAATGAAATATAATATCTGATATGACTTAAGTATTTGCAAAAATTAAATTTATTAATAGCCAAAATAAATCGATGTATAACGATTATAGTTTATAGTTACTATGGAAACGACAATCAAAATTTTTTACAATAAAATATATCTTATATATTCGTGTCAAACAAACACAAAATATTAAATATCTCTCTTAATATTAGAATAATCGAAAAATGTATAAGGAGTAAAGTTGTAGGATATCAAGTTTGCTACAATTCGTTACCTTATCATTTTTCTCAAACTCTAATGTGAACAGAGATATTTAGAATTTTTACTTTCAATCTTTAATTGTAAATATTTCTGTAAATATTAGTGTAACAGAAAAATGATAAGAAAAAAATTACAGTAAAACTTAGTACCTACAACTTAACCCCTGATAAATTTTTAGATTTTTCAAACATTAAGGGAGATAGTCAAATTTTGTGTTTTCTCCTTCCTCTAAACCCCCTTTCCAATCGCCCGATTTTACCCATTAACGAACTTGACCTTTAGAATTCCAAAAGCTACCAAGTTTCATTACAATGGGAATGCAATTGTGACCGCTAGAGAGTCCACAGACATTTAAAGAAAGTACATATGTTGTATATATATATATATATATATATATATATACATGTATACAAATTTTAGCGAAAGTGATTTTTAACATCTAATAGGTAGGATCGATGGACATTTGAAGAAATTTTTACGAAATTCCAACATTGGTGCAAAAAAAATAGCTGCATTTCCTTTAGAGGAAATTCGCTAAAAAAGTTTCATAATCACGTGAATATGGTATATTTCAAATTTTTCATATACACAGGACTTTATCATGTGCGTATTATCATCTTAAAAAAAATGGATAAAATTATATGACTCTCCTGTACAGTATTTGGTAGCATAAAGGGAAATGAAGGATAACTATAATATATTCTAGGGCTGTGTCGGTGCATAAGTACATGGTATTGTGAATGTGGTGGATAATATCACGCGAATTGATGGTGTTATGTATAATAATAATATGAAAAGACAGATATATGTGTGTGTGTGTGCAGACAGACGACAGTGTACTCAACTATGTATATAACAAGAATGTGTAATAGTCTCGTTAAAATTGAAACGTATAGTAACATAAAGCTGCGTCGTTCTATTCAGACGCCTGATGAAATGAAGGAGCTGATGTAATATTATATGTGTTAAGTGGCACCTCTCACCAGCAACAAAAATGATGCATGGTTTTTTTTAATACTAAATTGATATTTTTTAGGGTTGTGTATCAAAATTATTTTTGCTGATCATTTTTTACTTCTCCTGATTATTTGTATATCAACGTTAATATTATATTATTAATAAAGTCTAAGATCCGGCATTAGAAAAGTCTACCTTCATCTGTTAATTGAATGTAATAATGTTTAAAAGGCAGATAACAATATTATAAATGTATGAGTGCAATGTCTGCCACCGTAGTCTTGCTGGCTATTATCATTAATTAATTAATTAATTAATTAATATGATATAGTGTCTTTGTTTGTTGCTCGAACAAATATCATTGTCTCTCTTTCTGCGTAGAACACATTTTTTGAAAGTTGTATTACTGTGATATTATAAAATATATTTTATATAACAAATATAATAAATATATAATTAAATAATTTGCAGCCTATATAAATAAAATTTTTAAGTAATAAAATTTTCAAAAATGTGTTCTACGCAAAGAAAGAGACAATTATATTTGTTCGAGCCACAAACAAAGACACTATATCATATTAATTAATTAATTAATTAATCTTAATAGCCAGCAGGACTACGGTGTCAGACATTGCACTCATACATTTATAATATTGTTATCTGCCTTTTAAACATTATTTTATTCAATTAACAGATGAGGGTAGATTTTTCTAATGCCGGATCTTAGACCAATAAGTTTTCTAATTACCGGACCATGGTGGGCGTCTTCTATCCGGGCTCTTTATTTGGATGACAAACGTTATGGAAATAGTGGAAGTTTGGAAGTTTGATATCCCTTTGTGAAGATTAATATAGAGCCTCATGAAACGAAGCTTGAATGAATGAATGAATGATAATAGGGGGAATTTGGTTCACAGTGGCTTATAAGAATTATTCTGCTCTCAAAAAATTAAATCTTCAGCATATAATAACATTAAAAAAATTTTGACAAAATGGAAACCCGACTTCAAAAATCAAATATTCTATAACAAAAAATGCACAAAAAAAGTAAAAAAATAATTGCATATTCTTGTGCCAATTTTAGTTAACCTAAAATTGTTTTTAAAAAAATTTTCTTATTTTCCCATTATGAATGAGTATAACCTTTAAAAAAAAAAAAATTTCGCAGAAATCGGTTATCACATAAAAATGAGGATTTACCTCAATTTCCCGAGGATCCCTTCATCAGAATGCGATTTGGTGACAATGGGACTAATGGGAAATCAAAACCTTTAAAACAAAAAAAAAAATACAGACGAATTGAGAACCATCCTCCTTTTTGAAGTCGGGTTAATAATAATATCTTTCAACCCTTCTACGTTTATATTCTGGCATTATTTGACCGGAAAAAATGTTCAAAATAAATCACTTAAATAATAAATTAAAAAGCAGATGACTCAAAAATTCTCCTTAAAGAACGCCTTCAGTAATTTGTTTGCGCTTGGAGTGACATTCGTTAGCTTTTACCTGGAAGGAACAGTTTAAATAAATATTTTTGTTAATAATCGAATAATCTTTGTGCTGACACAATACTAAATAATTAAAATAAACCACACTTTGCTATGATTTATTGAATCGAAGGTTTACGCTCGTTGGAAATCGGCAAACAGAGCGTAAACTGCGTTCGTTTAGGAAGCCTAAAGTGGAGTTGAATTGTCGATGTTAACCCAAATATATTCTCCATGCATCCCATCCCTGCTCTGAAACCAGCTTAATATTCCGGAATGATCTTAGTCAAATTAATCTATTCTGTAAAGAGATGCAGAAATATAGTAGTAAAAATCTTCAATACTGTGTTGGCTAACGTAGATGGACCTCGGTCGTTTGACAGATTAAGATAGTCTTTTTTTGAATATCATGATCATATTCATTTTTGACCAGACATTCGGTATATGTGCAGATTCCATTACTTTATTCAACATAACTACCTGATATAAAAGCCAGTTCGGTGGTAAATCTGAGACAGAATAACCGGGTCTCAAGATCTCTGGGCATAGCCCAAAAATATACGCAGACCATAGCTCGTTTGATGGTATCTGACACGATCAGCTAGTCACGTGACATTTACATCGAATATTTAACCGGATAGCGGCTGTATCATGAACAGCCTTCTATCATGAATAGCCCAAACATCTGAGCCATCTATTCCCGTTATTCCTTGGTAATGGTGAACTTAAGTGATTAAAAGATCTGTGATATTGACACTATTCTATTTTTTTAAATTGCCTGACCTGTTTTTAACCATTGTTTTTAAATGTGTAGTGCTTTCTTATATTTATTTGTTTTAACTTTTTAACCTGTTTTTATTATATATATTTTATTAACTACTACACTTGATACGATTATTTTCTAGCTGTACATATTTTTTAACTTTGAATTTTTTTATATTATAAAAACAAATGCTTTAATATGCATAGCACATAAATGCCTTTAAGGATTGCTTTGATAAATTCTGATTCTTTCGAAATAACTCTTCAATTTGGCAGCTCTAAGACTGAAAATAACAATCTATGAAACCCAAATTATAATAGCTGGTGAGGAAAATTCATTATCTATATTAAATCTCTCATAATAATATGTCATATATAATTGAAATGGAATTAAAATGTTTTTCTCGTACATATAGCAAAAAAAAAATGAGTGCAATACGTCAAGCTTAATAATAATTCGTAATTTAAATTGACAGTACTTTCCACGTATCGTTTGGTATATTCATTCAACTTACACATTTTTTTTTTTTGCTTAAAAACATAAAATTTAACTTCAATAAAAATAGAATATTAAATGAGTCAATTATAAAAGAATATAAATTACTCCCATTATTGTAAAATAATCATTTTATAAAAAATATATTCTCGTGAGACAATAAAATAATCGTTTTAAATATCTGCAAAATTGACAAGTCATTAATAAATAAATTTATCAGCATTATCTTTTTATGAATAGTGATATGACCAATAGTAGAATGGCAAAACTTCATACCTAGTTTCCGTGTAGCTGCACATAAATCAACAATACTAATTGATACGAATTGGATGACAGAATTCTGCACAATATCCGTTCTCTTGCATATTTATGAGTGATCTGATTTGCTCGAAATTCATAAATTTCTAAACCGTGCATACAGTTAATTCCTATTGGGGTACGATAAGTTCAGTAAAACCTTTGTAACAGTTAGAAGTAGTTACGATAGTATACAAATTTTAGTAACGGTGTTCATAAAATAGAAAAGAGGATAATGAAATTTAATTTCAATAATATCGTTATCGGATATATAGTTCATATTACTTTACACTACGCATTCTAAAGCAGCATGTGTGGAGACATTGAATATGATTCATAGATAATAGTAAAATTCTGTATCAATTTCGTGTACGCATTTTTTAATTAAATTAAATACTGATATGAAAAAATCAACTCGTCAACCAGGAATCGAACCTCGGGCCTCTGGATAAGTAGTCCAGTATACCTCCGCTACACCAAAGACGCTTGTGACGCAACAGCCAACTTTTTCATATTATTCTTATTTTTATATTTATTTAGACAGTATTACTTCTATTGAAGTGATTTATTTATTTAATATTTGTTTATTTGTGTATACGTTCGCGTCAACATAACGATGCTTGTCCAAATTCCTTTCGGTTACGTTCGGTTACAAAAAGCTGGCTGTTGCGTTACAATCGTCTTTGGTGTAGCGGAGGCATACTGGACTAGTTATCCAGAGGCCCGAGGTTCGATTCCTGGTTGACGAGTTGATTTTTTCATATCAGTATTTAATTTAATTAAAAATTCAATGACAATGAAATTTGTCGGAGTATACGCTAAAGTCTTCTACAGTTTGTCATACGTAACCGAAAGGAATTTGGACAAGCATCGTTATCTTGACGCGAAAGTATACACAAATAAACAAATATTAAATTTCGTATACGCAAGTATCTCCTCTATCCATTCTGATGATACAAATGATATTGTAAATGTATTTTTTTTATTTCAAGTCATATAATGCTAAAATATTGAACAGCATGCCTACCAGTAAACAATAATATACAGTGTTGGGACTGGTCTCAAAAATACATAATACAAGTGTTCGATTCTAGCAATAACACGAGCTTACATTATGACAATCAGATATTCATTAAATCAGTTCAATTTGGTTTTTCAACCCAAGCAGTTCAAAATCGGTGTTCAACCCAACCAGTATCACTTCGGGATTCTCTACAAGGAGATCAACCAGGACACTCATACAACGAGTTGCACAGTTCCTTTTCTACAAAATATTATATATACTGCAATTATTTTGTTTTCTATTGATGTCTCTGGTTGCACCACTTAACAATACTCGTCTTATTGTTGGTACTCGGACATTTGATGGACACTAGTTTGGAGTTATTTTGACATATATATATATATATATATATATATATATATATATATATATATATATATATATATATATATATATATATGCATCCCATATATATATATATATATATATATATATATATATATATATATATATATATATATATATATATATGTATTATATATGTATCTTTTAGAAAAAATTCGCTGAAGGAAAGACAAGCTACTAAGTATAATTTTTTTTATATGTTTCATTTCTAAAATCTATTTATCAACCAAGCGTTGTTAGGGTTCAATTAATTTAATCAGGTTTAACATCATTATTATTTTTTCATTAATATAGGGAATGAGTTGATTACGTCCCACATTGACAATGGTAACAACTCAATTCCCATTTATGATATTATATATTTTTATGTGAATGTCGTTGCAAAAGGCATATAATCGTATTCCACCCCTTTTTTTGTACTTTATATACAGTCCAAGGATGCGATTATATTACCCAACTTCATTCCCCTATTTATTTTTTTTTTTTTAAGAGTAAATCGTAATTACTTTAGAATTTTTCGTTGTTGGTAAACTTGGGATTATCTTTACCACAACATTGATCATATAAATTTTAGTATGATTTTACACTACCGGATTATCTAAAATATCCTTTTTAGTTTTCTTTATCAAAGCGATTACGCATACGCTTTTACATGTTTGTTTTTTATAAATATTTGTGAGCCAAATACCATTTATGTTCCTTTCTTTTGATTTTTTTAAGAACTTGTATCCTTTATTTTTTATTGTTAAATATACAAATTTTACTATTGTTATTAAATTTGGTAAGATTGTATATCCTCAGGTCCCTACAAAAATCCTTTTAGAGATTCAACGGCCTCTTAACACCTTGTTGCTACCCACAGGAATATAGGGCCCAGCGTTCCTGTGAAACATCTGAAGCATCCACTGCACTACTGCTACTACCAATTCCTTTTTACAACTTAAAACTCTAATTTTAAAACTCTGCGTTACTAACTGATAATACCAAAAGCTACCTTTATCATATATTATCCAAAATCTGATTAGTCCATTAATGCAAATGAGTCTGTCCGTCCGCCCGTGTCAACACGATAACTCAGAAACGAAAAGAGATAGCGAGCTGAAATGTCGTATGTGTGTTCTAGAGTTAAAAACGTCTAGTTCTTGAATGAGCAAAACAGCCTATCCCTAAAACTGTCAGATAAAACAAAAATTTTAAGAGAAAAAATGTCTCTCAATAAACAATTTTTGCAAGAGACTTTTTTTCACAGTTAGTTGTTATTTTTACTTGATTTTTTTTTACGTTATTTTATAGGGCCTACAAACGTGCAACATTGAACAGCAACATTTGGCAGCAACCTAGGATGTTGCTGCGTGTGTATAGTGGTTGCAGCAACATTAAATATGTCCTTGAACGGTTACTGTAAAAATAAAAATTATTTGATATTTTGTAGGAGGAGTTACCCGACTAGAAATTTTTACCTGAAACTGACAAGGACCGGATCTGGTCAACTGATCCGTACCTGATCCGTCATGTAACGCAGACGATTAATCTGGGCCCTATCTGGCATGCCCGACCTGGAACATATCTGACTGCTTGGCTCGAATCGGATCTGGCATGCCTAATAGGCTCCAGATCAGGCATGCGAGCTTAGAAATGGATCTGGCCTACCTGATAAGATCCAGATCAGGCATGCCAGCTTGGAAACGGATCTGGCATGCCTGATAAGATCCAGATCAGGCTTGCCAGCTTGGAAACGGATCTGGCATGCCTGATAAGATCCAGATCAGGCATGCCAGCTTGGAAACGGATCTGTATCTTAAGTTGTTCTATAGATTTAAAAACAAAACAAGTTTAATTCAATTAAATTTAAATCTTTTATTGATTAATTACAAAATTTAGTTTACAATAATATAAATTTTTTTCACTTTCTTCTAAGCGTAATAATCGATGATCGTCCCAATTTCCGTCGTTTTAATTGCTGACGTTATACCTTTATTTTTTAAGCCGAATTTCAGCTTGCTCGTAAGAACCTATAAAAATTTGCATTAATTAATAATTTTAATGTAAAGTCATCATACTATACTTTATTCATAAATATAAGTCTAAAAAAACTAAAATAAATCACTTACAAGCGCTTCCATGAATTTCAACATGATATTGTGACAATTTTTTACCATTTCATGACGTTTTTGGCACTTTATTTTATTTGTAAACGGCTCTGACATATATGTCCAAGACATATGATTCAATTTTTCATTCCAAACTATCCATGACGTTGGAACAATAATTTCCTTTTGAGGTATTATCGATATAATCCCATTCGATATTTGTTTCAATATATTATCTGACCCGACAGACGTTGTCCTGACTTAACGTGACTATGGAAACGACAATCAAAATTGAAATTTCAAAATTAAAACAAAACTTAAATAAAATAATTTTATAGTTATCTTATTGAAGTAGAGTTTCCGTAGAAATGAGAAAATCAACACAAATTTTAACCAACTCCAAAAAAAAAATAAAATATCCAAATCCGTTCCTAGTCTGGTCCATGTCAGGCAAACCCTATATAATATGAATACTTTAACATTGGGCTTGCCAGGTGGATACCTGTTCAGGAACTGATCGGGTACCAGTCCGGCATGATTTAAAAACTTTTGAAATAATTTTATTATTTTGTTAAAAAAATATAATAATTAAAATTTATTTAATAGTTTAAAAGTTTAAAAAAATCCTACAATTGTGAGCTAACGTTAACCTAATCCGTTCCTAGTCTGGCCCATGTCAGGCAAACCCAATATATTGCAAACATTTTAACATTGGGCTTGCCATATGGATACCTGTTCAGGAACTGATCGGGTACCAGTCCGGCATGCCCGATCTGGCATGCCATACTCGTAACTGATGCGGACCAGATATAGTGTCCGGCAAACATCTGGCATTTTCTGCTCGGGTAAATGTTCATATACAAATTGGCCATATTATCTGAAATGTTATGCTTTCCTAATATTTTATTATGTTTTATTACCTATATTGGTTACAATTTACATTATATATATAATATATACAGTGTGTCTACTTAAGTTGGCTCCATATGGAAAACTTTTTTATTATAAGGTTTACGAAAAAAAGTTATCCTTTATAAAAATCTCTGCTTTCGAAAATATTAACATGCAGCTATTTACTTTTGACATCGAATGTACAGGGTGTGCAGAAATTGTAAAAGTTGGATAGGATTTTTTTTTCCACTTCAATTTTAAATTAAATTTTGCAAATCATACTTATAAAACACGTTATCTGTTATTCTAATTAACCAGTCATCCATCGTACTTCAAATGTTTATTTGCTGATTTGAAACATTTAATGAATGATATGTAAGAAAATAATGAATATAGAACATTTATTTTTCATACATTACAATACAAATACAATTATTATTGTTGACGTAAGTAACAACAGTTATCTTCAGTTCGTTTTTGCCTCAACGTATCTACCTTCGCGTTCCATACATGTAATTGTTCTTTTACAAAATTCTTTAAATCCACTCCTACATATCTCGGGAGTGATTTCTTGAACCGTTTCCCGTATAATATGTTCTATATGGTCTACATTTAGAACAAAAATATACAAAATTTAATGTAAAATTGAAGTGGTCAACACATTCCTATCGAACTTTTTCAATTTTTAGACACTCTATACATTTGATGTCAAAAGTGAATAGCTGAATATTAATATATTCGAATGTAGAGGTTTTTATAAAGAATAACTTTTTTTCGTAAACCTTATAATAAAAAAGTTTTCCATATGGAGCCAACTTAATTAGACACACTGTATATATATATATTTTTTTTATAGAATGATTAGTATAGTTTTTACTAGAGATACATACATATAAATAAACTTTACAAATTAAATGAGATAGATAGAGACATGACTAGAGCCATTTTTATGACTAGAGTCATAAAATAATAAAAATTAAATTTTATGATCCCAAA
This sequence comes from Nineta flava, assembly GCA_963920215.1. Lineage (NCBI taxonomy): Eukaryota > Metazoa > Arthropoda > Insecta > Neuroptera > Chrysopidae > Nineta > Nineta flava. The sequence continues at coordinate 1,378,120 of OY986045.1, forward strand.
CTTTGGTTGCAGCGTCTGTACTGAAAATATTTTATAGGCGGACTTCAATGTTGCTGCAACCATGTTCTGCGTCTATTTTGTACTTAACAGTTATTTTACTTCATGATTAAATGTTAAAAAATTTATGATTGATAATAAATTAAATTTTGAATAAGATGTGCTTGTAAATCAGAGGTGGGCACAGACAGCTCGTCTGAGCCTTACGGGCTCTCCATAAGCTGGGTGAGAGTAAGTAAAGAAGATATGTTTTGAAGCAAGACGGAACGATGTTTCAATACAGGTTGTCCCTACCGATTATTGCCCAATAATTTATTCAATAATTTATTACTTTTATTTTTTTTGAAAAACAAATTATGCGAAAAATAATTTCCACTACTACAAATAGTACTTTTCACTTTTTCAATTCAAAGTAGACTAACTCGAAGAACTCAAATTCCCACTTTATGTAAAATTTAACTTAATTCATCAAATTCCCATGACACTATACTGAGCATACTCCATACGAAGAAAAAATAATTAAATCAGGTAAATAATTCTTTATTAGTTCTCGGATATGAATAGTAAAATATTTAGACAAATTATTTGGAATTTCCAAAACTATAGTTCTATTTAAATTATCCTTTGCAAAAATTTCCCTCTTTTATTACAATGGTCCAGCGGTAAACTTAAAGGTTCAAAAGATTTATATATATATTTTTTATATATTTTTATTATATTCATACACAAATATGATATATACTAAAAAGATACATTTTATGACCCAAAATTCCAGAGTATGTATTGAATGCTGTATGTATTATTTACTTTGTATAATAGTGACCATAAAAAAGATTTGGTATTATTATATTTTTTCAGAAAATGTTTTAATTAAAAAAAGAAAATATTAATAATTGGTAGGTTACCCTGTATTAACTCTATCTCTCTTCCCTACCTCTCACTCAGAGCTTGGCCGAGTCAACTCTTGCCCACCTCTGTTGTAAATTGTAAGTAATTATAGGCGAATATATAAGGGGATTTTTACAAGGGAAGATTTTTCATACCAAGGTTTTATTAACCCTTCATAAATCACCCATATCTCAATGCTCTAAATTCTATATCGAGAATGATAAGAGATCGAGCGAACAGTTACTTAATTTAGTTATCCATTCTTAAAGAGCATATTGAAAACTTATGTTTGAAACATTTTTTTCGAAAACCCATTGAATTTGGAACAAAATTAATTATAAGTATCATAACTATGCCATACGTAATTATAGAAAATTCTATTTTTACTGTCGATTTGTATCGAATTCATTTCGATTTATTTTTGAAAAAAATGTTTTGAACGAAAGCTGTCAGTATTATTATAAAGAAGGTCCTTTAATAGAAACCATTCTTCCACCTCTTTTAAACTTTTACTGAAGATCGGAAGACAACTTTAAAAGGTAAACTGAATGATTTTTCCTCTGCGTTATGCCTACGACAAAAATATCATCAAAATTCCTTCAGCATAACTACATCGCTAGGTTTAAAAGTTTTAATGTATAATTCCACCCTAATTATTTATAGCGTACAGAATAATTTTGGCAAAGATCATTTTTTAAATTAAAATTTTGCATATAATATAGAAATTGTGTACAAAATTATTATTTTAAAAATAAAGATTAAAAAGTTTACGTGTTCTATCTACAAACAAAGTACCATTTTCAAAAACAAACAAATATTTTCAACAGACAGAAACAAACGTATATTATAGTGTTTTTTTGTTTTACCAGTTTCATAAAATTTAATAAAAATAATGTAAATGAATAGGTCTGTCAACCTGGAACCCGACTTTATCGGATTAACACCAATTTTGAACTGAATAAACTACAAACCCTACAATTAATTGTAGTAAGCTTCATTTGTTTGTAGTAACAAGATTCATCAAAATAAAAAAATTTTTAGTTTTTAAATAAAATATAATGATAGATTAGATAGATTGTAGAGGCTGCCCTGGACGGGCTATACTTCGACCATAAGGTCTATTGTGATGCCTAAGGATGTGAGGATGTGAGTGGAGTGGAAGGAATTTTTGAGTTGCCTAGGAATTGGTAGGATATGCGACTGCAGCCGACTCTGATAGGGACTATGCCGATATTCATCTGGAGTTCGTGAAGGAAACTGCAGAAAACCTTCTTAAGGATAGCCGGTTACTTCGTTCTTGTCCATACGCCGACAGTTGAGTCAATCAACCGCCCCTTTTTTGTTATTATAATTGACAAACTGCCGGTGTCGAAATTTGAACCCATAACCTCCCAGTTTCCAAGTAGACATACTGCGCCGACATAACGCCTTAAATCGCTCGGCTACTTGGACTGAAAAAGATAATGATAATAATAATAAGAAAGAGGGATACCGCATACGGGTCCCTAGCACCTAGATCAAGGGGTCCTCTGTGCCCAAGATAATGATAATGATAAAGATAATGATATAAGATAATGATAGTATCGTGAAAAAAATTATTGGAGTATTTCTAGAATCGTTTGTAGTTTATAGTTTTATCAAAAAAAATTTTATTTATGAATGCCCAAGAAAACATCTAAGCACGGTAATGGGAAAAAATGTTATTTACAAACTACAAACCCTACAGTTGATTGTAGTAAGCTTCATTTGTTTGTAGTAACAAGATTCTTCACACTAAAACAATTAAGGACGTTCATCCATGAAGCTTGATAGTAGATACAAATTTTTTTTTTAGTGAATTGAGTAGCTCAATTCAGTAGTTATCCTCCCTCAAAAATTTAACACCTGTTGACGATCATTTCAAAGAGTAATTATCGATTAAAAATCAAACTTTTAACACAACGTCTTATGGAGAACAGAATTTTTTTGTACTTAAAATTAGAATAACTATATTATTAAAGTAGACACCATCATGAATAATGTTTATAAATATTCTTTGATGTATGCAGTTTATATAATTGCATTAAAAAAATGGTGTTGACGAACATTTGAATTAATTATTTAATAAAATTAAAACTTTTTTGTTAGGTTTGTTTTTGCCACCATATTTTGAAAATTGGTGAACACACACACTTAAATAATATACACATACACACAAATATAAAACATAGTTTACTGTCAGATCTGTCACGTTAAGTCAAATTAATTTCTAATTTACTGGTATTTTTCAATAAATACTTTTAAAATATTTATAACAAATAAAAAAAAGGTTATAAATCGTTGTAAGATTATTGACATACTTTACAACTTTTTTAAAATCCTAAATAAATTTTATTAAAGATAGTACTCATTTGACTTCAGCGTAGCAAATGAACGTCCTTAATTGTATTCAAATTAAAACATAATGATAGTACCATGAAAAAAAACTATTTTGGTATTTTTTAAACCGTATGTAGTTTACTCTAACCAATGATTGAGAAGTAGTTCCCACCAGCCTTCTTTACATTCTGTGCACTAACTTCTATATATGGATAGCTGATACTATAGTCCGCCATTAACACCCTTAGAGCATATATCATCGCCAATCTACTGAGAGAGGAAATCTACTGAGGTTTAATTTAGTTCTCACCTCTATATTTTCTGTCTTGACCGAACCTGACTCTATATTTTGAACTTTTTTTCATAGGTATCAGCGATCCAATTCACGATACTATTATTAGCTTTTATTGGAACAGAATTAATTGTTTTATTTTGATGAATCTTGTTACTACAAACAAATGAAGCTTACTACAAAAAAATTGTAGGGTTTGTAGTTTATTCAGATCAAAATTGGTGTTAATCAGATAAAGTCGGGTTCCAGGTTGACAGACCTTAAATGAATATGTTAAAATTATTATTTCGATGCTCTGTGTTTTCATAAAATGATAAAATAAATTTTTTATTGTTTTTACAATTTTTATATTACCTTTTATTTGTAAGAATTTTTATTAAGAATGAACAATGTTGTCAATTGTGCCTGCTGATTGACAATGTTTATTAGATAATAGACATTTTATATTGCCCTCAGCGTCTATCAAAATACCCGACGATATAGTTACACGCAATCAAATTTATAAGAGTTTTCAAATCAAATTTATTAACGATGAAAAATTTCGCGGTATATTACAATACGTGACGTAATAGCTATATATATATATATATATATATATATATATATATATATATATATATATATATATATATATGTATATATATATATATACCGTCTGTTTAGTTTACATCTTCGTATAATAGATCTCTCACGAGTATGAGAGAGTACATATGTATACATTAAGCAACGTGTATGAGAAGGAGGTTTTATAGGTTCGAGTGGTTGGTGACCACTCGAACATTTATGAAAAATATGCTTGTTTATCAAACCTATAAGACCTTCTTCTCATACACATTGCTTAATGTATACATTGCTTAATGTACTCTCTCATACTCGTGGGAGATCTATATATATATATAGCGGCCAAGTAGCCGCGCTTGTTAAGGCGCTCACTTGGAACCGGAAGGTTATGAGTTCGAATCCCAACATCGGCAGTTTGTCAATTAAAAAAAATTAATGGGGCGGTAGATTGACTAAACTGTCGGCGTATGGACAAGAACGAAGTAACCGGCAGTTTCCCTTCACGAACTCCAGATGAATATCGGCATAGTTCATATCAAAGTCGGCTGCAGCCGCACAACCTACCAATTCCTAGTCTGCATATGAATTCCTTGTCCTCCACTCACATCATATAAAAATGTATAGTTTAAAAAATTAATAAAGGTAGAAAAAGAATGATGTTAGTGGCCTCTGTTATAGACCGTGGTGTCTCAGAAACGGAGGTAAAACCCCATTATTATATATATATATATATATATATATATATATATAGTCTAGCGGGTAATTCATTTTGATATAATTTTGATATGCTGGGAATGTTCATCCCAGAGTTGTTTTTTTGGATTTCACTTTGGGCTATGTGGTATGTATTTATGATTCCATATCGAAATAGTAGTGCATGTTTTATTGAATAAACATGCCAGTAGATGCACGTAGCTCAAAATTAAATTTAGATGACGAAGAAATGGCCAATTTATTCATAACGGTCTTGCAATGTGGACAAGTGAAAGCGTTTTTACAAAAAATCGTAGCAAAGAAGTAAGAAACAGTAGCAAAGGAAACACAGTTATATTATTAATAGAAATTGAAAAATTGAAAGCAGATAACCTACAATTGCTGCAGCTTATCACCACCATGTGGTGACAACTAACAACTCATCTGTCATCAAAAATATAAACATAAATGCTGACAATGCTGAAACTAAACATAAACAAAATTTGTCAACACAAAATAATAACAAACAACAAAGTGAGCAAACCTGAATTTGAAGATGATGAACATGGATTTACCACTGTTACATACATAAAGAAACGGCAACAACCTGTCAGAGGAAATGGACCACAATCAAAAGAACTTCAGTTTGCTGAATCTAAAGTGTCGGTTTTCTTAGGACGCTGTACCACAAAAACAAGCGTGACAAATGTTAAAAACTTTTTAAATGAAACGTACCCAGGTCATGAATTTCTTGTGGATAGTTTGGAGAGCAAAGGAAAATTTGGAAGCTTCCGAATTCCGGTGTTGATCCTAAATTGCAGAAAGATATATACGATCAAAATAAATGGCCAAAAGGTGCAATAATAAAACGTTATTTTTTGCGAGGGACAATCAGCTATGTTTGATTAGGTATTTTTCTATTAATAAACTATTAATTTCTAAAAATATTTCAGTGACAAATAATATAAAAAAATTATCAAGCGATTGAATAAACCACCTTTCATTAATTCACACAAACATTTGAGGATTAAATAATAAGATGAATGAATTTGAAATTTTTTTGCAAGCTGACAATATTAGGGGTGATATTCTGTGTTTCACAGAACACTGGCTAAACAATGATGGAATACTATACAAAAGTAGAAGGATATAATCTTAGTCCATACCAGTGTTGCCAACCCGAATTCTGATTAGGTGGTAGATATCATTTCAAAAGTTGGTTGATCTAGCACCTATATTTTTTGCAAAGTTGGTAGATATATCACCAATTTTTTCTAGAGAATCTATAATTTTCTAGAGAATCTATATTAAAAATGTGATACACTTAGTTCATTTTTCGATTGGATAAGAAATATTTCACTAATTTTTATTAGGGAACCAAGGACAAACCAAAAAAGATCACCAATGTTCAAAATAAGAATAAAAAATTAAAAGAAATAAAAAACGAATCATAAGTCTACTATATACTATAATTTATATAGTATAGTTTAGTAAACTATATACTATAGTTTATCATATAATTTTTGTCAATTTATTTAATTTATTTAACATCTTAGGTGCGATATTTTCTGAGAACAGCTTTTCTATTATGTTTCTAAAGTAAAACTAGTTTGAGTTGCGAAATATTTCATGGTCTACTTACTTAAAGGTTTTGAATGTTTTTAGGGTAAAAATATAAGAAAAAAAAGTATAATATCTAGAGCACGGTAGTGCGCAAGGCCGAGTTTTAAGGGACACTTTGGACTTCTCACTACAGTGCTATATCTTATCGTTAATTTAGGCTCATTTTTTGGGTGCTGTATCTTTTGAACGGAAAGAGCTACAGGGTTGATATTTCGAATATAGATACTTTACGGAATTATAAGAACCAATGTTTTCAATCAATGTTAACGAATTAACCGTTAAAAAGTTATTTCACTTCAAAAACGCAAAATTCGCGGGAACGCCCACAATTCTTGGTAACTAATAGATCAAAATGATGAGCTACTTCCAGATATGCTGTAAAGTTGATATTGGGCATGTAGATAGCTGTAGTACCCAAACCGACGGGAAAATTGCGAAAACTGGAAATTTGTATCGGAAAAGTGGAAAATTGAACATTTTTTTGTTTTAAGACTAGTTCAACGCAAACTACCATGTAGAAATCGATATATCATATATACCTATTAATTTTTATACCATATAGAAATAGACATTGCAATTTGAATACAGCAGTATGCGTTGATTTTAAAAGTTAAGCAACGGAAGCCTCGGAAAATTGGAAAAACATCCTCCAAAATTATGTTTTTCTGTTCTATAAATGCTATAAAGTTTGAATTTTCACTAATCGACCCGAAATAACGTCAAAATTAACAGAATATTTTGAAAAATTTCATTACCTACATCGCAACCACACCGAAAATGGGAAAAACATCCCTAAAACTTACCTCTTTACTTCTATTCATGATAGAAAGATCAGTTTTTTTCCTTCACAACCCTTCGAACTTGGTAAAAACACCCCCAAAACCAACCTTTTTGTTCTATACATACAACAAGATGCAGTTTTTTGCAATCGACGCTTAATAGCTACAAATTAGGAAGTTATTTCGAAAAACTTAATATATTTTTTTGCAAACTCCCGAAAAATTGAAAAAACACCCCCAAAATTACGTTTTTCAGTTCTATATATGATGAAATGATGGAATTTTGACCAATCGACCCGAAATAAAGTCAAGTTAACAGAACACTTTGAAAAATTTTTTTACCTATAACGCAAACCTCCGAAAATGGGAAAAACACCCCTTAAACTGCCTTAAGGCATTTTGATCAGACTAAAAATATGACCGCTAGAGAGTGATTTATGTAGTCTAAGGAAATTCGCTAAGTTGACGCAGCTCCTGCGTAACGAATTTTTTTTTGTGAAGTGGAGCCAACGGGTCAAGTCATTTCTTCAAAGACTATAACGTTGATAATCAATTATCTGTAATAAACGATTAGTTTAGAAGTCATAATCGAAACAAATCAAATAACATCTTATATATACTAAATTTTATATAGTTATTTTAATAAAAAATATATCACTCTTATTTCACATTAATTTGTGGCGTTTTAATAAAAGGCCTATGATATATGATCGATGAATATTATTATCAATGTATAAAATTTATGCTTTCTTTTCAGTTTTCTTTGGCAATAACACTGCTTGAATATTTGGTAATATACCGCCTTGAGCAATTGTTACAAATTATAACAATTTATTTAATTCTTCATCATTACGAATTGCTAATTGAAAATAAACTGGTTTATTTTTAAACAACTTGTTTACTTAAAAAAAGTTACATTGTAACAATACAATAAAACAATCAATGTTTTCTATTTGGAGTATTAAAACATACTGATATATTAATTTAGCTATTTTTTATTTAAATACTAAATGTCTATCTAATGAAAAAGGAGGCGGTAACCTTGTCAACAAATCAGATCGATATATGCTTCATATGTTATTTTAATTACAATTAAAGTTGTTAAATTTTCCGTTTGTAAGAAAAGTTTTCGAGAAAATCTTAATAAAATAGTTGCTTCTTAATAAGTGATGATATGGGATAAAGGACCGAGCTATTTACAAAGTAAATAGATCCAGACTTCATATAATAGTTGCTCCTTAAAAATTGATGATATACGAGAAAGGACCGAGCTATTAACAAAGTAAATAGCTCTAGCCTTCAAATAATAGCTGTTCCTTAAAAAGTGATGATATCCCATAAAGTTTCGAGCTATTTACAAGCTAAACAGCTCGGTAAACTATTTATTAAAAAAATAAATGAGGGGTAAATTAATTAAGTATAAGAAAAAATTTGGTTGAAATTTATGTCGTAAGTTTTCCCTTAGTATGTTTTTAAAATTTTATAACGCGGCAAGTTTTAAAATATTTGAAATCATCAGAAAAATTAACTTGCCGCGTCATAAAATTTTAATAAAAACATAGTTTACAAAATATTGTACAGAATCTCATATATGTTAGGTATACAAGTGTTACACATTTAATTGTTTTATTAATAAAAACACAAAAATTGCAGGACAATTTTTAATGCGTGTTACCTCAGCACTCCGTCATTTATGAATCGATTTTGAATTTTTTGTTTTAAAGGGTTTGATTTCCCATTGTCCCCAATATTATACTAAAACCATACTATATTGATGTCTTAGCCCTTCAGAAAGCGAGCAGAGCCAGTTGACGTAATATAACGCGAAGCGGTCTCCTTTGTAAATGTGAATCTAAAATGAGTAAAGTATCGCGAAGCGAAAGAAACGCGTAGCATATGCGAAGAGAAACAAAACGCTACGCATTTTGTGCGATGCCTTCGGCTTCGTATATTTAAGCCTTTCAAAAATGATTGATATCCGACCAAAAACATAAATGTAAGAAAGGGCCGAGTTTTCGGGAAAATCCTTAATGTAATAGTTCCTTCTTAAAAAGTGATGATATGAGAGTAAGGACCGAGCTATTTACAAAGTAAATAGCTCTAGACTTCATATAATAGTTGCTTCTTAAAAAGTGATGATATGGAAGAAAGGACCGAGCTATTTACAAAGTAAATAGCTCTAGACTTCAGATAATAGTTGCTCTTTGAAAAGTGATGATATCCCATTAAAGAGCCGAGCTATTTACATAGTAAATAGCTTGGTAAACTATTAACTAAAAAAATTAATGAGGGGTAAATTGATTAAATGTAAGAAAAAATTTTGTTCAAATTTATTTCATAAGTTTTTTCTTAGTATGATTTTAAAATTTTATAACGCGGCAAGTTTTAAAATATTTGAAATCATCAGAAAAAAAAACTTGCCGCGTTATAAAATTTTAAAATCATACTAAGAGAAAACTTATGAAATAAATTTGAACAAAATTTTTTCTTTCATTTAATCAATTTACCCCTCATTAATTTTTTTAGTTAATAGTTTACCAAGCTATTTACTATGTAAATAGCTCGGCTCTTTAATGGGATATCATCACTTTTCAAAGAGCAACTATTATCTGAAGTCTAGAGCTATTTACTTTGTAAATAGCTCGGTCCTTTCTTCCATATCATCACTTTTTAAGAAGCAACTATTATATGAAGTCTAGAGCTATTTACTTTGTAAATAGCTCGGTCCTTACTCTCATATCATCACTTTTTAAGAAGGAACTATTACATTAAGGATTTTCCCGAAAACTCGGCCCTTTCTTACATTTATGTTTTTGGTCGGATAGTTTCTTTACTAACAATACATATTTTGATTAAATAATTCATAATGTTCTTGGGTAGGTACAGGTTTGGTATGTGGTAGCCCCTACAGAGTATCAGTAGACTGTTTGTTTCGGCTAGAAGTCTTTAATAAATTAACTGCTGAAAACAGTCTCTCAACATTGGCACTACGATGCGGAAGCACAAGCAATTTTCTCACGAACTGGCTCAGTAAAGGAAATATTTGTGTGTGATCACCTGTTTTAATTTCTGAAACATGACGCCAGGAGTTTTCAATCCTGATGTTTTCCTCGGTTGTAAAAGGGAAAGTTGCGTTTCTTAAAAGTCTCCATTCTCGATCTAATTCAGTCAAATTTAAAGGGCATAAATTTGAAAAGAAAATTATAGCCGCTATAAATTTTTGTTTAGTTTTTACAAAAACAATATTTACCTGGAAATATGTTGTGAATGTTTTTTTGAATCCTCAATTAAACATTGAGGATTCACAAAAGTTAGATTTTTTAATCGATGTCTTTGTAAATCTTGAAATGGGAAGCCAGATTATAAACAACGTATAATATATATATATATATATATATATTTATAGATATAAAATTTCATGCTTCCATAAACATTGTTAGAGAGTTGTATTTAAAAATATTTAAAAAAAATTACAAACATTAAGTGCAAATGATTTTTGGGTAACCTGTCCAACAAGTAATCACATTAATATAATCAAATATAATTAAACCATTATAAATAAAACAAATATTAGAAAATTCCGTAGAATCACTTTATTTGACTAGTGTCGGAACACAGTTCCTTCTTCAGAACAAAAAAAATTCAAATATTTGTTTTATTTATTATGTATTTATTATGTTTATTATGTATTTAATAATTATAATGGATTTTCGTCAAGTAAAACGACCCATTCAATACAAAATATAAATAAACCGTTATTCATGAACTTTACTAAATTGTGCATCAATTTTCTGTAAATTGCAATAGTAATCTAGCATGCAATGTGGAAAAATCTAGAGAAACCTGCAGCATTAACATAATTAAAGCTTATTAGGGGTTTATTTACGCACGGAATATCAGCTTTGAGTAAATAGACGTTAGTTGTAATGAGACTATAGTCTAATAGTAATACATGAAACTTAATGTTTCTATTCAGTACCCGGTGTCACAAAAAATTATTCGATTGTGAAAAAAATCTTATCCGCACCGTCACCACGTAGACTTTGATGAATTTTTAAAATCCATAATTCGAACACGTAAATCGTACCGAGAATATTTAAAAGCATTGAAATTTGACAATTTTCAACCTTTCTGATATCAGAATTTTTCAGCCTTCAACTTTTTTGATGTCTCAATGTATCATGTCGCCTAGCGAGATAATGATACCATGCGCCTTCTTTGTTTGATTTCTAATTAACATACGATTTCTTACTATCCGATTTCCCATATACTGTTCGTATATAGCCCGTTTTATCTGACAGAAGATTACTTAAATTTTCTCTGGTCCTCACAACTCCATAGTGGACAAATATAAAAGAATTTTATTTAGGTTCAAAATATAAAGCCAATGCATTTAAATCTATAATCATATCAATTAAGAAGTTTCGATATCATTTTCAAAATATGCATCTGAACATAAACGAGATGAAGGTTATTAAAATAATCAAAGAGAACTCTAGGTTTTTTGAAATGAAATAAATGAGATGGTCTAATTATTTGATTTTTTGAGGATACGACCGGCATGTGCTGAGGTTTTGACTCTGTAAAATTCAAATAATCCAAAGCATTTTGAAAATGCCGAATATTACGTTGTTAGAAGATACTGTACAATGCCAACATATTCATTCGATTAAGAAAATATAACAAACAAAATATTGAAGTTTTACTGGTTTATTAATCTACCTTCGGTTTCATGAAAATTTCATATTTCATAAAATGTATTTGTCTTATAAAATGATTTCATATGTTATATTATTGTTTTCTTTTTGTTTCAGGTATGTTGATTGTAAACAATAACTAGCCATTGAAAATTCGAGTGTAACAATTTAAATATCAATGTAAGTTTTATTTGTTATTTCATTTTACTATCTATTTCATTAAAATATACTTATCAATGGTTTTTAAACGATTCTGCGAAAAGAGCCTTCTTGTATTTCTTATTAACCCGACTTCAAAAAAGGAGGATGGTTCTCAATTCGTCTGTATTTTTTTTTTTTTTTTTTTTATGTGTGTCACCTCAGAACTCCGTCATTTTGAACCGATTTTGAATGTTTTTTTTTTGTTTTAAAGGGTTTGGCTTCCCATTGGTCCCATTGTCACCAAATCGCATTCTGATGAGGGGATCTCCGAGAAATCGAGGAAAATCCTCATTTTATATGTGATAACCGATAACCGATTTCTGCGAAATTTTTTTTTTTTTTGAAAGGGTATACTCATTCATAATGGGAAAATAAGAAAATTTTTTTAAAAACCGACTTCAAAAAAATTTTTTACAAAAAAAAAAAACCGACCCAAAAAAAAAAATTTTTACAAAAAAAAAACAAAATGCTTGTAAAAAAACTGAAAATCTGTTATAAAAAAATTCACTAAAAATTAGTTGGTCGTTTAGTAGGTACCCATATTTAGACAAATAAAATTAGTTATAGAACTTCAAAGTCACTAAAAAGCGAGAAATAAAACCTATTTTGACAAAATGGAAACCCGACTTCTAAAATCAAATATTCTATAACAAAAGATGCACTAAAAAGTAAAAAAATAATTGCATATTCTTGTGCCAATTTTAGTTCACCAAAGCAAAAATTTTTAAATATATATGTACAATTATTGTTATTTTTGGAAGCGGTGTCCAAAAGTTATGTGAATTTCTCTATGCTGACACCGCCTCCAAAAATAACAATAATTGTACAGATATATTTAAAAATTTTTGCTTTGGTGAACTAAAATTGGCAAAGAATTTGCAATTATTTTTTACTTTTTAGTGCATCTTTTGTTATAGAATATTTGATTTTAGAAATAGGGTTTCCATTTTGTCAAAATAGGTTTTATGATTTCATGTATTTAATATTTTAAATCTTGTCCTTCAGATTGCTTTACAATAAACGAGTATGTTGGTTTATAAAAATCCGAAAAATAGAAGGTAAATAGACATAATGAACGCATAAAATTGAAGAATATTTTCGGATAAGTGTTGTACATGAACACAAAATGCAAAAATTCAAATCAATTTTTAAAATCTTAATAGTTGTAAGATTTTAATTTTTATGAAAACAATTCGTACTTTAACAACTAGGTATATCCAACTTCCATGCCCAGCAAATTGATTTGGGTATAATTTCACCAAATATTATAGTGAAAATTTTAAAACTATAAAGATCCTGACTGATAATATAGATTGAGAATCACGCAGTATGTCTAAATTCCGAGAAAAAAGTAACCAAACTATTGTTCGTTATATTATACTTACACGAATCCACAACTACGTTTCATTCACATAATAAATATAGGTAATCAAAAGACTGTTTCTGCGCAAATCGCTCTTTTGAAATTGATTATTTAGTTGAGATTGATTTTTGATCAATTTTGATGAGATTGAAGTTTTTTTGAAATAGGATATTCGTATGAAATATATGTTTTTGTACACTATTTAAAATTATAATTGCTCCAATTCCCTGAACTGTGCAAAAATATATATATTGTCTACTTCAAAGAAACTTTCAAAAACCAAGTAAATATTTCAAAATCAACTAAATATTTCAAAAACAAAATAATCGTATTGATTAAAATTTTAACCATATATTCGACCTTATCTCATTTTTAACCCGACTTCAAAAAGAAGGATGGTTCTCAATTCGTCTCTATTTTTTATTTTATTTTTTCATTTATTAACCGATTTTGAATTTTTTGTTTTTGTTTTAAAGAGTTTGATTTCCGATTGACCCCATTGTCATCAAATCGCATTCTGATGAAGGGATCCCCTGGAAATCGAGGAAAACCCTCATTTTATATGTGATAACCGATTTCTGCGAAATTTTTGTTTTTTGAAAAGATATACTCATTCATAATGGGAAAATAAGAAAATTTTTTTAAAAACCGACTTCAAAAACATTTTTTACAAAAAAAAACCGACCCCAAAAAAAAAATTTTTACAAACAAAAAACAAAATGCTTGGAAAAAAATTGAAAATCTGTTATAAATCTGTTAATAAAAAAATGCACTAAAAATAAAAATAAAAACGGATAAAAAAAATGTGTTATAAAAAAATGCACTAAAAATTAATTGGTCGTTTAGTAGGTCTACCCATATTTAGACAAATAAAATCAGTTATAGAACTTCAAAGTCAGTAAAAAGCGAGAAATTAAATCTATTTTGACAAAATGGAAACCCGACTTCAAAAATCAAATATTCTAAAATAAAAAATGCACTAAAAAAATAATTGCATATTCTTGTGCCAATTTTAGTTCACCTAAGCAAAGATTTTTAAATATACATGTACAATTATTGTTATTTTTGGAGGCGGTGTCCAAATTTTATGTGAATTTCTCTATGTTGACACCGACTCCAAAAATAACAATAATTGTACATATATATTTAAAAAATTTTGCTTAGGTGAACTAAAATTGGCACAAGAATATGCAATTATTTTTTTACTTTTTAGTGCATTTTTTGGTTTCGAATGTTTGATTTTTGAAGTCGGATTACCATTTTGTCAAAATAGGTTTTATTGTTGAACTAATAACTGCCCTCGTTCTTTGTGAATACTAATAACTGTGAATTAACGTGTTATTTTAATTAGGAATAAAATTGATTATATCTTTTCGGATTCTGACCCCAATAAGGAGCTAATTCTAGTTTTTCTAATTTTTGAGCTAGTTTTATCCGACTATTAACAAAACTAATTAACCATACCTTTGAAATCAATGATTAAATTATACCATATAAAAAATTATAATGTGTATAAAGAAAATGTTATCCGTATGTAATGTAAAACTCATGATGATTCGGGCAACCGGAAATCTGTTATAACGTTGATAAAGTAAATAAAGTAACCGAAGTAGAGCAAGCAAGCAAGCATACACATCACACACACACACACAACACACACAAAGTTACACCATATAGGGAGATTGTTCTTTTTCAATATTATTTCAATATAAAAACCACCGGATATCAGAACAATTGACTATACTACAACAATCTTATACTATCACGGATATTCATAGAGGAATTTACTTTATGTAAAGCACGTATAGTACTTTCATATACATACCATAAATAACATATTTAGGGCTGTAGTCGGCTAGTCTCATATATAGAACAAGAAGAACATTCTAAGAAAGTGAATTGAATGAACATGAAATGTAATTTGAGGAACAAATGAATTTGTTTATTGGCTAGTAGTTGTCAAAAAAGCATATATGTGTTTACTTATAAAGTTTCTTCAAAGGCTATAGATTAAAATCGATTTTTTGTTATTTAACTTTTTGTCATTATATAACAATAGGTTGACCAAGCAAGGTTTGGTGATTATCGGTGTCATATACATAAGGAAGCGTGGTTTTTAGGAGTAATAAACAATAGCAGTGACGATCAAAGTAGTGGCGCTAGACCCTTAAGCCCACCGTAACATATAGTAGGTAGGAAATCGTTTTAAAAGTTAAGTTTTTTCTTGTTAATGTTTAAATATTGCCTTGAACTATATTTAAACATTAGTAACATTTATATTAATCTTATAAAAATTTTTTTACTGAAATATTACTAATTGTTGTATTCGCTAGTAAAGTATTTTTGGCGGGCTACCTCTCGTGTTTTTATTTTAAATTTAGGTTCTGTCAAAACTTTAGTGTCATATATTACAAATGCGTTTTAATGATTGAATAAAAATAAATATAATAATAAATATAATATTTTATTAGTTATTTAATTTAATTAGTTATTGAATAAAATGGGAAAAAAACCATCAAATCGAAAGTGTTGTATTATTGATTGTGAAAATACATCAATTTTTTTACGTTGGCAATCAGAAATGCATTGTGATAATTGTTTATAAGTAGTTGACATTTGTTTATTTCTTGTAGTTGATATTTGTTTTAACTTATTTTTTGAGCTCTTTTGGCCTGGTGTTTTTCTTAAAACTCAACCAAACATTCACTGAGAATCATTGACATCAATCTCTTCATACATATTAGAAACGTGAAAACTAGTATATAATTTTGTACCTTTAGAAATACTTTTTTTTCTAAAAATATCTAATTGTACTTCTTGAAAGCCGCTCATAAATTTTTTTACCGACATTGTATGTAATTATTCCTTTATCGTTAAAATTAAAGTTGACATTTTACATATCTATCCGTATGTTTACTAGTTTTGACAGAACCAAAATTTAAATTAAAAAACACGAGACGGCACAGAGGTCGCCTGCCAAAAATATTTACTAGCGTATTCACAAAAATCTTTTACATGATTTATTATAATAAATATATTTCATGTTTACTGATAGGAAGTGTCTAATTGCACATTATTGTGTAGGTATTCTCAAAACATTAAATTATTGTTAACATTGTTGTTGTGGAAATGATTCCAAAGATTTATTTTAAAAGATCCAATTTTTCATAACAGTTCTACTGAATTCTTGATTTATAACAACCTTCGGTTGTAATGAATGCCCGGTTGATAAAGATTCAAATGATATGTTGCCTATTTTGATCGATTGGAAAATATATGTATGTTTTTACATATATTATATAGTTTTGAGAAGACCTTTTGCAAAAATTAAAGTAAACAGCTCTCATTTTCAATGCCTGTGTCGAAATTTCGAAACCCCATTGTACCCTACTTTGATTTTTTATGCGCATAACTTCTGACACCTGTCATCTGATTAGGGATTTAATATTCAAACATTTTTTGTACGTTATACATAAGTAACCGTTGTGAAATTACATGAAGCACACGATGGTCATTCGAGTATTTCGTACCACACATTTTGTTTTTATATTTTTCAATTCGAAATCAATTTATTTGATAAATTTCAAATGTATAACACACTCGATATATTTTTAACAAAATTTATTTTCTTATTTCATAAGCAACGTTTTTGCTATTATTGATAGGTTCTATAAAAAAATATTTCCGTATTTTTGAATAATTTATTGATATATGTGACTTCAGTTAACTACTGATGTATATGAAATTTTTTATATATAATTAAATATCGAAATCAATACTATTGTGCTGAGTTATATTCAGCAATGATTTTGTGATGTGTTGCCTTATTCCCACAGAATGTGGCTTTACAAACGTTGGTTGGTTTAGAAATGAGTCCAATTTATGTGTTGAAAAATTCCGCAATTTAAATTTTACTTTTTAGCGAATTTTCTGAAAGGAAATAGAGCTATTGGTCTCGTACCGGCTTCAAAATTTTGCGAAAATTTCTTCAAATGTTCATCGATCTTACCTAGTAGATGGCGAAAATGATGAAATTTGGTATTTGAGGTGCTTTTGGTATTCAAAAGGTCAAGTTCGTTAATGGGTAAAATCAGGGGAAAGGGGGATTTGGAGGGAGAGGGAAACACAAAATTTGACATATCTCCCTTAATATTCCAAAAATAGAAAAATTTATAAGAAGTAAAATTGTAAGTACTAAGTTTTACTGTAATTTTGTTTCTTATCATTTTTTCTGTTACACATATATATTTACAGAAATATTGACGGTTTAAGATTGAAAATTAAATTCCTTAATATCTCTGCACACATTAGAGTTTTAGCAAAAATGATAAGGAGGTGAATTGTAGCAAATTTGATTTTCTACAACTTTATTTGTTACGCATTTTTCGATTGTTCTAATATTAAGGGAGATATTTTATATTTTGTGTTTTCTTCTTTCTTTATACCCCCCCCCCTCCATTTCCCTCGACGTATGTCATTTATGAATAAAATTGGCCTTGCAAATACTAAAATCATATTTCATTTTGATCAGACTATAATTGTGACCGTTAGAGAGTGATTTATGTATTAAAAGGAAATTCGCTAAGTTGAAGCAGTTCCTGCGTAACGAATTTTTATTTTTTATTAATAAAATTGGCCTTGCAAACACTAAAATCATATACGAAATTTTATTTTGATCAGACTAAAATTGTGACCGCTAGAGAGTGATTTATGTATTCTAAGGAAATTCGATAAGTTGAAGCAGCTCCTACGTAACGAATTTTTTTTTTTTATTTTGTGTTTTCTTCTATCTTTATGCCCCCTTTCCCCTTGACGTATATCATTTGTTAATAAAATTGACCTTGCAAATACTAAAATCATATACGCCATTTCATTTTGATCACACTAAAATTGTGATCGCTAGAAAGTATTTATGTATTCTAAGGAAATTCGCTAAGTTGATACAGCTCCTGCGTAACGAATTTTTTTTGTTTGGTTTTAAATAAATGCATAGTTTAATTTATTATCAATTTTGTTTGAATACTTTAAGATAGAAACATTGTGTTATTATAAAAGTCGATATAAAGAGTCGATATATGTGTATAAAAAGTCGATATACGTATATGTTAATTTTAAATGAAATAAAAATAAATATATTTCACGTACGTGCTGGTTATAGTAGTAGTGATGCATAAAAATGTATACTTTATATCATTTTTATATCTGTACTTTTCACATTAAAATATTAAACTTATAATATTATATATAAACCAGCCGTGTGCCCGATGGAATTTCTTATTCCTTTTTCTCAAATAAAAAAGCCTTAACACCAACTTCGACGTTTCTAACATAAAAAATGATGCATTTCGCATACAAACTTTCGTCCCTTGTTTTGCCCATTCAGGGGATTAATTTCCGAAATCATTGATACAATTAGCTTTTTTTATACAGAAATCTAAACACCAACTTTCATATTTCTAACTTAAAACATGAAAAATTCTTATTCGCTTAGGTAATGAATTTTCAGAAATGATGATACAACTGACTTTTATTTATAAACAGAATTGACTTTTATATATAACTGACTTTTATATATAAATCTACAGGCCGGCTGATAGACAACGAACAGCCTAAACCGGTGGGTTTTAAAAACGTGGAAGTTGGTGTTTGGGCTTCTGTTTAGAAATAAAAGTATGAAAGAAAAACTACAGATTTGGTTATAACAGTTTGGTGAATAATAATTTTAGTAAATAATGATTTTCTATAATATCTATTGGACAATATCACTAGTTGAGATATAATTTTTGAGAAATACAATATAATATTTCTAAACTGTAGTTTTGTAAACAACTGAGACCAAATTGAAATGAAATTTTGTTTAAACTGTCGTATAAGGAATTCAAAAAAATATATACGATTGAAAACAAGACTTTATACTAAAAATTATTGATTGAAATTTTTATGAAACAAAACTAATTGAAAACAAAAAAATTTAAGAAATTTAATTAGAATGCTCAAAACGCAACGTTTTAGTTTTTCATTCGTACATGCCAATTTTGATATACTCATAATATGTTTTTTTTAAGTTTCTCTTTCTAGAGATGTTCTTGGTAGGTACCATTATTTAAATCTTTTGAAAAAGAACCCTGAGCAAATAATTTTTTTTTTGTTAAATGATAATCATACGGCGTCAAAACTCGCGATATCATTTCAAAATTTTATAATTGGCGTGTGTCTTATTTGTTCGGCTTTCGGAAAAATAAACGTTACTAGTATAGTTATAATAAATTTCTATTTGACTTGTACCAAGAGTATCTGCTACTGTTTTTTCGATATTTCAATCGGCTTCCGAGATATTTCAATTTTTATTGAAAATTCTCATAACGTGCCAAAAGATGTAAAACTTCTTTTTTCGTAAACCGATTATACATTCTATAGTAAGTACATGTCAAAACACATTTAACAAATAATATTAAGTTATGTTAACCCAAGTGACCCATTTAATACGAATGAACGTTTTTGTGGCATCTCCTCACTGTATTCGTATGTTGCGCAAGGAGTGTAAAACCCGACATAATTTTACAGTGTGTTTGAGTTGATATATGTATGGATATATGTGTTAGAATAACAAAATAAAAAGATAACCAAAAATTGCATAAAATTGCTCCTAAGGTTTAAAAGTTTAACATCCAATTGATCTTCGTTCTTAAGTTATCCTGTTCACGCACATGCTTAGACATTTGGAACCAGAGAAACGTTGACTAAATAAAACAGCGGCAGATGCATTAGATGATTGGCTTAATAAAATCATGTTATGTACCATATAAACAGAATGTGCCTTTCGTAATACATATCCGATCAAAAATAAAAATGAAAAACTGGATTTTTGGGTTAATCCTTAATATAATATTTTCTCCTTAAAAAGTAGTGATATGGAAAAGAGGGTCAAGTTATTTTCAAAGTGTAAGAAAATGAACATTAGATATTTAGTTTGTATTAAATATTTTATCTTGGCAAGATTAAAGATTTTAAAGTATTTAAATAAATTTTTAATTAAATTAAATACTGATATGAAAAAATTAACTCGTCAACCAAGAATCGAACCTCGGGCCTGGATATCTGGATATCTAGAATACTGGATATCTAGTCCAGTATGCTTTCGCTACACCAAAGACGACTGTGACGTAATAGCCAACTTTTTCATATTATTCTTATTTTTATTTATTTAGACAGTATTACTTTAATCGAAGTTATTTTTAATATTTGTTTATGTGTGTATACTTTCGCGTCAACATAACGATGTTTGTCCAAATTCCTTTCGAATACGTATGACAAACTGTAGAAGACTTTAGCGTATACTCCGACCAATTTCATTGTCATTGAATTTTTAATTAAATTAAATACTGATATGAAAAAATAAACTCGTCATCCAGGAATCCTTTGTTTTTATTTGAATAAAAACAAAAGACTTGAAAAGATTATTTGGTAAAGATCACTCGTCCATATCAATACTTTTTAAAGAGAAAATATGATGTAAGGATTACCCCGAAAACTTGGTTCTTGTTAACAATTATGTTTTTGATCGCATTTGTTTTTGGAAGGCTCTTCACACTTATTCAAAATTTAAAAAAAAACTTTTTTCTAAGATAGAATATACTTTAAATCTTTACGTCCCATCACATTTTCAATCAATTAAGTGAAAAAATTTCAAAAATTTGCTAGGGTCGAACAATTGTCATGAGTCTGAGTACATGTGGTCAATTCAATGCTTGGGTAATTTTGTGTGTGTTTTTTTTCGATAAAACTCACCGTTTCTGAGATATTTCATTTAGGCTCGATAATGTAAAATTTAACGTTAACATAGCAGGACCACATAATTTGCAAGGCTTCATCAATTTCCATGAGTGTGGTACATGGTTCTATGTTCTATTTGACTTTCTAGGTATTTTTCAATCCCAAAACAGTATACTCTATTGAAAATTCACACAACGAGGCAAAAGAAGTATAACTTGAAAAAAAAAATTTTTTAAGCATAAATTCCAAAAAAAATTATCTAGTTTTTAGTTTTTATGTTATTAGTCTTACTTCATTGACATACTGAAATCAAATGATTACCAAATTTAGTCGAGAAAAATATTTATAGTTTTACGATCTCTCAGCATTGATGAATACCAATTAACAATCGGCAAATGACTTTGCAGTATGCGATTCACTTTGTACAACTCACCAAACAAAACATGCCAAAATTTTCGATTTCGGAATAGAAATTTCAGGTTTTCTGACTTTTCCTTTTGGTTTGGGCACTACACCTAACTGTTTCACAAATATCATTTAAAACACATCACACACACACTTTCTGTATTCGAAAACTCAGCTCTGTAGCTTTTTTGGTTCAAAAGTTACAGGGTGGTCATATTCGACGCAATGTTTCTTGTAGTAATCTGGTTCATTGAAGTACGATGGCCACTTCGCCTTCAAACTTTTACAACGCACTTCCAGGCTATTTGATATGTTTCTACTCAACCAACACACTTTTAATGAAGCTGGTGTAGTAAATCGGAAGAACTTGAAGAAAATAGCTCATTTTCATGTGTATAACACTCAAAATATTCAAATATCATTTGTACGTATAAAATTATTGTATGATTTATCTCATGTAGTTAAGAAACGGAAATTGCTGGCTTATTATTTAAACAATTTCGTTGGTAAATTCATTTCATATTACACTATCCTAAATTAAATATTATACGGGAAATTCTCTTATCATTTTATTTCAATTTTCAATTTAATTTCATCAGAATTTAAATTATTTTTGCTGAATTGTAGTTAATTGTAAATATTGTGCTTTTGAATTTATTTCACCTAAATAAATAAATATTTGTTATGAAAACTTTGTTTCTGTTTAAAGCTTTTTCTGAACTTAAGGAAAATGGTTGTTAATCGAAGTGAATTGATTATGCGCATATCGTATCTAGAGCAAATTTTCTTGTTTGAGCACGATTTCACAATAACTTACATAATTACACGTAAACTCAATAACTGGACAGGTTCATGATGCATAAAAATGCATAAAATAAGTGGCCTAATCACATAGTAGTCTAATAGTATCATAGTAGTCCGGTATATAAGTAAGGTTTATATTGAGTTGAGATTTTCTATAAGACTTTCCTCGTGCAATGTGGATTCCAAATCTCAGCTCATATAGTTTCGCTGGCGGTAAACAGATAATGGTTAAATGTTTTAAAAACAAAGCATTTTCAATCCCACCGTCATAATTCACTTTTTTATAATGTTGGTAACTTTTATCATCTAGTTTTTTTTTAATGTTTTTTTTTTCGCACAATTATAATAAAATTGACAAAAAGGGTATCATTTTTTTAAAATTTAAGTATTAATTGTTCATTTTAACTTTAAATCTTCATATAATAAGATAGATGTTTCTTCATTCACTAACTTTGAAGTCGTAAAACCTCGGTAGGTGTAAAAATCACCGGCAGATATTCTCCTCATTAGTGAATAAAATGGTATTTGAAGTGGAAAGTTTGGTGTTATTGTTTTGTAGTGGCAAACTTTATGTTTTTTGGGGTGCCGATAACGAATCTGAAGATGTCCAACCAAATTTTGTTCGGCAAAATGGAGACATCATAAAAAAACCACTAAAAAATCACAGTTTTGTTTTGACGTAGAACTTGCAAAGAAAGCTTTTTACGCAAAAGACTTAAAAAAATATAAAGTTAGCCAAAAAACTAAAAAACAATTATGCGAAAACTTGCAAAGAAAGCTTTTTACGCAAAAGATTTAAAAAATCATAAAGTTAGCCAAAAAACAATTACCCGAAAACTTTCCACTTCAAGACTTTATTCAACTACTTCTGAAACACCGTTAACTTGTTCACAACTATCTATATGATCTCTCTCTATATGATATGTGTATACGCAATACATACGAACAATTTACTTCAGTTGATAACCATTTTCCAGGCAGAAAGAATCTTAAACTAAAACAAAATGTTAATAACAAATATTTATTTCACTAGGTAAAATAATTTTAAAAGCTTCTTATTTAAATTTTCCCATCCTTTTAGACCATAGCATAAACGAGATAGCCTTTCAAGCCTTTCAAGCTCTTATTGAATGAGTTAAGTCATGTTTCCTTTAAACTTAACTTTGTCTACGTAGACCAAAATGTGTCCGTCTAATTACACATCGATGATAAAAGTAAATGTATGCATAAATTATAAATATAAACCCCAAACATCATATATATTTATTTAAAAAAATTAAGTTCAATGAAAATTAATATACTGTAAGAAAAGTATATATTGTAATACTGAAAGAATATACAGAATGCTTCACGCTGCATGGATCTTTGGAAGCTTTTCAACTTTTCTGTCAATTTTTCAGTTGAAATTTATTTTCTTATTTCTAGAAAACTGAATTTTGTCAAAAAGTGTTTATTTTGACACGATTATTATGCATTAACCTTTTTTTTCTGTTCTGGGGTAAACAGACTAAAGATTCTTCATTGTTCCTGTGAATTTAAATATGTTCTAAGTGTTTTGATGGTAGGATGACTATTCCAAAACGATAATAAATACAAACTTAGAATCTTCGTATCTTTATGTTAGGGTGCAGATCGGGTTTGATAATTAAAAAAAGGGTGGATGGACTTTTTTCATTTCGATTACTCCATAGTAGTCATCAAGGATAACGAAAACATGCTTGTTGGGGTTGAGGTTCTTTAATGCGCACCACACAGTCAATATATTTGTTCACAAGCAAATTTTTTAAAGAATTGAGCCCATTTTCGAAGTCAAACCCAAATTCCATTTCCAATTTTAGATCTACTTTTGGATCTACAGAACAAAACGAAAAAAATACTTGAAAAATAATTTCAATAATTTTCAATAGTTTATTCTGTTCGAAATGAGATTTTAGTATTTGAAAGACCAAGTTCGTTAATAGGAAAAAATGTGACGGGGAATGGGGAAAGGGAAGCTTAGAGGGAAGGGAATTCACAAAATTTGGAATATTTCTCTTTTTCGTAAATGAAAACATTTATCCTAAGTTGAAGGACATAAATTGAATACAATTTGTTTGTTGACAATATTAATTATTCTTGTCTCTGAGAAAATTTGCTAAACTATAAAATTTTTTCTCTCCAAAATTTACCTGAAAGAATGAAATTAACCTTATGAATATTAACCTTATTATAATGGTAACTTGGTGAAGCTCTGAGTTTTTCTTCAATCTTTTCTGAAATCACCTAAGTTTATTTTGGTTTTTATGATTATTAAATTATGCAAAAATCATAACATCATTGGAACAATCAAAATTTACTTCTTCCATACAAGTAAAAAACATTTATGAGAATTATTTAATATTTTATGATTTAATATTTTGTTATTTTGTATATTTCTTTATACCCTTATAAAAATACACAACATTGACTGTAATATGTTCATATTATTAATACTCATTATTATTATTATTATTAATATTACTATTTATTATTATTTTATCGAATTGTTTATATTATGAACTTCATCAGCTGCTGTCATATTTATTCATTTCTTGTTTTTAGCGAATTTCCTCCAAAGGAAATGCAGCTATTGTTTGTGCACCAATATTGGAATTTCGTAAAAATTTCTTCAAATGTCAATCGATCCTACCTATTAGATGTTAAAAATAACTATCGCTAAAATTTGTATATATGTATATTTACCTATATATATATATATATATATATATATATATATATATATATATATATATATATATATATATATATATATATGTTGATATATATATATGTATCAACATATGTACTTTTTTAAAAATGTCTGTGGACTCTCTAGCGGTCACAGTTTTATTCCGATTGGATTAAAATTTGGTCACTTTTGGGTCACTTTTGGTATTCTAAAGGTCAAGTACGTTAAAGAGTAAAATCGGACGAAGGGAAAGGGGGTTTAGAGGGAGGGGGAAACATAAAATTTGACTATCTCCCTTAATATTTGAAAAATCGAAAAATTTATCAGGAGTTAAGTTGTAGGTACTAAATTTTACTGTTATTTTGTTTCTTATCATTTTTCTGTTACACTAATATTTACAGAAATATTTACAATTAAAGATTGAAAGTTAAAATTCTAAATATCTCTGATCACATTAGAGTTTGAGAAAAATGATCAAGTAATGAATTGTAGCAAACTCGATTTTCTACAACTTTACACCTAATACTTTTTTCGATTATTCGAATATTTAGGGAGATATTTAATATTTTGTGTTTGTTTGACACAAATACATAAAATATAATTTATTGTAAAAAATTTTGATTGTCGTTTCCATAGTAACTATAAACTATAGTTGTTATACCGTTTTATTTTGGCTATTAATAAATTTAATTTTTGCAAATACTGAAGTCATATCAGATATTATATTTAATTTTGATCACACTAAAATTATAACCGCTAGAAAGTGACTTATGTATTCTAAGGAAATTCGCTAAGTTGACGCAGCTCCTGCGTAACGAATTAAAAAAAAAAATTTAATTAATAAATATTTATCTTTACTATTCTAGTTTCTTTTTAATTTATGTTGAGTTTTAATTTAGTTTTTTAATACAGCAGATAATAGTTACATGCTTCTAATGAGAGAGAGAGTGAGAGAGCATCATTACTTTGCTATTAATTATCTCACGTTCTGAATGGTCAA
Organism: Nineta flava; assembly: GCA_963920215.1. Lineage (NCBI taxonomy): Eukaryota > Metazoa > Arthropoda > Insecta > Neuroptera > Chrysopidae > Nineta > Nineta flava. Next base: position 1,404,261 of record OY986045.1, read on the forward strand.
AAATTCTGAAACTTCGGGACTTATTAAAAAACGTTATTTTTAGTCTGTGAAAAAAAATGAGCAAAGTCTGTCGAAAAGTGGTTTCATGCTGGAACATCCTTAAAATTTTAAAGACCAGTGGAACCAGTTAACTCAAAGATGAAATAAACAGTAACTTTTTTGTCATTTTCAACAAAGATTAGTTAGATCTGTCTCGACTTTTCATATGTTAGTCACGCACGGATTTGTTTTATATAAGAGAAATCATTTCCGAAAATATGTTGATTGAATGATACAGAGTAGACAATATATCTTCTCCTACGTCTCTATTTTATATACCTACTTGACTAATGTTTGAAAATAGAAAACATACGAAACAAAATGATTGTACTGAAAGGTCTACAACAAAACACTTAAAAACAACAAAAATATTATATCTGAGGTTATTTATAATTTATATACTCTTTAATCAAGCTAAATGGAAAGTATACATAGGAAAAACAAACACATGCATTTGTCGTATATGAGTGTTTTCTTTCTTTTTTTTTCACATATATTTTTGAGAGATGGTATTTTGTTTAAATAAAATGATTTTTAACGTAGTTTCTCCATCCTAAACATAGAAAAATTTATATTATTTATACTAAAAATGTTTGTCAGGAAAACATTCTATTATTTATGAATATAGAAACATTAGAATTAATTTTTTTATTTTTCATTCATATTATGCAAATTTTATTTTTACCTCCATGTACATAGTATTTTCAACAAAAAAATGAAATCGCAACGGCATTAGAACAATAGTTCAAGAATCCAACTGGTCTTATGTCAACAACAATATTATTTGCATTTGTCTTATATTTAAAAAAGTTGTTCAGTCTGTAGACTGCTATGTCATGAAGAGATGATCTTTTGACCGTCCAAAATACTTGCCCAAACTTTTTAATGAGTTTAATGTTTTTTTTAAATATATATTTTATAATATATAGTTTCTAAAAGTGTAGAAACGCCCCAGTAACTTGAGGAAAAACCATCTTGCAATGAAAAACGAAAAACGTGTTCAATATTATTAAAGAAGATATCTTACTCTCATGTCTTATTCGTTAAAAATTATTATGGAACTAGCATTAGCCGCCGCGCACGCAAAAATTTTGTAACGCCCTTATAACCAAGTAACATAATACTTTCTCCCGTTAAGTTGCGCTTAATTTTTGAAATACATTTGTTGTATGCACTGCCACCTATTGGCAAAATTTTTAACGCATCGCTATCTATCAATGGCATATTTAACACGGTTGCTTACTGCCATCTATCGAAAGGCGGAGGACTTTGTTTTATAATATGACACCTCCAACAAATATCATTATATTTTAGCCAATGTATACAAAAACTTAACAAATTATATACTAAAACCTCCGTCAAGAACCACTCAATCTATTGGTGAAATCGGTGTAGTAGTTTTTGAGTAAATCGCGAGCAGACAGACAGACGCGGCTGGGGGACTTTATTTTATACTATGTAAGGATCATGTTTTTCGAATACTATTAATAAAAATATCAATAAATTATTTACTTATTTACCGATACAAAAAAAAATTTCTTGCTAAAAATAGGAAGTGACTCACGTAAAACATGCACCCTGATAGGAACAGAAAACTTGTACATCCACGTCGTTCCCGGGTTACGCTAAATGTACTTTTTTTGTAAAGTTAACACGATTGACTGAATTTTGCGCAATATCGTTCTAATTTATCTGTTATAACAGCGCCATCTACCACGAATCGAATTAAAAGCTTTGATTAAACTAACTTATTTTTGAATGGAAAATCTGAATATGTATTAAAAAATTGAGCTTTCCAATTAAGATTGGACAGTTGACTCCGACCCCACCCCAGGGATTGGTATTGGAGGAGCTACTTTGGTATCAAAATTTATTTAAAAATACGGATTACATATTTTTTCTTTTTTCATTCCAAAGTGTTTTACTCGAGATATTCGACCGTGTCTAGACATATAGGAAACCCCGAATAATACGATAACATACACCCGTTGAAAAATTAACAGTGCATTTGTAGCAAATTTTAACAAGCTTTTATAGAACTTGACTGTTACGCAGATTTACATTCAGTTCGTATTAGATAGATAGATTGTAGAGGCTGCCCTGGAAGGGCTACACTTCGACCATAAGGTCCATTGTGATGCCTAAGGATGTGAGGATGTGAGTGGAGTGGAAGAAATTTTTGTGTATTGACTGGGAATTGGTAGGATATGCGGCTGCAGCCGACTATGATAGGAACTATGCCGATATTTATCTGGAGTTCGTGAAGGAAACTGCAGAAACCCTTCTCAAGCATAGCTGGTTACTTCGTTCTTGTCCTTACGCCGACAGTTTAGTCAATTAACCGCCCCTTTTTTTTCTTAGTAATTGACAAACTGCCGATGTCGGGATTCGAACCCATAACGCCTTAGACCGCTCGGCCACTAGGACTGGTATTCGTATTAGATAATCGAACAAATATTTTGCAAATGGACCTATCAACTCCACAATAATCAGGTTTCGTCACTAATGGAAATGTGGGTGAATTAAGTTTTGTATTTGGTTAATATGTAACGAATTGAAAAGCACAAAATAATTAATTTGTTAAACGTGAAACCTTGAGGCATCATAATGACTTCAATCATTATGCACAACATATTTAAAAAACTTTCTCAGTCCTGAATGATAAAAAGAAAAATATATATACAATATGAAACTATGCACGATAGAGAAATTTGACTGAATCGCTGTGTTCCACGTACAAAGACATACAATTGAGATCCTATATAAACATATTTATATAAAGAAATCAGTACAAATACGAAGTAATAACGATATTCTAAGTTGGAAACAATCAGATATTCGGCAAAAGACGTAATACCACTTTATTTTATCCCTGTGCTAATCGAAAACGTAATCAGATCAAAAAACGAAACAAAATAAGATATAAGAAAAAAAAAAACTACATAAAATTATTTAAAAACGTACTCTCCATATTTTCCAGACATCCTTAACAAGTATCGTCCATATATTGCAAATAAAATCCCATTTCATAGTTACATGCTACATATACTATGTACTTTCATATTAATACCTAATACGTAACTAAATTTTAATATAATTCAATTACGTAAAACTGTGATGTTGAGACTTCTATATTGTATTGTATATAGCAAGCAGGATAGCAGGAGGCTAACATATAAACCTAAAATACTACCTAGTATTCGAACTGGAACCATGAATGCTATATTTAATAAATTATCAACCTACACAAAAAGGTAAAAACATTATCAACACTAAAAGGTATATACGACAAATATAGGGAAAAAGGATCATCGAACAAGGGTTATGTAATCGTAATGCATATAGTGATTTTGTATTCTTAAACTACTCTCAAACCATACCACCATGAAACGAACGATTTTGTAGTGTTGTTGTCTCTACCTGTGATATTATATTACAGGTTGTCGTGAAAATTTTATAACTTACCATTATTTCTTATTAAATACTCACAACAAGCCAGTTTTACGAATGAGCATTTGGTATGAGTTTATTTTATAGTCGTTTCATTGGGACAATATATATATATATATATATATATATATATATATATATATATATATATATATATATATATATATATATATATATACCTTTCACTGACATTTTATTAAGTTAATTAATAGGGTGATTAAATTGTACACTTTTCTCGAAATCTTTAATAAATATATCGAGAATAAACGATTCAAATTGGGAAGTAATAAATTTTTGTCTTTAAAGACTATAATGTAATAAAGTCTTTATGTTAATAAGAAATATACTAGTTCTGGGTATCTAAACATTGAAATAATAGTAGCAAATTTGATTTATTTGTTTTTGTTTATTTCATTTTATTATTTTAGGTATTTAAAAGGATTTACGTATTTGGTCCTGTTTTATTAAAGTCAAGTTGGTCTTGTTTATATTAACGTTAAAATATTTTAAAAATATTTCTGTCGGTAGTTTTTTCATCTCCAGCAGGCCTAGTATTGAAATGTGTTAAATAACACTGTGATTTAAGTGTCATTTATTTCACGTCACGTGATTTAATAATGCATTTCTAAAAAATTTGTTTCGCAGGAGTTTCGCGTCAACTTAGCGAATTTCCTTAGAATACATAAATCACTCTCTAAATTTATTAATAGCCAAAAAAAAAACGGTATAACGATTATAGTTTATAGTTACTATGGAAACGACAATCAAAATTTTTTACAATAAAATATCTATTATGTATTCGTGTCAAACAAACACAAAATATTAAATATATCTCTTAATATTAGAATAATCGAAAAATGTATTACGCCAGTCAAAAACAAAACAAAAAATCGCAACTCCCAAAAAGTTACACACGACAAACCGCGAAATTTTCGTACTTGTTTCAGATTTTGCTTTTTATCTCCTAATCCATGCATATTTCATCTCAAGCTCTACACATTTTTTAAGAACACATAATTTGTGACAAATTTAACGCAACCGGAGCTTTGTAGGTTAATTGGTTACCAAACCAAAAACAAAAGATAGGAAAGGTTATGAAACGTTCTGGAAAAATTCGATTTTACCTTTTTGAGATTTCGAGAGAACTATGAGATTTACAGACCCCGCTCTGCGCTGAATTTAAAGCTAATTAAATTGTCTACAAATTATATTCTCCAAGTTCAACTCGTAGGATCAATGGTTTCGACGCAGTTTCGGTCTAAAGAAGGTCTAAAACTAAAATTTTCAATTTTTGGAAAAACTGGCCTATTTTCAAAGTGCCGTAATTCGGTAACAAATTAACCTACACAAATCCTATTGACCTTAATTTGTTACAAATTTAATGCTCTTAAAAAACGTATAGAATAGATTTCGAAGAAAAATGCATGGATTAGGAGATATATAGCGAAATCTGAAACAAGTAAAAAAATATCACAGTTTTTCGCGTGTAAAAATTTTTCCACAACTTTTTAAGAGTTGCAAACTTGGATAAACATAGCCCTAATGGGTCCAAACAAAATTACTAAAAAATCTGAGATACATCATGTTTTGCGAATTTATTGTTGATTTTGACCGGCGTATATAAGGAGTAAAGTTGAAAAAAATCAAGTTTGCTACAATTCATTACTTGATAATTTTTCTCAAACTCTAATGTGAACAGAGATATTTAGAATTTTAACTGTCAATCTTTAATTGTAAATATTTTTGTAAATATTAGTGTAACAGAAAAATGATAAGAAACAAAATTACAGTAAAACTTAGTACCTACAACTTAACTCCTGATAAATTTTTCGATTTTTCAAATATTCAGGGAGATAGTCAGATTTTGTGTTTCCCTCTCCCTCTAAACCCCCTTTCCCCTCGTCCGATTTTACCCATTAACGAACTTGACCTTTAGAATACCATAAGCGCCTCAAATACCAAATTTCATTGCAAGCGGAATAAAACTGACCGCTAGAGAGTCCACAGACATTTAAAAAACAGTACATATGTATATATGTATGTATATATATATACATATATAAAAATTTTAGCGATAGTGATTTTTAACATCTTATAGGTAGGATCGATGGACATTAGAAGAAATTTTTACGAAATTCCAACATTGGTGCAAAAACAATAGCTGCATTTCCTTTGGAAGAATATCGCTAAAAACGCTAATTTTGAGATGTGCTATTAGATTTTGACAGTCGGTATAATGATAGTTTGTAATTATATCGACTCAAGAATGACACCAATAATCATCTAGTGGCGTTGTGAATTTCATTTATTTATGCTTGTAGTTTGTATATAATCACATGGATTTTGTTTAATATTTGCTTGTATAGGTATATTTTTTTCCATTTATAAAACTATTGCTGTTAAAATTTCTACATTTTTTTTAAAACTTGTGTTTAGCTAAAGCGGCATTGTTTAAAAATTTTAATTTAATTTTTATAAAAGGCCGTCAAACAAAGACAATTAAATAGAAATCGAATAATTCAAGATCGAAATAATCAATTTGATCTTAGTGATCAACACTTTATTCAATTATATTGATTTAAAATTGTGCAAATGAGCTCATTAATAAGTAATATTTGTTGAAGTCTAACAATCTTTTTGTGTTCTTTCAGACATAATAAAAAACCTAACGAAACGAGAAGTTGTTTCACACCAGTTTTAGACTTAAATCTAATACCAACTTAAAAAAAATATATTCATTTATTAACACTTTTATTCGTTGACCTACATAACACAATTTTTTAGCACTTTTCATAACGTTATTCTGATATATGCTTTCAATACTATCCTTTTATAAATAACAAATAAGAAACGTGCTATCCATATTAAGTGATAAATATACCACTAGTGATACAAAGTTATATTAACACATTTCATTATTTGGCCTCTTGGAGTCATTCTTCCCGAAGGACTAAAATTCTTCCCCCTTTTTTGTTTAACGATATTTTGTTCTTTGAAGTTATAAGTCTCATTATCTTTTTTGACTGTTTTTTTAGAATTCACGGAAAATAATTTTCAATGAATGTGTTTAACATAATGAAAAACGGCGATACGCAGGAACTGCGTCAACTGCGAATTTCCTTAGAATATATAAATAACTCTCTGGTCACAATTTAAGTCTGATCAAAATGAAATGTCGTGTCAGACATCATTTTATTATTTTCAAGGCCAATTTTATTGATAAATGGTATACGTCAAGGGGAAAGGGGGCATAAAGATAGAAGAAAACACAAAATATAAAATATAAAATATCTCTCTTAATATTGGAACAATCCAAAAATGTATAACGAATAAAAATGAAGAAAATCAAGTTTGCTATGATTCATTACATTATCATTTTTTCCAAACTCTAATGTGTACAGAGATATTTATAATTTTAACTTACAATCTTTAAATGTAAATATTTCTGTTAATGATCGGTTTTTGTTCAGGGTAAAATTAATTACTTTTACAACATTTATTTTTTGCAAATCCAAGTTTTATTTAATAAGATTGCTGACATGTTTCGGGTTTTATCCCATTGTCGAAACTGTGAGAGTACCGTTACAGGTGGCTCTTATTTATACAAAAAAATTTTTAAAAAATTTGGAAAAACAATCATAAAAACACGTCATATAAGATAAAAATAAAAAACAATTAGATAACACCTAGCAAGTTATAACAATAAAAATAAAAATATTCAATAAAAGTGTATTTTGACGATGTAAAATACACCTCCATTAAATAAGTCAAAAAATAAAAAATAAAAACACAAGTATTAATAAAGAAATATTGATAAAGAATTCTTAGAATTTTATAAAAATAAATACCAATTTAAAAATATTTTGGTAAACATAGAATTAAAACAATGGAATTTAAATTAAGGAGAATAGCTTTGATGGGAAACAATCGATTTGTTCATTCAATAGGGTGCCGGGTTCCTTTTTGTGTTTATGGTTCTCAAGTCCTTCCAATACACCCAGTCTATGTCCTTTCTTTGCTATGTGGAGTACCTCTAGTTTGGTGTTTGGCTTGTGATCGTTCTCTATCAAGTGGTTGGCAAAAGCCGAATCCGTTCGATTCAACCTGAAAGAACGTAGATGTTCAGATATTCGGATCTCAAACGATCGACCGGTTTTTCCAACATAGCTTGAAGTACATTGGGCACAAGAAAGCTTGTAAACACCTAATTTGTGTTTAGTGTCGATCTTGTCCTTATTGTTGAGAAGGAGGTTGCCCAGTTTTAATGAAGGTTTAAAGGCGGTGTTTATGCCTTGATTTTATAGAATACTGGAAACCCTCTCGGATGACTCACCAAAGTATGTGATAACTTTGAAATTTTCTTTGGTCACGTGTTTGGATTCTGGAACTACCGTATTTAAAGTTATTGTTCGCCTTCTTTTACGTAACAAATGATCCACCATGTCCGGGTCATAACCATTATTAACAGCTATGGTTCTTATTGTGCTAATTTCATTCGCAAAATTCGATTCAGATAAAGGTATTTTTAAGGCCCTGTTTACCATTGACTGGTAAGCGGCCAATTTATGGTTAATGGGATGGACCGAACTTGCATGGATCGTTGTGTCTGTAAAAGTAGGCTTACGAAAGATGTTATATTCCAGTTTGTTATTAGTTTTTTTGATATTCAAATCCAGAAAATTTAATTGGTTATCACATTCAATTTCCAAGGTGAATTGGATTTTCTTATTGAACGTGTTTGTAGTATCCAAGCAGGTCTCCAATTGTCTTTGTGTGTCCCCCTACCTCGACACCTCCTTTACCCTCGTCCGATTATATCCATTAACGAACTTGATCTTTTGAATATCAAAAGCGCCTCAAATACCAAATCGCATTCCAATCGGAATAAAACTGGGACCACTAGTAGTCCACAGACACATAAGCTTATAGATGCTTTAATATATATATATGTTCACGAAATTCCAACATTGGTACAAAAACAATATATGATTTCCTTTGTAGGAGATTCGTTTAAAGAACAGTATAAAGAACTCTTTTTTTTTTAAATCTTTTGAAATAGATAAAAGAACATAATTTTTCAGGAAAAGCAATTTACTGAAATCTAATACATTTTGTTAATAATATATTTGTAATTCAATTATTTAAATATACAATTTGTATTTTAAAATTAAGCTTATAATTTTATTTATCACAATACATGACTATAAATGTACCAATTGTGGAGCTACAGTAATACTTGATTAATTAAATTCATGTACCCAGAGTTCAGTTTGTAACTATATCCTAAATTTTAAATAGTAAAACCTAACTCAATATACAAAATAGTATTATATTTGTGAATCTGTATGTTCAGATTCACAATCATGATAATAGTAGGATACAACTGCATACATACAGGATGTATCAAATGACAGTATCGTAAAATTTCAAATAAAATTTCAAATTCGCCCCCTTTACCTAGATTCAGTTTTTTGTATTATAAATACGTATTTCGACTACAATGTAGTCATCATCAATATAAATTAGCTAGTCGTATTTTACTCTTTGACAATTAAAAATAGATATAAAGTCGAGATCAATAGACAAAAATAAATAAAAATAAATAGAAAATTAACTAGATTAAAATATACTAAATTTAAAATATAATAAATTTTAAATTATATTGAAATTGCTCTTGTTAAAATTTCCTTCATTCACATTTATTCCTGTTAATTTTACTCTTATTAAAATTACTATATATTGTCGCAGGGTATGTCACTTGTTGCTAATTTGGTGACAGTTTCACAATCTATCATGGTTTTACGCTACTTATATATGTTCGCCCGACTTTAGATGCTATTCTAAGACCGCACCTGATTGGTGCTGAGTTATGCCTTGCGCAGTGAACACGTTTTTGTATTTTGACGTCTTTAGAGAGAGATGGATACATTGGCACTTGATTTTACCGTAATATTTTGATTAAATCTGAATTTGGTACCGGTCCATTGTCTAGATTCATAATATTTCTTTTGAATTTCTGAATGTATATGCTTTCGTTTGCATCCAGCTCTGAGGGAATTTTTACAGTCTTAACAAGTTTTAAATTGGATTTGTCGATTTTATGGCCATTCTCTATAATGTGTGCAGCTACACAGGATTTTTCTAATCTGCCGTATTTCGTATGAGCCATATGTTCTTTGAATCGAGTTCCAATTTGTCTACGGCTTTGGCCTATGTATGTTTGTGAACACGAAGGACACTCTATGCTATAGATTCCCGATTTTTGTTCGTCTACTATTTTGTCTTTTGGGCTCCCGAGGATCTGTTTAAGTTTACATTTGCTCACGAGAGCTATTTTTATATTATGATCCTCCATTTCTTTTTTAATTTTGTTCGTACAAGGTGGGAAGTACGTTAGCTTGCACCATTTCTTTTGTTCGCTGTCGGATCGTGATCATTTTGGCGATCGTGATCGTGATCATCGTGATCATTTTGACAAGCCGTAGACCGACATAAAATGTACTATTTTAACTTAGAATTAGTTTTAATCCGATTGAAATGATGTTTGGTATTCTAGAATCTTTTGTTATTTGAAAGGTCAAGTTCGTTAATGGGTAAAATTGGACAAGGATAAAGGGGGGGAGGGTTTAAAGAGCGGGGGAAACACAAAATTTGGTATATCTCTCTTAATATAGGAAAAATCAAAAACTACAGTGGAAGTGAAGTTGTAGAAAATTTGTTTTAATATAATTTTCTTCCTTTTTTTTCTGTTACCTTAATATTTACAGAAATATTTATTGTTTCGAGCTTTATTTTTGGAATTCGATTGAAATAATCTGGGATTGAAAAATAACAATTTCAAAACAGTTTGAAAATGATCGTAATATTGAAACATGTCACACAATATATATTAAATAATGTGGTTATGCAAAACAAGCGGTTTTGAAATTGTAAGTTTTCAATCCCAGATTTGTATTTACAGAAATATTTACAATTATACACTGAAAGTTAAAATCCTATATATCTCTGCACACATTAGAAAAACAGTTTTTGAACAAATAATCTGGTAATTATTTTAGCCAACGCGATTTTTTACAACTTTACTCCTTATACATTTTCCGATTGTTCTAATATTAAGAGAGATATTTTATATTTGGTGTTTTCTTCTTTCTCAAAGCCCTGCTTCCCCTTGACCTATGCCAATTATTAATAAAATTGGCCTTGAATAAACTCACATCATATCAGATACGACATTCCATTTTGATTTGACTAAAATTGTGACTACTGGAGAGTGATTTATGTATTCTAAGTTGTAAAGTAAATATTTGTTATATTAAATAATTGTTATTTAAATAAATAATAAATACATGTAAAAGATATAATTGATCTTTATTAATTGAAATTGAAATTGATATTGTTATTATTTTTATGTATAAATTACCAAGGTTGTTAACATTCACAGCAACCGTGATAATAGAGGGAAGTTATAGTTGAAATGCAACAGATAAAAATGAAGAAAAAATTATAATAATAATTTAATGATGAAGCGACACCGCTACAAAGTAAATTTGTTAAGTGTACGCAGTTCCTGCAGGTAGAATTGGTAGATAACCAAATGACGAAAACACAACTATTTCGTGTTTTTGCCGAGAAATTTGATACATCACTGATGAGACATTTGGTAGATTTTTATCAAATAAATTTGTATGAATATAATCTATTGTAACAGAAACATAGAGATACCATCTATCTCAGGTGGGTCTACCTATAATACTCTTAACGTATGTAGTAGATATTTTATTTATGTTGGTTGAATTGTAGAGAAAAACATTTTAAATTAATATTTGTAGTAATTCTTCTTATCTAATTCAGTTAGATTCTCTACCGTACGATACCTCTGTGTGACAGTTTACTACGGTAGATTATCTATTTCATGTATCAAGAATTGTCATTTTATATTTAAATTTATTTCCTTTTTCATTTTAATTGAAGAGTATGTTTCTATTTTGTAGTGTGCTATATAAAAGGTTATGATTTTGTTTATAGTATAATTTCATTTATATCAAATAATACTAAAGGTAGGATAATAGTAATAAGGTAGGTGTATATAAAGAATAATAATGGTTTCATTTTCTTTTTTTTGTTGTTTGTACTCTGAAACAATTTAATCTGTTTAGATGTAAAATGGCTGTCATAATGTCTGATGTCAGAATTGTGTTTGTTGACATATGATGTACAGTTCCTGTTGTGCATAAAAAAGTTATCAATCCAAGAAGAAAATTCAAATGAAATATAATACATGTTGGCTTATCAGTTGCTGCTGGAAATTTAAGGTCTGGCATAAATCCATACATAGATTTTATGGTTTGAACCCCATTCATTCTCCGATAAGATTCGACTATGGAAAACAGGATTCAAAAAGTATTCATGCAGTTTTTCGAAAATTACTAGAAAAAATTCATCGTACATCGGTGCACTACTCCAGGAAATATTATGTCAAACATTATTAATTAGTCGAAAGTTTAAAGTAAATATATTTTTTAATCGTATCTCATTTAATTTTCAAAATATCAAGTCGTTTAAAAACGGGAATGTTTGAAATTTTAGCGTTCGAATTGCTGCAGTCGCACATCCTACCACAACCTAGTCTACAAACAAAATTCTTTCCACTCCACTCATCCTCACATCCTCACATCCTTAGGCATCACAATGGATCTTCTGGTCGAAGTGTGTCCCGTGTAGGACAGCTCCTACAATCTATCTATCTGTTTAGCGAACCCGATACTGTGGGCCCCCAATAAGCTAGTGAGGTTTTGCAACGTCTAGAGTTTCACCTCGGATTGTGCCTGAGTCATTTTGGCTTCAGGATACCCCTGCACTGCTATGCACATTTTTGTTGTTGAGGCGGTTTCGACAAAGGACAAATTTATAGCCCTTGCCTTCCCCCCCACTCGCTACGTTTTTTTGAAATCGGTTTCGAGCTTTTGGAGTCCCGTCTTCAGACCTGAACCTGTTTTCCAGTGAGTTTTTCAAGGGTTATTACCCTGAATTGACCCCCACAGGTGGCAGTGTTTTAGAAATCAGGGCTGTAGAGTTTTTTGTTCAGTTAATCCTCAGAGGAGAAGGAGTTGGTTTCCCGTCAGGCCTAGGTTTTTCTACTGCTGGTCTTCTCCGTGCTTCACCCGAGTGATTCTTTTTTTCCTCTTTCAGGAAAAGATTCTGGAATTTATAGTCCAGATTTTCTGCGGGGCTGGGTGCACCTGCAGTTTTTTGTGTCTCGGCGAGGTAAGCTTGCGCAACCTCGGCTGATTCAATTTTTGAGGGGATTTGACCCCAGAGTTTATATTTTTGCATTTGGTTTCCATTTTGGTCCCACGAGTAAATCGTCTACTACCCTATCGGCCCCTTGATGAGTAGGTCATTTATACAGTGGAGGTTTCCAGCGGCTCCAAGGTGATTGATTATAACATCATTGAAGGATCAATGCCTCGCACCGTAGCTTTGGTTTACATGGTTTCTTAGTCGTGCTTCTCAAGCCTATCCTGTTCGGCCTGGATTTTCCTGCCAGTAACATAGTTACCGACGGCATACCATAGCCCTTCATCGATGCACTCGAGTCTCTGATTTAAAATATTTTTTAAAAACACACATTTAAGTAAATTATCAAAATCGGATCTGTTTCAGAGAATTATGAAGTTTTGATAATTATTCTGCTCTATTGATACGAAAAATTCATAATTTTCGAAATTCGAAAAGTTTTAATGCGACCGCTGGAATATTTCTGATTTCGAATAGTAAAGTGCATTCGAAACCGGCTATACCAACATCGTTGTCAAATCTTTATATAAATACCTATGTAAACATACCGCCTAAAACAATATCGCGTAAAGCGACATATCGCTTAAAGCGAAAAACCTTTATCGAAATTTATCGGCTATAACGACCAACTGTCATATTTTTTCAGTAAGTAAGAAGGATTAACTTGTCTTTGTATTAGCGACGCACTTCCTCCCACCCACCCACACCTCTTGTGCGCTCGGTGTCATTTCAACTATTGGATATAGCGTCCTTAGTTATGCGGTCTCTTCAATTAGTAAATTAAAAGTACCAGGATCTAGCTGGTACTTTGTAACTAGGTTCATTTCGACCAGACGCCCAACTTTTAAATTATAAAATATTGGAAAACGGTATCGAAATTATCTGGAAGCCGTTAAACATTGAGGATGGGAGACTCGGAGCCCATTCCATTCAATTTGTGGGACGAAAATTTTTCGTCGTTCTTCACTTGATTATTTTACTATTAAACTTTGGATGAATGATCAAATCGTCATGATAAACGGCTTCCAGAAAATTTCGAGTTATTTTTAAGTTTAATTGTAAGATAATCAAGTGAAGAACGAGGAAAACTTTTCCTCCTACAAATTCAATGCAATGTACTCCGAGTCTCCCATCCTCAATGTTCACCGGCTTCCAGAAAATTTCGTTACCGTTTTCCAAAATTTTATAATTACAAAAGTTAGGCGTCTGGTCAAAACGAAACTACTTACAAAGTACCAGCTAGATGCTTATCATCCTGAAAAAATCCTTTGGTCTCCCAGACTAAATGTCGTCCCGGACTGTATATTGCTTATATCAACTATCGGATATAGCGACCAATTTATGTGGTCCCGTCAATGTCTTTATATCCGGTTTCGACTGTACATGAAATATTTATAAAAAAGTCATCAAAATTGGAACTATTTCGGAGGATTCCGTAATTTCAACGATTTATAGGCTTTATTGACTCCACTATAAAAATTTCAAAATAATAATTTGAAAAATAGTAAATATTAAATGTCTCAATAATGTATTTTTAAACACTTCTTAGTACATACAAAATCATTATTAGGGATGCTTCAGGCATGTTTCTTATGATATAATATTCATATGAAATATACCTACTCAATGTTAGAAAGACCAAAATAGTTTTTTGAAGGCCCACACTAAAACATTCATTGAAATTTTTTACTTTACTTTACTTAACTAAAAATTCAAGCAATTTTTTAAGTACTGTATCTGCAAGAGGCTTAAATATTGCTACAGCTATGACAATAACGCGACTGAACAAACATGTATAGTATTTCTATTTTCATACGATAGTTAAAAAGAAAATTTATGTTATAAAACTTTAAAAGTCAGCATTTTATTTGTGATTTTTCTGATATTACTATATAGCAGTTCTATAACAATTTTTTCTTATAAAGGTTATTATATCTGTACAATGTTTGCATACTATTCAAATAATAGTACCTATGTACGAGTATGTCTGTGTTCGTACTATTCATAGTATTCTCAATTTTTATTGAGAATTTTATATATTATTTTTATGCATATTATATGGACATGAATATATGCAATCCAAAATAAAAAATGTTTAACGATTCTGAAAATCATGTTTTAGATATATACTTTTTATTGAATAAATATATGTATGCACGTTTTAATATAAAAGAAAAAAAAGTTTTTCTTCAGAAATGATTCAATAGTTATTAACTGGCATAACTGATAACTGGCAAATAAATTTTTTTCTCCCAAATAAAACGCAAAAAACTAACAATTTATCTGTAACAAAAAACGTACGAAGTTAAGGGCCAATAGGAAATTTATAAAAATATTTCAAAAATCATTAATTTTAAAAGGAAAATTGCTATAAATATTGCCTAATATAGTAATTAAACTGAATAAATATGTCAGGCGTGTCATAAGCATTGAGTATTTATTTTAATACTGATATGAAAAAATTAACTCGTCAACCAGGAATCGAACCTCGGGGTTCTGGATATCTAATCTAGTCCAGCGTGCTTACTGCTAAACCAAAGACGACTCTGACGTAAGAGCCAACTTTCTCATATCATGCTTATTTTATTTTGACAGTATTATTTCTGTCGAAATTATTATTCATATATATTTATTTGTGTATACTTAAGCGTCAACAATACAATATTTGACTAAATTCCATTAAGGTTACGTAAAACAAATTCAAGAAGACTAGCGTATACTTATAGACAAATTTCATTGAATTTCAATTAAATACTGATATGAAAAATTAACTCGTCAACCAGGAATCGAACCTCGGGCCTCTGGATATCTAAGTAGTCCAGCGTGCTTACCGCTACACCAAAGACGACTCTGACGTAAAAGCCAACTTTCTCATATCATTCTTATTTTGACAGTATTATTTCTGTCGAAATTGAGTATTTATTAATAAATTGAGAATTCATTATCAAGGACTGGAACGCAAGCGCGATTCCGTCATGACCCTTTTTGATATTTTTTCATAGTGCCCAAACGATTTCGTCCAAATATATATGACCAAAAAAACCCACAATCTCGACCACTAAATTTTTTAATCTCGTAACACTAACACTAAACACGTTTTGTAATTTACACGGGCAAAAATTTCTTTATTTGTTAACATTTCAGTCCAATTTCTTTTTAACATTCGTCTAATCCACCATGTTTCGAACGCGGCTAGCGATTTTGACTGCACTCAGCTCTGCGTGAGAGGTTGGAAGAGAGATAGAGTAAATACAGGGCTCCTACGAATTATACCATAACAATTATATTATTATTATTATTTTTTAATTAAAATATTTTGAGAAAAAAATATAATAATAGGTACCAACTCTTTTTTATGGTCACTATTATTCAAAGTATACAATACATACAATACATTGAAAACATACTCTGGAATTTCGGGCTGGTAATTTGGGCTGGTATTTTTTAGTAGCAAAACATTTCCAATTTATAATTAATTCAATAATAAGATAGGCATACCAAATTTTGGGTTTCTCCTATTTCTAAACTTAAACTTTTACCAGATTTCTGTGTATCATAAGAAACAGGCCCCAAACAATTGAAAGAGATTTCGAGATTTAGCAGTAGATGCAATATTAAGCATATTAATCCAGTTATTGGGTAGTTTCTACCTTACAAAAGGTCAAGGAGAGTTGTAATTTGGCAGAGTGTTACAGTTTGCTGTCCTTATTAAGATTCCAAATTTTCGACCTTGAGCGACCGCCGCTCGCGCCGCTATATTGGAAAAATGGTACCAAAAATGGAGAGTTATAATTTGGCAGAGTGTTACAGTTTGCTATCCTAATTAAGATTCCAAATTTTCGACCTTGAGCGACCGCCGCTCGCGCCGCTATATTGGAAAAATGGTACCAAAAATCAGCTTTTCGAGAATATCTACTCTTTAGCGTCATATAGGTTGGAAATAGTCATTACAAAAATTAGTTAGTTTCGGAACACAGTTCCTTCTACAGAAATAAAAACTGAATTTTTTTATTTCCGAAACTAGTCAAATAAAATATAGTATTTGATTCTTCGAAAATTTCAAATATTTGTTGTATTTAATACTTATAATGGATTTTCGTCAAGTAACGACCCATTCAATATAAAAAAGAAATGTGATTTTGAAATGTTAAATTTTTAATCGGAAATACAAAATTTTTCTTGAATACAAATTCCGATTATTCGAAGTTTAAACAAATAAAATATGATCTGTATAAATCTGTATAAATTATTTCAGCAGAATAAAAAATTCGAGCTGTCGATTCTAAACAGGAAGGATCGAACAGGAGTAACAGAAAAAATTATAAGAATCAATTCTAAAGATAAAATTTGGGACTACGCAAACGTGAAAATTAGTCTTTTTATCCCAAATGCTTCCATAAACTATAAATATGTATTCATACGTTTATTAATACAAAATGATTCAAATTCATAGATATATGCAAGTTAATGCGTAAAATTTTTAGCGAATTGATACATGCAACATCTAAATTTTATGCTGTTGTTTTGATGCAAAAAATTGAGAAATAAACTTGGTTGAACTTCTTGGTACTTGTTGGTTAAAGTTGAGGATAGAAGCTCAGAGAACAATAATTAATGATCATTTAACTTTATTATTAAAAATATTATTATCAATTATTGTAATCGAGCAAGAAAAAAAATTGGAGCCCGATAATCGAATAGAACAAATTCGCTCGTCCGCCGTCGGTTGTTTTTTCTCGACAACAGAGTTATTCTTTGGATGAAAACTGGAAAGAAAAATTTATAAACATTTTTTTATATCTCTGTTGCACATAATATAACTTCCTGGTGATATAAAAGCTGATAATTTGAATTTATTTATGGCATACTTACTAAGTTACTAAATCATGAATATCAGTGAAACTATAAGATTTATCACAAAATCGTACCAAAACTGAAACAAAGCATTGTTGTGGTTTAGTAGTTTAGCCGTGAAAATATAACAGACATTTTAGGCAGAGTAAATTAAGCATTTATAATATGAGAATAAATGGTAACCTTGAATATTAAGCTCAGTCCTTAGATATGTTGTAATTGTGAACTAACGAAGTAATAAGCACAACGGTAAACGTTTTATGTTGAAGTATTATGATAGATGTGTATAATTATGTATGAGGAACAAACATAGTAAAAATATAATACAAGCTACTTCCATCCACTTTCTATTTAGGATTATGTCCCATTCTTTCATATTATGGTTTTACATAAAGGATAACCTAGAAGAACCTAAGGCAGCAACATACAACAATCCTTTGACAACACAAAGTGTTCTAAATAATATATATATATATATATATATATATATATATATATATATATATATATATATATATATATATATATATATATATATATATTTTTAATATGCTTATAAATAGATCAGTCATACAACTGAGTGAGTGGTGTAGGGAGAACTGTTTAAAGTTAAATATGGACAAAACTCAAATCATAAGGTTTGGAAAATTTGGGGAAGGTTTGTTAGAAATTCCAATATCTGACATCCAAACTTTAACAAGGAGTAAAAACGTTAAATTTCTTGGCCTGCTTCTGGACAACTGTCTCAATTGGAAAGACCATATAAGCTGTTTACTCAAAAAAATATCAAAGTATTGCTACCTGCTCCAATGTTTAGCTAAAGTTGTTTCGCTGGACGTGATGTTAACGGCATATCACGGTTATATTGCTTCAAATCTTAAATTTGGGTTAGAATTTTGGGGTAATTCGGAAAACGTTTCGAAAGTCTTGAAATTTCAAAAACGCTGTGTCCGCATTATAGCTGGAATCGGACCTAGAGAAACATGCAAACCTCACTTCAGAGCTTTAAACATAATGACTGTTGTTGACATGCATATACTTGCATGTGCATGCTTTGTCAAACAAAATTTTGCATTGTTCAAGTCGAATGAATGTACACATGAATACAGCACACGGAACAATAATAAATTGGTCATATGCCAAAGTGCATACACAGTTTTCCATAAAAACTGCAGGAATTTGATGATCAGAATCTTTAATAAAATACCATGCGAGATAAGTGATCAACCGATGATCAAATTTAAGAAAATACTTCGCAAATATTTGATTGCTCGATGTCATTATGATTTAAGTGAATTTTTAAATTCTGATTTTTAATTATTAGTAACTGAAGTTGACGCAATTTATACTGTTTCTGTAACGGTCTACTAAATAAAGAATTATTATTATTATTATTATTATTATATTATATATATATATATATATATATATATATATATATATATATATATATATATGTATATATTTATATATTTACAAAAACTCAAAAACTCGTGAGCGGAAACCATTGTTTCCGAGTTTAAATTTTTTTCTTTCTTCTTTATATATTTGCCTTTTGATTTCGCTAAAATTGTTATTTCAAGAATAATTACAGGGTAGTTTTGTTTGTCTCGATATTAATATATTTTGATATAGTACTCGATAGTACTAACATATGTCTCAACCAGAGAGTATTTTTAAAATGGTGAAGGCGCACATTGCTCTGCGGTACATATATTACAAATCTCTTTAACGTCTCCTTAAATAGATATATTAAACCTCTCGTGAACGTTGTATCTACAAGCAAAGTAGTGCGTTAGGAAAAGTTAGTTCATCTATGTATGCATACCTACAAAACGGTTATGCATGTATGTTTGTGTTATTTCCTATTTGTATGTATGTAGACCAGCATCCTTTATTTTAGAAGGACTCCGGGAGAGCGGAAAAGGAAGAAAAACTGACAATACAATAGTTTAAGAGCCTTAAATTCTGCGTCATTTGAATACCAAAATTTTTTTAATCTGGGCATGAACACCTCTACAAAGCGGCAATTTTCCGGTGATTGGCAATTGACTTATGAAGGTTCCCTACGAGTTATACCGCTTCAACAGTACGGGTTATTCGTTCTTTAGTAACGTCAGATAATCACTTAAAAATGAGAAACCGTTAGGATAAACAAATACGAAAAACAAATGAGTTTAAATAAAAAATTAAATAAAAATTATGTACCTACCATTAATTTATATGATAAAAGCTGTAAAACTAGTAATAGAATAGAAATGATGTGTTAATAAGCTTAATAAAGGGGAAGTGTTGCTCAGGCCAAAACCGGTCGCCAATAAAGCCGAAGTTTATCAATATCAATTGTAATTGTAATGTTTGCTGAGAATTTGTCCAAATAAAGCACATCTTTCTGACCTCCGGACAATACTATCAACAAAGTGTGGGTTTTGTTTTTGATGTCCAAAATGATGTGGAGTTTTCGTCGGATCTATCTCTTTTTCTAATGAAGATATAAACCTGTAAACACTCTCAGTGACAAATGGTAGTTCGATAAGAGGACTCCATGCTGATCGGAATCAGTATTAGGTCTGTATATAGAGATTATTTGATTATCCACACAAGATTTTTGTATGAAGATTCTAATTACAAATAAGCAAAGTGACCTATTATTCACAATAGAAAAATCTTACGAACTTATGATGATAGAATATATTAAAAGTGTGTCCTCATTTTTTGACACATACAGTGAACATATCGTAGCGACATATCTTAGAATTACATGGCATATTCTTATAAACTGGTTGTGCCTATTCCTATTAAAACAATGTGAAATCCACTTGTTATTTTGCCGACACATATTCCACATTTATGGACATCTATTCTAAGAACCCTATGTTTGTTAGTTTTGCAATAAGAATATTCTTCGGAAGGGAAATGTATGGGAAATGACTAATACTAATAATTTAATATTCTCTGAATGTAATCGTCATAAAAGTGAAAAGTAAAAACCCTTTTATGCATGCCAAACATTCTCTGTGTGTACTCTAGAATTTATATTATTGTGTGCGTGAGAATTGTGTGACATTTCTATCAAATTTTTATTAAACCGTTATATTGATATATTATTTTAAAAATTACTCGTTCTTGCTATATTATTTCTTTATTGCAATTGCTCATAAGACGGGAAATAGTTTTTAAAATACAAATGCAACAATAGTCATATAAAACAATTAATTGTCGCCAAAATGATTTGATTGGAGGATATCAAGCAAATTTTTAACCCAATATTCAAGAATAGAAAGAGCTTGAACATTAGATATTCAATATTTATTACAATAGATTATCAAAATAGCTTTTGATCGTCAAATCGGGACAGACACTTTACAAACAGCTAGTTTAAAGTTTCCAATCGGTGTAAATTAGTTGCAATTATAGATATAGGTACATATTTTAAAACGAAGGCCTAATAAAACAAAATTATGAGGAATACTTTTTCGTGAAGCACACTAAACAAAACTGCTAAAGATTTCTTTTAAATCTTTGGGTGGTATAATGCTAAGACGATTGCATACATATCTTTGCAGATCGACGATTCAAAATGTAATTTCTAGCATCAAAACACACAAAAAATAAATAATTCGCCACTAAAGTTCAATCTCACCACAATCCCGAAAAAAGTTAAAACAGTACTGGACATTGAGCGTACTGCAACTGAGCTCCAGCATGCAATAATTAACTCTTTCAAAGAAAACTGCCCGGAGGTCTCAAAAGATATCAGCAAGTCAACTTTTTGGTAGAATGAGGGCCTAAGGAGTCAGAGGCGAAAGGTTCACCAGCTTTTTGACAGAGCAAGGAGGATAGGGATCTGGGATAACTACCATGAAGCCCTTACCGAATACAAAAGGTCTCGGAAGAAAGCCAAAATGGACTCACGGAGAAAGCTCTGTCAAGACGTTGAAAACAGATCGGAGGGAGCAAAACCCCATCGTATCCTAGCGAAGAAACCTTCACAAGCATAGCCGGTTACTTCGTGTTGTCCATACGCTGACAGTTTAGTCAATTCACCTCCGTCTTTTTTTTTTTTTATAATTGGCAAACTGCCGATGTCGGGATTTGAACCCAAAACCATCTAGTTCCAAGTAGACATTACGCGTTAGTCCGCCACTGAGACGATGTCGAAAAGGTTAATGCCATATTTGTATTTGTATTTACATCGCTGGTATTAATTTTTGTTCACGGGATAAATAGGATGAAACAAAATGATTTATGTGATGTGACATCATATTATAATATGGTTGGCTCCAGATATTTGTATTATATCTACTGGTATTTTAGTAACGGAATCCTAAATAAAAATATATGTTCAGAATATATTTAGGTCAGTAGATATATACTCAAATTGACATAGTTACTAGATATAGAAGAGATACCATAGCATTATTATCCATTTACAGAATCTATCCTGTTTATGTTAGTGAAAGCATCACAAAAAAATATTAAACCAAAGGTATGCGGCTTGTAGTAACCATGGCATAGAATATAAAACCACTTTTTGTACCTATTTCATTTTCATATAAGTATACTTATATGAGCATTGTAAAATTAAATATGGTCGATAATTTGCATTATATTTATATCATTTATTTATTTGTTACTACAATCATCACGATCATCATTTTAATTGATATTGCTGAATAATAATCATGTTAAGGACGTTCATCCATGAAGCTTGATAGTAGATAAATACTTTTTTTTAGTGAATTGAATAGCTCAATTCAGTAGTTATCCTCCCTCAAAAATTTAACACCTGTCATCGATCGTTTCAAAGAGTAATTATCGATTAAAAATCATACTTTTAACACAGCGTCTTATGGAGAACAGATTTTTTTTGAACTAAAAATTATAATAACTATATTATTAAAGTAGACAAGATAATAAATAATGTTTATAAATATTCTTTAAAATATGCAGTTTATATAATTGCATTAAAAAAATGTTGTTGCCGAACATTTGAATTAATTATTTAATAAAATTAAAACTTTTTTGTTAGGTTTGTTTTTGCCACCATATTTTGAAAACTGGCGACCACACACACTAAAATAATATACACATACACACAAATATAAAACATAGTTTACTGCCAGATCTGTCACATTAAGTCAAATTAATTTCTAATTTACAATTTCCTGGTATTTTCCAATAAATACTTTTAAAATATTTAGGACAAATAAAAAAGGTTATAAATCGTTGTAAGATTATTGACATACTTTACACCTTTTTTAAAATCCTAAATAAATTTTTTTAAAGATAGTACTCATTTGACTTTAGCGTAGCAAATGAACGTCCTTAAGTCATTTGTTTATTGCCCAATAATAGTAGGTCGTTTAAGGTCGTTTGTTATAGACTCAGAGAATTGAGACTGAGGAAACAAGTTACTCGATCATTATAAATACCAAATAACTAACGTAAAAGTAGATGTTAGATATGTGAAGTTATGGGTCTACATGAATTAAAATATCACACCTAGGAAGTAATGTGTTACAATTGCTACTTTTTTGCTTACATTAACATAACTAAAGTTTAGAAATAGCTAAATGTTTGCTATGTATTCAGAAAAAGATAAAAATAATAAAATGGTTTAATTAAATTTTAAGCCTTTTTTGGTATCAAAGTATATTTCCAGATTAGTTAGTTTTTAGTCACCGATTAAATCGTACAAAGAATGACTCTTACGATATATACTCTTGGACATGATAAAAAAGGCTCAACATGCTATTTTTTTAAAGGAAGAAACACTATTTTTCTTCTATTCTAAGGGTTTCAAGGATAAATATTTCCCACCCAGTTATGGGGGTAACATGTAAAAACATATAAATAATATTAAAGAGAACTCGAGTATTTTTCGAAATAAATTTCGATTTTTGCCCCAATTTCCTAGATCAAAATTTTGTATTTTATAAATACGTATGTTTTTGTATTTTATAAATACGTATTTCGACTACAAAGTAGTCATCATCAGTATGAATTAGCTAATTGTAATTGTTCTCCGAGGAGATGTTACTTGTTGCTAATTTGGTGACGGTCTGCACGTCACCAAACCGTCACCAGACCGTCACTATTAATAGTAATAGCCATTAGCAGTAATAGTAAAACTATTACTGATTCAAAATATTTCATAAAACAAACTTTTATGAAACTTGTTTTCATTCGTCCCATAGTTTTGATGTAAGTGCGAAGCGAAAATGTTGCGTAAATTTTGTATTTCGCCAGAAATATTGGATGCATAAAAAAGTTTCAAACCAAAGTTGTATGTTGTTTTTAGACACATATTTTGTGTATTTAAAGATGTTCCCCATCTTGCACCGTTCAAAAGATATAGTATACCTCGTGGTACGGATACATGTAACAAAAAAGCATTTTTATAGCATATGCTATACTCTCACGTAAATTCTGAACACTTTGGTGAAAACCGCATCGATATTGAGACATTGAATGCAATTTTATTTATGTATAGATATCGATTTTAAAGATGTGTCCACATATACGCGCCACAAACCCCGAGCGGTGTGCGCGCAGCGCGTTCCGCTCGTTTTTGCTTTGTTGGAATTGTTGATTTCAACGAACCTCCAGCTATCCATAGGAAACCCACGAACATATGTTCATATTGCAGTGAATTTGAATGCCTGAAATTAATCTAAAGATATTAATTAACATGTTTATTACATTTTAGTTCAGCTTGAAAAATGTTCAAGTTAAACTTAAATACTTAATTTCAATTAATATAAAAAAAAAAAATTATCACGCGTCCAAATATGAACTGAGAACATACAAAGTGTTCGTTGAAAAAACCGACTTCAGATGGATCGTTGTGCGCCACAGGCGGGCCACGCGCGCTCCGTCCAAATATGACGAATTCGCTCGTGCGCATCGTATTCGCCATATTTGGACAGTGAGCGCGCGGCGCGCATATGTTGACGCACCATAATAAAGAAAAATAATTCATATTATTAATATCACCATAGAAACTTCATTTTCTGATCATTCCTCTCTCTGAGATGATTTGCTAGTCTACGTAGCTCCTAGAAATTGTGAAAAATTTATTTTTAGTTTATATTTAAAAAATAAAAATATTCGTCGTTGCCGTGGATTCCACCATGTTTAAGCCAAGACTGTTTCAAGCTAAATTTTTGCTTTATAATTAACACATTTTTCACGATTTTGATCGATTTTGGTTGCAGTTAGATTGAATATCAAATTTGCCAATATGTTACGCGACAAATTATCAACTATAAGTGGAAACAGAGCCCCGAATCGATTCAATCATAATTCGCGAACAATCAATCACATACATTTTGTAATACGGCTTTTTGGAATGGATTATCATTACTATTGTAATCGAATCAGAATCTTGCCGTCACAGTTTAAGATTAATAAGAATCTTCATAAATAAAATTTATTTGCTACCCGATCGAAGTCACTTTAAGGTGGTGCAAATGGACAAACTGAAAAATCGGACTCTCTCCTTCAAAATTTTGGAATCAGTTCGACAAGAAACTCAAATTATGTAAACTGAAACCTTATGATCTGTAAAAATGAATCTTGTTTTTTCGGACTTTTGAGTTTATGTTTACAGTTTAGATTCCAATTTTTCGACCACTCGAATACGAATATTTTTAGTTTACGGGCAGTCTTTTGTCCTTCTTTTCCAAAATAATTGGGTCGTGTCGCCAAGAAATTAGAACCACCACATCGACAGTAGATTTAGTGACGTGAATATTATAGTAAAGGACTGTGTGTTAAGTCATTTGCAGAGTTTTTAAATTTGAGATATAACCGTTGGATTTAACAAATGGGAAAAGAGAGTATGTAATTTGTAATAAATTATATCTAATAATTGACAAGAAAAAAAAACTCTGGAAAGATATAGAACAAAGAAAAAAATAAACCAACACAAATGAGCAGCAAGAGAGGCTCTGTATAAGACAGAAAAAAAATTAATCTTTATAATAACTATGTTTGTCCTGAATGTCCTCTGCTCATATATATGATAAGAAAATCTCACTTTAACAATATAAAAAACACATAACCATATATATATATATATATATATATATATATATATATATATATATATATATATATATATATATATATATATATATATATATTAAATGAAATGATATTCTTACGTTTAGTACATAAGTATACGACCGACTCGGGCAGAGAGGCAACCAAAAGGGAATGACGACGACTAAATTACTATATATATTAGATGGCATTAAAACTGCTCTCATCGTTACTAAGACGAACTTGACTAAAATTGAATTGAATTTTATTTCTTTTTTTTTACTATGTGTATTACAGTTAATAATGATTATGTATGTAACGTTCTTTAGAAATACAATCACTACCAAGTAAAATTGTATCTCTCTCTCTTTATTCACAATTACAATTTCGAATCATAATAATGAGCTGTGGGTTGGAAAATTTAGATTAAGGAGATCGATGAACGTATATATATATATATATATATATATATATATATATATATATATATATATATATAGAGAGAGAGAGAGAGAGAGAGATAGTGAGAGGTCGAAGCCTGGCCAGATGGCATTTACAGGGATGATATTTTTAATTAAATTAAATACTGATATGAAAAAATTAACTCGTCAACCAGGAATCGAACCTCGGGCCTCTGGATATCTAGTCCAGTATGCTTCCGATACACCAAAGACGATTGTGACGTAATAGCCAACTTTTTCATATTATGCTTATTTTTTTATTTATTAAGACAGTATTACTTCTGTTGAAGTTATTTATTTATTTAATATTTGTTTATTTGTGTATACTTTCGCGTCAACATAACGATGTTTGTCCAAATTCCTTTCGGTTACGTATGACAAACTGTAGAAGACTTTAGCGTATACTCTGAAAAATTTCATTGTCATTGAATTTTTAATTAAATTAAATACTGATATGAAAAAATTAACTCGTTAACCAGGAATCGAACCTCGGACCTCTGGATATCTAGTCCAGTATGCTTCCGCTACACCAAAGACGATTTTGATGTAATAGCCAACTTTTTCATATTATTCTTATTTTTTTAATTATTAAGACAGTATTACTTCTGTAGAAGTGATTTATTTATTTAATATTTGTTTATTTGTGTATACTTTCGCGTCAACATAACGATGTTTGTTCAATTTTCTTTCGGTTACGTATGACAAACTGTAGAAGACTTTAGCGTATACGCCGAAAAATTTCATTGTCTTTGAATTTTTAATTAAATTAAATACTGATATGAAAAAATTAACTCGTCAACCAGGAATCAAACCTCGTGCCTCTGGATATCTAGGGATAGGGAAGGTATTTGTATGTAAATTAGGAATTGGTATGTTGTGCGACTGCAGCCGACTTTGATAGGAAACATGCCGGTATTCATCTGGGGTTTGTGAAATGAAACTGCAGAAAACCATGAGCCAAAACTATTATTGGATGTATGAAAACATGCTTCAAATAAATATTGTTTTTATCAGATAATTATGCTTTATATTGAAGATTTTCACTGTCTCACACCACTTAAAACGTACGGTTTGTACTTAGCTACCACGTGCCATCTAGCTTTTGGGAAGGATCATTAGGTCTTTTTTACCGATCCCTGATGATTCCACCTCTCTCAACCATTTATATACTCTACCACATCTTTTACGTTTCCACTAGCCCTGAAGGTTTATGTCTGTCCGGTTCTTGTCAATGAGCGACATTGTTTCAGTAGCTTGAACTTTTTTTAAAAGTATCCCAATATAGAATATAGGGAAATGACAATAGTATATGCCAATTTCAGAATGTATAGGTTTAAATGGGAGATAAAAATGCATTGGGAGTGTGGGAAATCTCTTAATAGAATGACGAGATATTGATGGAAAATAACGTGAAGCAGTTTTTAATGAAGGGGCTTGAGCATTCTGATCCAAATATTAAGCTCAGGCGGAAAAAAAATAATATACAAACTATCCATGCCTACTTGAGGTCGATTTAAAAAAAAAACGCAATATATTTGGAAATATCTAATATATTAAAGCGTTAAAGAAAATTGAAAAAATGATGAAAATAGGGCTTCTCTCAATTATTTTATACTTTTATCGTATGCTCAAAAATTGGCCTGTTTTGCCATTCTGAAGTACAATAATGTTTATATATAATGCCATGTGATATTAATTGGTAAACTGGTGTTTTTTTGTTAAAATTCTGCAGTCGATTTGTATCGAATCAATAAGGTTTACGAAAGATTTTGAAGTTGTCCATGATGAGAAAATCCTAACATCTTTTGCCCTAAAATATTTGTTGAAAATCGAATGTACTTGACACAAATCAGCTATGAAAATTATATGCCTTACGCACAAGGTTTGTTCAATGAAATTTTCACCAGAACACATAGTGCATAATTTTTTCTCAGTAGTTTCTATAAACATTATTTTTAAACTCCTTGCTTTGCCGACGATAGTATTTTATGCTTGTAGTATTTTGTATTGAGTGTCTCGTTTTAATAATTATTTCTGTATATAAAAATTAAATACTAATTTCATTAAAAGCATTTTCAGAATTCGTACGAAAATAAATTTTATTCGAAAGCCGATTAATGACTTTTTTATAATTATTTCATAATCAAATTTAAAGATGCAAAGATGAAGTAATTTTAGATCGTTTTGTAAATGCACTTAATTTCTAAATATTAATAATGCTTTTCAGATTTACTGGTAATCGACTTATATGTATTAAATTTTGTTGTTTCACATTTAATTTGTCCAAGAAAATTGCATTAAATCAAATTATGTAATCCAAATTTGTCCATTGCATTCATGAACTGAGTGGAATGTTGTACAAAGTATAAGCAACAACAGACAAATTTTACTCACATAAAAAAAATAATTACTGCTACTACTATGTCATATCAGTCATGCTTGAAGAAAAATTATAACTGTTCCTCTTAGTAGAGTCAAATTAGGATTTTTCAGGCAGGTTGCTTGGAACCGCAGTTTTTGAAATCAATTCATCTTGACGTCCTGAATATGATCCTAAATTCTGACGGTCCAACTCGTGACGGAACAGGATCAAAATTGAATTGGTTTATAACAAAAAAACGTTTTTTTCTTAATATACGAGTATTTCTTTAAACTAAAAATTTTAAAAACGACATAGAATATTATTCAATTCTATATAAAAAAAGGAACCAAATGAGCTCATAAACATTAAAATCGGTTTATTGGAATTCGAGGAAAAAATTCCTCAAGTTCGAAAACGAAAAAATTTTTAATTAAAACAAAAAAACTAAAAATTACTTCATTTTTTTTAAACAATGACAAACAATTCCTTTTATATGTTTAAAATAATGTGCCCAATTTTAGCCCTTAAAAAAAATTAGGCCCTCGACAATTAATTAAATACCGTGTCACCGATTTTTATAAATTGAAATGGTTCATTTCATTTTAAATGAATAAATTTTTTTTTTAATGAAAGGTCAAATATCTATAAAATGAAAAAGAAAATATTTTTTTTAACTGTATTTTTACACGTTATTTTTCAATTTATTTATAACGCGCTATAAAAATATACAATTGGTAGAAGCAAGTTTAATAGGTAATGCTTGTCCAATCATTCAAACATTGGATGTATGAGATAAGCACTATATACACATACAGCTACATATATATTGTGTCTCTTTTTGATAAATTTAATGTTTACTCATTTGGTTTCTTTTTTATATAGAATTGAATAATATTCTGTTATTTTTTTAATTTTTAGTTTAAAAAAAGATATTAAAAAAAAAGCTTTTTTGTTATAAACAAATTCAATTTTGACCCTGTTCCGTCACGAGTCGGACCGTAAAAGTTTAGCGTCATATTCAGGACGTCAAAATGAATCGATTTAAAAAAAATTGGGGTTCCGAGCAACCTACCTAAAACAGGCTTTTTGAAGCTAATTTGTCTCTAATATTATATTTGAGTCTCTAATATTATACTTTTATATATATTTGTGTATGAATAAAATATAAATATTATTTATAAATAAATATATATAGTATATAAATTATAAATATAAAATATAAATCTTTTGAACCTTTACGTTTACCACTCGACCGTTATAATAAAAGAGGAAAATTTTTGCAAAGGATTTGAATAGAATTGAAAACTAGTTTAGAAACTTTAGATAGAAATAGATTTTTGGAAATTCCAAAAAATTTGCCAAAACTTTTTACTATTCATATCCGAGAACTAATAAACAATTATTTACCTGATTTAATTATTTTTTCTTCGTATGGAGTATAGTGTCATGGGAATTTGATGACACTAGATACAATAAACATGTCAATGAAAAGGCTGGGGAGGGAGGATAATTTGTTACTGATTTCCTAATGGTTAAATTTTACATAAAGTGGGAATTTGATATTGTAAAAGTTATTTCTTATACAATAAATATTTTATAAAACTATTTCTAAATTGATTGAATAATTTAGTAAACAATAATCGGTAGGCCAACCTTTATTGACACATCGTTCCGTCTTACTTCAAAACATACCTGTTTTACTTACTCTCGCACAGCTTATGGAGAGCCGTTCGGCTCCGGAGAAACGTCTTTGCTACCTGATATCTTTGCCACTAGCGCCGTCATATTGGAGAAATGGCGGGGAAAAACAATTCTCTTACAATATCTTCTTTCCGATTATCTATAATTTGTGTAGTAACCTTTTTTTTTTTGTAAAATGAATTACAGTGACAGCATACAGTTACAGTGTACGAATGCCCAACGCACATCTACGCCAACCCGCGTATTTCGTATATTAACGAAATATATTTAACCACGCGTTAAAAAACCAGCCTACTACGACCTACACGGTCTGTCGCAGGTTTCAAGGGATGCGCCTCCTTTCCCTTGGAGCCTGTTCTACGAAACAGCTGGCGACAGAGCTAAAATATTATGCCTGAATCATTAGTACGAGTCTATCGTACTTATGAGAAATGATAAAACATGGGAAATTAATCACTGTATCTTTGCGTAGAAGAAGTGATGTCATACCGTACCATTATCAAAACTTCTATCCACTATCCCAACATTTTCATTCAGAGATCATTGTTTTTTGTATCCTGCTGAGATAACAGCATAGTTTATCAAAACAAACACAGACGCGCTTGTACGATCGTAATATTGTGTATAGCACGCATAAATTATCGATGAAAAACAGCATTGCAGAAATAACTATAGTTCGTTATCACCGAAATGAAATAACATTTCTTAAAAGAATTAAAAATTGCAGGCAATGCGCTGCAATTAGTTAGAAGCATTAGCAAGAATGAATGATCGGGCTATTGGTGGCATGAGTTATTGTTAGGCATAATTTCAACAAACCCCTTACACAAGGTTTGAATGCTGTATCAAACATATTCTTAACACATTTGATACACTAAATAATTTATAGTTCAATAAGTGATTTGAATGGCACAATGAATTGCACAATTCTTTTAACGATTGATAAGAGTGACAGTTTAAACAAATATAAATAAGTTCGGTAAAAATTATATAGACAATTGAGCACATAAATAATTTGCACAAAAACGTAATTTAAATCATTAAAACATCGAACCTTATATTATCCATTTCCATGCGTATAGTAAATGTTGAACTACTTTATTGTTCAGAATTCCCTGTTTTATGAATATTTTTTCTTTATTCTTCGTACTAGTACCAACTTTCATTTAATTATTTATTTATCGTAATTAATAGAGGAATAAAAAAACATATTGATTATTCTATTCAGAAAAAGAGAGTCATTACGCCTGCCGACTAAAACAATTCTGTATTATTGGTGGATGTCAGAATAAGTGATTTTCTCTATACACCGTACAAAATAGTAAATACATTTCCCCTGTCTTTTTGAATTATACAGATATGGTTATAAACATTAACAAAATTTAAATCAATGTTTAAATATGGTATTCAGTACAGTCAGTATGTTATTTATTTACTTACCAGTAACATTTATTGTTAATTAAATTATAAATTTAATAATATCATCATAAATATACATACATATAAAATATATATTATATTATATAATATACAGTAAACAATATATTTTCATCAAAATGAATGACATTTTCTGGTGATGTAAAACATAATGAAAGGTGAAATCTACTGATAATAGCAAATAAACATATTTATCATATTGCCTCATATAAAATATATCATTGTTAATTATTATTAACCGACTTCCAAAAAGGAGGATGGTTCTCAATTCGTCTGTATTTTTTTTGATTTGTTTGTTTTGTGTGTTACCTCAGAAAGTTTTTCTAGATGAACCGATTTTGAAGATTGTTTATTTGAAAGCTGGTGTTTTCCATGTGGTCCCATTTAATTTTGATCAAGATTTTACCATTAGTTTTTGAGTTATCGTTAATAATGCGTATTTATAAATGGCCGTCGTTAAAGAAATTAAAGATGATATTATTTAACTTTTATAATGATTTCTACATTGTAGTTTACTTAGATATGGGCAAATAATTTTTTTTTCAATGTTTTATGTTTGATTTTAATCCATATAATTAATTTTTGAAATTATATTTCAAATTTTGCCCCTATTCCTAGAACATTTGTTTGTATTTTATAAATACGTATTTCGACTACAATTTAGTCATCATCAGTATGAATTAGCTAATCGTAACTATCTCTGGGATATGGATTCAGAGATATGTTGCTTGTTGCTAATTTGGTGCGTGTCTCACAATGACATTAAAAAAGTTCTGTCCTTTTATACGATTTGACTGACGGTATAATCTGACTTGAGGATTATTTGAGTTGCCTGAATACTGGATTAGGTGTGTAGAAAGCCCCACCTATTTCTTGGCGGTATTCTTTGGTGACTATGCGGCGTTTGTTTGGTTTTGTGTGTACTCGAGAGTTAAAAGTAAGATCTAGTTAATGAATGGGAGAAATCGGACTGAACACAGAGCGAATAATTTGAAGCCGTAAAAAATAGTAGAAATGTTTGAAAAAAAAAAAATTTCCCTTTTATAATTATTATACAATTTTTTAGAACTTTTTTCCATAAAAATGGGAATATTAATGGATAATGGACAAAAAGACATTAATCACCGCTAATTACTATTAATTAATATTCATTTGAAAAGATAAACTCGAGACATAGAATTATTGATTCGGACGTAAATGGTTCGATTCCTGGCGAATGATTTAAATTTTGCATGTTAATATTAATTAATTGAATGACCTGTTAGTCTATATAGTATACTTTAGTTCTTACGTACTTGTGTTTTCGTAACCGTACTGGGGAAAGTCGTAATATTGTAACGTTTATGCATACGCAAAAATAATATGTTATGGCTTTATTGTTTAAAAAATATAAATATTCTCGAATTTTTGACCACAGCTGCCAAGCGGACAAAGATTTATGGACAAAATTAGAGCCTATATGTTTACCAGTAAAACTAAGCATCGGTTAAGCTTTTTTGCCGTTGATGCCGGAACAAATAAAGAGACGGGTAGATAAAAATTTTTCAATTGTATTCAATATTACTGAATATTACTACTAAGTCACCCATTGGTTTTGTACCGACTAAGAGAAAACAAGTCAATCTCAAAAAGTAGATTTGTTATCTTATATGCATATGTTTATAAGCACATACGTTGTTCTCAAAAACTCTCCATAAATTACGTAACTCGTTTTTCGACAATATTTTACGTCACAGGCAACCTTACTTAGTTAATCGTTTACTCGCCTCTCTAAATTACTTACCTCGATATATTATGTTGTATATAAATGAATTTTGAAACATGAGAACTTTTGGTATAATGATGTCACATTTGGACTGATTTTATTCACACGCCTATTCTCGTACATACTATTTCATCTCATCCCCATATTGTGTGGCACAATATGTGGATAAAATAGAATCCAAAATAATGAGTACACAAACAAGTCTGCCTATCGGCTATATTTAAAAAAGTAGCCCTTATTTATTTAAACGTATGAAGTCTATAGAACAAATAAATACTACAACGCTTTAAAAAACATACACAATAAATAATTAGTTTGTTAATTAATAGTTATGTTACGGTAAAAGTAGATATTGCGGCAAATGTACACATTTTCCGGTAAATGTGCACATTTGCCTCCTCGTTTGGGTAATGTGCATTCAACTTACATTTACACTTTCAAAGAAGGGAAATGTACATTGAATTCACAATGACCATGTCGTTTTGGTAAATGTGAACATACAAAATACGAAGTCGCAAAATATGAAATAGAGATATCGATATGGGTCGAGTTGGGTTTGGACGAGTTGGGTTGGGTCTGGTTGGGTTGGGCCGAGTTGGGTTGGGTCTGTTTGGGTTGGGTCGAGTTGGGTTTGGTCGAGTTGGGTTGGGTCTGGTTGGGTTGGGCCGAGTTGGGTTGGGTCTGGTTGGGTTGGGTCGAGTTGGGTTATTCCTGGTTGGGTTGGGTCTGGTTGGGTTGGGTATATATTTCATCATCTAATTTCATCATGTTTTAGCTCTCTCTGTTGGAATCTTGCATATTTT
Source organism: Nineta flava (assembly GCA_963920215.1). NCBI lineage: Eukaryota > Metazoa > Arthropoda > Insecta > Neuroptera > Chrysopidae > Nineta > Nineta flava. The sequence goes on from OY986045.1 coordinate 1,438,479, forward strand.
TATCGTAATTGTGCCAAAATTTTCCAACTTTTCTTAAAACATGAGGTTAAGAGTATACATTTACCAAAACGTGGAGGCAAGAGTACACATTTGCCGGGAAATGTATTATATTCAGTTCACATATACCTAACTTTTTGGGAAATGTACACATTTTACGGTAAAAGTGTACATTTCCCAAGAGTGTACATATACTGTAACAGTTATACACACATTTATACATTATGCCTTGGCAGACATATTTATCTTCGGGTTAATGTATTGAATTTCACCAAGAATAGCATATTTAACTTTTACTAAAAACCCATCATCTCATATCATATTGAAATTTATCAAAAAAATAGTGTAAATTTATGATAGTAATAAAATGTAATTAATTGAATAGAAGTTATGAACGCCTCTTAAATATTCAATCTCCAGACGAATTATACGGATGATATTATACTTAACTAATTTTATAGTAAAATTGATTATTTTGTAAGGCATTACTTATAACCATGGCACTATTAAAAGTGTATTTCATTGGTTTTATATGTATAGTGGTTTTCTATGGTTTTGGTTCGTAATATATGTTTAAACGCAAAGCTGTGGAATCATAAATTTTTGGTAAGACGACATGTTCTCGATTTATATGTACGTTACGAGATGTGATGCTTTGGAGCGAAAATGTTAAGTAAAATAGTTTTGTACGACATATATTATATAATATACAGGAATACAAGTTGGCTCATTCGAATGGTTACATCTGTAAAATATACTATAAGATCACTGAATAATATAAAGATTAATAAAGATTATTAAAACAATCAAAGAGAACTCTAGGTTTTTTTGAAATTATATTTGAAATTTTGCCCCTATTCCTAGAACATTTGTTTGTATTTTATAAATACGTATTTCGACTACAATGTAGTCATCATCATTATGAATTACCTAATCGTAACTATCTCTTGGATATGGATTCTGAGATATGTTGCTTGTTGCTAATTTGGTGCCTGTGTCACAATGATATTAAAAAATTCTGTCCTTTTATACGATTTGGCTGAGGGTATAATCTGACTTGAGGATTATTTAAGTTGCCTGACTACTGGATTAGGTGTGTGGAAAGCCCCACCTATTTATTGGCGGTATTCTTTGGTGACTATGCGGTGTTTGTTTTGTCACTAAAGTGAGTGTACCTAAGTTAACCATGACATTCAGGTATTGGATTTTTATTTTTGAAAATGGTTTAATTTTATTAAATCAGAATTTGGAATTGGGCCATTGTCTAAATTCATTATCTGTTTTCTCAATTTGTATATGTAGATGCTTTCGTATGCATCTAATTCTGTGGGGTTTTGTACCGATTTGAGTAATTTTAGATTCGATTTATCAATTTTATGGTTGTTCTCAATAACGTGCGCTGCTATACATGATTTTTCGGTTCTCCCAAATTCCATATGAGCCAGATGTTCTTTGATTCGAATACCGATTTGGCGACGATTTTCGAACAGTTTTGACAATTAACACCAAATATGTCCGATTGTTTTTCATTACTTATTTTATCCTTAGGGTTGCCCAGTAACTGTTTGATTTTATTTTTACTAACAAGCGCTGTTTTTAAGTTGTGGTCCCTTAATTCTCGAGTGATTTTATTTGTGCATTTGTGAAGTATGTTAGTTTGCACCATTTAGTTTGTTCAACGTAGCCAATTTCTGGTGTTAGTGCGGTGGAATTGTTTCGTGCAATTTTAAATTTAGTTCTGCGGACCAAATTATTTATTATGTTAGAGTCGAAGCCATTAAAGATTGCAAATAGTTTAGGTGAATTAAATTTATAAAATTGTTCGCTATTTTCTAATACATAATCGATTTGCATATATTTTCATTTAAATATTTACGTTATTAGATTTATTGCCTGTATCCACTCTCCCCTTTCAACAAATATAAATACGTTACATATTTTTTCAACATAATAATAATTATAATACTCAATTCGTAGGAATTAGGATTAGGAAAAGTGAATTAATTAATTTAAATAAATTGAACGTTTCGTCATTTATTTATGACTTCCCCAGCAACTTATTTATGTAATTTAAATGTCTAACATAAACCAACTATGGAGAACGACTTTAATAGTTACATTTGATGCCATAATCATTATTGTAACTCAATAACTTAATTTTGATTTGAATTTAAAGTATTTTTTTATTTATTCAATTATTATAATTATTGTATTTTCTTATTTGAATTAAACTTATTTTTAATTGAAAGTATGTATTTGTTAATGTCATCTGATTATTTTAATCAGATGACATTAACAAATACATCTGATTAAAATATAATCTATCATAATAGATTATATTTTAATCAGATGACATTAACAAATACATACTTTCAATTAAAAATAAGTTTAATTCAAATATTGAATAAATAAATAAACACTTTAAATTCAAATCAAAATTAAGTTATTGAGTTACAATAATGATTATGGCATCAAATGTAACTATTAAAGTCGTTCTCCATAGTTGGTTTATGTTAGACATTTAAATTACACAAATAAGTTGCTGAGGAAGTCATAAATAAATGACGAAACGTTCAATTTATTTAAATTAATTAATTCACTTTTCCTAATCCTAATTCCTACGAATTGAGTATTATTACATATTATGGATACGAATATTGAATCAATAATAATTATATTATTAATATTATAAATGTGAATGTTTGTGAAGATGCTTGTCTTCGCATCACGTTAAAACGACTTTACTGATTTTGATGCGGGTTTTCACCAAACGGCTTAGAATTCTACAGAATAACATAGAGGATGTATAAAATTTTTATTATATAATAATATGTTCTATAGGATTTATATATCCCATGGGATATATTATTTAAACTGTGCGAAATAGGGAAAATCTAAAAATATTTATCTTATAAAAACAAACAAAATTTTGTTTGAAATGTTTTTCATACATCGTACTTTTTCATAATTTTGATGTAAATATGGTGCAGAAGAAAAAGAACATTTAATTATAAAACTATTGTAAAGTCGTGTCGGTACTAGAGTTGTTGCGGACGCGGATTTATATTTTTTTCAAGTTTTTTTTTTAAAGAGATACTTAATTTAGGTACAAGAATAAAGGAAAACGATGGTAATAATTTTTAATAATCCTTATATTATATTCAAATTTTTAATATAAATAAATAAATTTTTAATAAATTTAAAATTTGGTGTATTGTCTATATTTATACTAATATTATAAAGAGGAAAGATTTGATTGTTTGTTTGCATTGTATTGGCTCCGAAACTACTGGACCGATTAAAAAAATTATTTCACCGTTGGGAAGCAACACTATCCCCGGATGACATTGGCTATATTATATTTTCAAAAAAATTAGGGAAACTCCAAGAATGTAACCCGGGGTGTAAAAAGATGGAAGTTCTGGGAAGCCAAATAATATTTTAATTCTGAAAGCGGAAAAAATTTATAAAGTTGAATAATTAAGTAGTACGCTATCGACACCAAAAGTGCCTGTGCAAATCTTGGAGTTCCACGGGCAACGCCGGGGAATTCAGCTAGTATCTAATAAAGAACAATGTTGCTGCTTTTTCAGGTTCCATCCTGTTTCGCAGAAGTTCATAGATTAATCCCATGATAACCAAGCTAAAATGCTCCGGGTACATCGATTTTAAATGATTTCTCAAAGATCTCGGACATTCTCATTTAGTTTAAAATAAGACTAAATCACACTTTGCATCTGTGGTGGCACTTGTTAAATAGATTATCCAAGGCGAAACACTCCAACAATAATGTAAATTGTTGAAATAAATAAAAAACAAACATATAATAACATGTCTAAATACATTGTGATTTATTTACACTCAGAAAATCTAATCAAAACAAACAACATCCGCACCCGCAAAACCTCCGCAAAAACCATTGATTATTGTGGATGCAGATACTAAAATTAAAGTGGAAGTTCCGCGATTGCCTATACTGATGCGAATATCCCCAACATATCTGGTCTTCACATTGAAAATATTGGGAAAAAATGAAATAGGGAAAATTAGAATACGTAAAAAAAAGCTTATACCGCAGGTCAATTTTTGATACTTTTTTATCTTTGTAACTATCTTTGTAACTATACTTTTTTATCTTTGTAACTATAAAAGGTGGGGGCGAAAGTAAAAAAGAATTGTGTAGAAAAAACCACCAACCTTTCCCAATAGTTAAAGCATAATTGAAATTCACTCTCCATAATGATATTGAAGCCCGGGCAAAGTCGGGTATTTCAGCTAGTATATGGAAAATATTGCATTATAATTTCTGGCTCGTCTGGAGCATGAAATTTTGTACTTTCTATTGCCTAAAGAAAGTTATAAATCTGATTTGATACGCACAATATTGTGGTACTTTATGTTAAACATCGTGTATCTTTATACGGGCAAAGTCGCGTATTGAAGTCCGGACAAGGTCGGATATTTCAGCTAGTATATAAAAAATATTGCATTATAATTTCTGGCTCGCCTGGAGCATGAAATTTTGTCCTTTCTACTGCCTAAAGAAAGTTATAAATCCGATTTGACACGCACAATATTGTGGTACTTTATGTTAAACTTCGTGTATCTTTATACGTCATGTTCCATTCGTTTTAACATTGTAAAGGAATATACTCGTTTCATAGCCCCGTCTCTTCAAATTTAACGTACGCTTTAAACACACACACACACATATATATATATATATATATATATATATATATATATATATATATATATATATATATATATATGTGTGTATATATGAAACGATATTATTATGCGAAAATATGTATGTAGTGAATCTTATGAGATGCTATAAAATGCCAAATATATTTGAAATATTATATTTTATAAAAGAAGAACCGTTATCGTTCGTTGTACACATATATTATTTCGTATGTTAACGCAACGAAGAAATGATACACCGTTAAGTGAAATTCGTATGCTTATATAATTTTATGAAAAACTAGTATCCGGAATTGCCCGGGATTCAAAAAATTTTTATAAATAGTGCACTTTAATTCTGCTTAGTATTGCGAATAGCAGATTGTTTCTTTACAGGGTTCTTCGTACTTAAAAAAGCTCTTTTTAGCGATATCTCACACAGCAAGGTATTTTTCTCACACAATTTTTTCGTCCTCCATTCATATGTTTCGAAACCCCCTTAACTATAGTTAACCAGTCCAAGAAGCCGAGCGGTCTAAGGCGTTATGTTTGTGCAGTATGCAGTACTTGGAAACTGGGAGGTTATGGGTTCGAATCTCGACATCGGCAGTTTGTCAATTTAAAAAAAAAATTAACAAACTGGGGCTGTTAATTGACTAAACTGTCGGCGTATGAACAAGAACGAAGTAACCGGCTATGCTTGAGAAGGTTTTCTGCAGTTTCCTTCACGAACTCTAGATATACGAACTCCAGAATATCGGCATAGTTCCTATCATAGTTCGTTGCAGTCGCATATCCTACCAATTCCTAGTCTACTCACAAATTCCTTCCACTCACATCCTCACATCCTAAGGCATCACAATGGACCTTGTGTTCGAAGTGTAGCCCGTCCAGGGCAGTCTTATAGTTATATTGCTAGAACCATTGTCCTATAAGGTGATCTCAGATAGGGTGTTTTTTTAGAGTTATTCAACTTTAAATTAAAATAAAACAAAGAAAAATATTGTTAATATCAATTAAACTGGCTTTATTGGATATTAATTTTATGCCATTAATGTTTAAATATGATTTCGGCCATGTGGCCGCCACGGCTGGCGCGTACATAGCGCAATCCTGAACTCCAATTTTCACACACTTGTCGCAGCATTTACGGCCGTATTTCGCCAATAACTCGTCGAATGTTGATTTCCAGGTGTTCAATTGTCTCCGGTATATCGGCGTAGACAAGAGACTTTATATAACCCCAAAGAAAATAATCCAATGGAAGTTTTCTGTGGATGTAATTGTGTTTGGACAAAAGCTTTTGGATTATCTTCACTCCAAATGCGACAATTTTGCTTATTTACGTACCCATTCAACCAAAAATGAGCTTCATCGCTGAACAAAACTTTGTATGGAAAATCAAAATCAATTTGTGCTTCAGCCCGTTGGCCGAATTGGGGGCGCATGCGATGGTCTTTAGGCTTTAATTCTTACACAAGTTGAATCTTAAAAGCTCGTAAACCAAGATCCTTTCGTAAAATCTTCCATAAAGTGGATGAACACTTCCATCGGAATTTTCTGAGAACGGCGCCAAATTGATTGGTTTGGTTCTTCTTCAATTCTTTGCTGTACAGCGACCACAGCTTGTTCGGTGCGATACTATTTGGCCTCTTACAGGATGCACATTATTATGAAGAGTAAACGTGTTGCGAAAACGATCCATAATCATTCGAATTAGCCGCTCTGATGGACCATTATGACTACCATAAAATGGATGAAGTGCACGATAAGTTTGACAAACAGAACCATTATTTTGATAGAAAATTTCAACAATTTGCAGGTGTTGCTCTAGTGTAATTCTATCCATGATAAAATGGCAAACAAAACTTAACAAAAAACAACTATCAGCTGTTAAATCGGTTTGTCAAATAAAGCAGTGTTACCAACTCAAAGTTGTGAACCTCTAAAAAAGCACCCTTTAGAAGCTACCACTATACACGGTAGCTTTGAAGTGATGTGTGTAAAACCAAACAAACAAACACTAAATCTCCAGAGGGTTCAAAACTTCCTATCACTTGTTCGTAGACCCCACCTCACCATTTTACAAGCTTTTATTTAACTTGCAACGTATGTATGTATGTTTCCTATGTATGTACGTTCCTAAGTAATATCTTCATGACAGATCTTCAAGAAAAAGCCAAAACTGATTTCAACTATTTTCCAAATGTATGTCACAGATACGTCGATGAAATATTTACCATTTTTGATACGGATAAAGAAAATCCGCATACATCTTTAGATAACTTAAATAAAATGTACCCTTCGATAGAATTTACAACCGAAATAGAACAAGAAGGATCGACTCCGTTTTTAGATATAAAAATTATAAAAAATTATGACACTAGTAAATTAAAATTTGTTATATACAGAAAACCTACACACACTGAACGATACATTACAGCCGATTCGAACAGCCCACCTCAACACAAAATGGCTGTTTTAAATTTTATGGTAAATAGGCCACTTAAAGTCCCACTGTCTAGGAAAAATTATTTTAAAGAAATAAATCATATTAAACAAATTGAAATCTTTAATAGTATTCGATTCTAACATAATGTATAATTTGGTCTGCACAACTACATTTAAAATTTTACGAAACTATTCCACCGTACTAACAAAAGAGACGGGAAACGTTGAACAAAATAAATGGTGCAAACTTACATATTTTCGCCCATGCACAAAGAAAATCACTAGAGAATTAAGAGATCATAACCTTAAAACAGCGCTTGTTAGGAAAAATTAAACAATTACAGGGAAACTATAAGGATAAAATTATCAATGAAAAACAATCGGGTATATAAAGTATCAGTTGTCAAAACTGTTCCAAAATTTATGTTGGTCAAAGTCGTCGCCAAATCGAAACTCGAATTAAAGAACAATTGGCTCACATGAAATTTGGGAGAACCGAAAAATCGTGTATAGCTGCGCTTGTTATTAAGAACAACTACAAAATTGACAAAACGAATTTAAAACTACTGAAATCGGTAAAAAACCTCACAGAATTAGATGCATACGCAAGTATCTGCAGACACAAATTGAGAAATCAGATAGTGAATTTCGACAATGGTCCAATTACAAATTCTGATTTAATAAAATTAAACCATGTTCACAATTTAATACCTGAATATCAAGGTTAGCATCGATCAACGCTCTCACCTTATTGACAATAACAACACCGCATGGTTGGAAAAATATACCACCAATAAATGGGTTAGGTTCATCACACTCTTTATCACTTAATTGGTCAATCAACTCAAATAATTCTTCACGTACTACCACAGTCAGATCATCTAAACAAAAAACTTTTTTAATATTATTGTGAGACACGCACCGAATGTGCAACGAGCAACATATCATTGACTCCATATCTCAGAGATAGTTACGATTAGCAAATTCATACTGATGATGACTATCTTGTGGTCGAAATACGTTTTTATAAAAATAAAATAATTGTTCTAGGAATTGGGGCAAAATTTTAAATTTAATATTAAATATCCGTTATACCATACAGGGACGGATACATGGAACCAAAAATTTGTGTAGCCCATATATTATTATAAAGCTGCATTAAAATTAATCCAACCATTCTAACATTTCAAGCGGCAATAAACATTTTTCTGAACTTTACACATTTATTACAGTAGACGGATATTCATCATACTTCTAATAATCATGGTATGCCCCATTTCTGGAAGAATGAGTTCCTATTGTTATTAGATAATGTCGAAATTACTGAACGTAGTAAATATAAGCATCTGGCGCCATCGAAAACAATTATATTAACATGTAAAATAACCCAATTTATTAACTGGTGGTCGATAATTTTGAACAAATACATTCTTAATTTTATATGATGATATTCATTTGTATTAAGAAAATTGCAATTAAACTAACAAATCTGTAACTAACAAATATATCTATCAAACTTCTAAAGATTTGCAATTATAATTGCGTCGTATCACAAAACGTGGACAATAATATAACTATTGTTCTTATTTTATGTTCGCGAATTTTTAACAATCAATCTAATTTATAAAAATGAATATTTGTTCGTTCGTTCGTTCTTTCGTTTTTTGGTTCTAACCAAAAAAAATTTTTTAAAAATTGTTTAAAATTTCAAAATTTTAAACAATTTCAAAGTTATAGATATTTTCTGAAAATTCCAAAGTTATAGCCGACACAGATCTCAAATATAATTAAAAGTTACTGTATAAATACATGAACACAATTTTTGAAATATTTTTAAATTTATAGGTTTGCTATAAATTGAACGCAAAGCTTTAACTACTCCAATGCATAACGCGAAGCGTTGCTTTACGCGAAGAGGTCTGCTTTGTAAATGCGTACCTTCTTAGAGAGAAAAATGGCAATGCAACGGAAGTTGGGTACAGCTAGGAATCTATAATTTAAAGTAAATTTATAATTCAAGTAAAAATCTATAATTAAAATAAAATTGAACAAAAATAAATTCGTAAGCACATTAAACATTTTATTAAAAACATATATTTTAGAATATTTATTATGCTAGTTTTCATCCGAAAAAATTATACTAACTGGTAAAATGGTGATGTAATATATGAGTGTACTACTGGTCTAAGATCCGGCATTAGAAAAACCTTCCCTCATCTGTTAATTGATTGAAATATTATTGAAAACGCTTATTGCAATATAAACAATTTGGCAATGTAATGTCTGCCAGGGTAGTTCTGCTGCAATTAGAGAGAGAAAGACTATTGCATTATTTCACGTAACAAACAAGGAAAGTATATGATTCATGTATGTAGAGTGTACTCCATTTATCTTGAACTCTGCATTCTCTATACAATACCACTATCAGTATAAATACACTTATAAATGGAGTACACTCTACATATGCATGAATCATATACTTTCCTAGTTTGTTACGTGGAATAATGCAATAGTCTCTCTCTGTCTACAAGGTATTTTTTTTTTTAAATTCTACTATTTAAAAATTTTCTTATACAGGCTGCAATTGATTTTAATGGATTTTAAGATGGCTGCCAGTTATGGATGTATTCTAATTATTTGAAACTTTTAATTTAACTAAATATTTTTCAATTAACATATGAGGGAAGTAACCTAAGTTTAATTTAAGTTTGAACACTGCTATTACAAGATTTATCGTATCGTATAATTTGTTATTTAACGTGAGGGATTTAATTATAAAAAAATAAATTTTTAATTAACTAATTAATGTTAATTGCAGCAGAACTACCCTGACAGACATTACATTGCCAAATTGTTTATATTGCAATAAGCGTTTTCAATAATAGTTCAATCAATTAACTGACGAGGGAAGGTTTTTCTAATGCCGGATCTTAGACCATACCTATAATTATCATTTTGTTTAGGTTAAGTTGCATCGGCTGTCATTGGCTATCATAAGCAACACGTAGACTTACATAACGCGAAGCTCTACTTTACGCGAGGCACTTGGCCTTATATATGCGTACCTACTTAGAAGGAAAATGACGGATTGAAACATATATCGGGTACAGCTAGTACTATATAATTTAAAGCTAATAATTAAAATAAAATTGAACAATAATAAATTATCAACAACATTTATAATAAAAACATGTATATTTTATAGTATTTATTATGCTAGTTTTCCACCCCTTACGTTCGATAAAATTACACTAACTAACTGGTAAAATGGTGATGTAATGTATGGGTGAACTACCTAAAATTATCATTTTGTTTAATAAATTAACAATTATATAGTCATAATAATAAAATAAACACTCTCCCACTCACTACCTATATTATGTTGCATAAAAACCAAATATGGAAAATATATGAATATTAATGAATTTAATATAGTTTGATTATGTTTAATATAGTTACAATGTGACACAGGAACCTGATAGTTATCATTGTATAGAAACTGTTCGATACTGTTGTAATGCAAATTATTGAGAATAATTTTTTGGATCCAACACACATTTTAATTATGAAATAGAAAAATATAAAGTAATATATTACGAAAAATATTTAACAAAACAATATTTTTCTCCTTGGAAAAAGAAAGTGTTTTTTTTTTTTTGAAAGAAGTACAAAAAGAAAATAATACAGCTCGATTTATTTTTTTTCTTAAACTAAGTTTTTTTTTAAGTCGAAAATTGAAAAAAAGATTAATAGATGCTTTTGATTTAAAGTTTTTCTATTTAAAAAAAAATAAAAAATTGAAAAAAATTATTACATATAATTTAATTTTTAAAAAATCAAAAGCCATACAAATTGAATGTTTTTGATAAATAACATAAATAGATCACAAATAAATAATTTTGTAAAAACAAGTAACCAGAATAAACAAGCTTATTATGAATGTATCATAAAATTTGTGTATAGATTTTGAATTCACACTGGCCGTGTTCATTAAGTCGGTAGTTAAAATCAACCAAGCGGGATGTGATAATGGGTCAAACCGAAGGAGAGGTATAATTTTTAATTAATTTTATAAATAATCTGAACACTCCGATTACGTCCATGGTTGTTGATAAACTAAAATATTCTAGAAGCCTCCATGCGAACATATATTGTCAAAAAAAAAATATTTATTCAAAAAAAAAACAATCATGTTCTCGAAAGATCTTTGACGGGTATATAAATCGGTGACCATTGTTGATTCAAATCAGTTTAAAATCAAGTATTGTCTGATTAGTTTCAAAGTTTAATATCGACTATTGTCTGATTAGTTTCAAAGTTTAAAATCGACCATTGTCTGATTTGTTTCAAAGTATATAATTTTTGTTCAATCCAGATCAAGTTAAAGTTGGCATTTGTATAAGTAATTCAAAGTTTGACATTGTGTTGAAAAATTAAATTAATTGTTGAAAAAGAAATTGGATTCTCATTTTTTTTAAAGCAATAAAATCAGGTTTTTTTTTTGTTTCGTAAAAAACTTGTGTTTAACTTAATTTTTTTTTCTTTTCTTTAACAAAAAAACGTGCGTGTCATTTCAATCATAAAATATTTAGTAAAACCTTTTACTAATATATTTGTTTTTGTTTTTGTCGAGTATCGGAATCATTTGCAGGTTCGGGCAGCGCTCCTTTGAGGTATAAAGAGAGCGAAGATACCGCGAAAATAGTTTCATAAAATTTTCAGTATTCGGAGCAAGTAAGAGAACTCATACCAAAAAAACCTTCGGACTGACCAAATCTGACCTGTTGAGGTTGGATTCAGATTACCGCGTAATTTGAGGCCAAGAATCGTCTAGGTCAGATTCGGGTTGAGTACCGACTATGACCGTTTTGCTGCAATTGTTTTGTCGTGACGGTTCCTTTTTAATTGTTCATATACAGTAAACTAATAGTGATCGTAAATTTGTTGTAGTATACAGTATGTATATAATATTAGAGGAAGCAATTCAGATTCATGTTTCAGATTCGGATGTATATAAAACTATACACCAAACGGCTGAAGCGAATTCTGAACATAAGTTTTTGTTAAATCGGCAGAGAACAAAAGGTAATAAACTAATCAAATTGGCGAACATTTTATTACGTCATAATTTTGAAAACAAACAAGAATTACATTTATTTAATACTTAATTGGGTATATTCTTCCCGAATCATTATGCATGATGTCAACAAACAAGGGACTTTTAATTAGCGAGAAAACAAATTTCCAATCGTAAATAGTTGTTTGTCCATATATTCGCACAAAATTTCTGATATATCCAAAACTTCAAAAAAATTCCAGTTTCCTGTTTCATATTAAAGCATCTTTTTAACAGCTTGCACTTAATATCGTAAAAATGGGAAAACGTTTGCAGATCCTTAATATTAAATTTCGATCGAAAAACGATCGGTTAAAACGACCATTTTAGAGATTCGCAAAGAAAATTAAACTTTTTATTAGTTTCATTTCATTTGTATATTCTGTAATTCATAATTTACAATTGTAGACTAGTAAACATGTGCCTATTTCGAATTCCTTTCGCCCTCTCAGAAAACAATGACCAAGGTGTCATTCAAATTTTTCCGTATTTTTGTTTGTAAATAAAAAAATGACAAATCAAATTTTATACATTTTCTAAGGGGAATCTTTTTTAAATCCTTTAAAGAATAGCTCCCAGAAGTAAAAAAATTCCAGACTTTTATTTTAAAAATTACCAGGGTTATCCAAATTGGAAAAATTTTTTAATTAACGAAAGCATAATTAATGGAAAAAATGGAGTAAACATTTTTTGCGGACGGATTATTGTTTGTTTAAGTATCCTGTATATACATTAATTTTTTCTAACCTTAATATTCATATTTAATCCAATACCTCCCTCCATTACCTATTTTCATCTCTCAATTAAAATTATAAATATTAGTGGTACAGATCCGGTAGATGAAACTTTTCTTAAGGAAATTTCCTGCTCTTTAAAATTTTTTTTTCGATTTCCGATATCTACAATAGTTTTTGAGATATTTAAAAAAAATCAAATCCCCTTTTTTTGCTAAATTGTTCATAATTTTTGCAAATTTTTTTTATGCGGGACTTCAACTTTTCACAAACTTTCTAGATGCAATTACGAATTGAATAGCATCTAGGTCATAATTTTCTGAGAAGGCGAAGTGGAATTCGAAAAGACACATGTTGACTAGTCTACTGCTGCTTCAAATATTCACCTTTATCAAAAAGAAAACCCCGCTTACAGCTCGACAAATTGCAAATACTCCTAGTTATAACTAACCCGTCTATAACTGATAGAATGGCGTTTAGTATTTCTCATATTCCTGTTAGATCCTGTAAATATGTAAATAAATTGATTCTGTCTATCAGTGAATTTTTATTTCATAAATAATAATTATTTGTTAACAATAATATATTTACGCGCGTAGCATAAATATTTATAATAGTGATGACCTTTACAATTTCAATCTTTTGATATTCAAATGATTATCCATATATTTTTTTAACCGCACTTTTCAAAAATTATTATTTGACCGATCTCCTAGATACAAAGCTGTTTTTCTAAGAATACCTATTGGTCAATATAAGTTAGTAGATGACGAAAATGACCATAGTCGAAATCTTTTATTTGTTAAATATTACATAAGTTTTAGTTATATTAGTTTATGATTATTTCATCTCAGAAATTTCACTCAAATCTAACTATGTAAGAGCTACCTACGTGAAAACCTTTTTAGTGATATTCCTGTAAAGAAAAAGAGCTATTGGTCTCGTACCAAATTCAAAATTTCGCGAAATTTCTTCAAATGTCCATCGATTCTATCTAGTAGATGCCAAAAAATGTAGTAAACTTGATTTTCTACAACTTTAATTCTTATACATTTTTCGATTTGTCTAATAATAATAATTATTATAATAATAATAATAATAATGTTTTTATTTCCATATAAACTTACAAAGTTGTTGAAAACGTTATACAATTCATAATTCAATAATGATACTAGTATTAAGAGAAATATTTAATATTTTGTGTTTCTCGACGTCCCCCTTTCTCCTTGACCTATGACCTGGACAAACTTGGCGTTGCAAATACGAAACGCATATCAGATACGACATTTCATCAGACTAAAGTTGTGACCACTAGAGAGTGATTTATGTATTCTAAGGAAATTCGCTAAGTTGACGCAGCTCCTGCGTAACGAATTTTTTTGACTTGAAACTAAAAGGTTAAAATATTATAATTTTGGAACTTATGGTTCTTGTTTAGTGACAATATATTTTTTATTACACTTTTTATTACAGGATTTATTAGAATACAAAAACTAAACTATAAAATTTTTACGGTTCCCGTACTGTTTTGGTACGGGATCTAGAGGGCTTAATTATCCAAAAACAATGTGTCCAAATTTTATTTGACATATTTTTTTTTTACGAAATGCTTGGATGAATATTAATATATACTTATACGGCTCAATTTTTATACTCCATTAGAAGCATTTTTAAAATTTTATTTTAAATACTTATTTTATCAAATAAAATAATAACTTTTGTGCATTTTTGCTTAATTTAACCGATTTGGAGTAACAATTAAAGTGTTATACATGGAAAATACAGTACGTATACAAGTGAATTCACTACTTTTAAGGAACCTAAAAAAGGTTTATATAAATAGTATTAAAATAATCAACGACAACTCGACACGAACACACCAAATTAGCAACAAACTGTAACATATCATCGATTCCATATCCCGGAGATAGTTAGCAACTAATCCATACTGATGATGAGTTCTTTGTAGTCGAAATACGTATTTATAAAATACAAATAATTGGTCTAGGCAAAATTATAAATAATAATAAAAAATGGTTACTTAAACCGAAAAAAAATAATAATAATTTCCCCTTCCGTAACATTTATAGTTAGTAAAAGAAGTAAAAACTCATTGAATCGCATGGAATCTATTAAAAATTCCTGTGTTTAATCATGTTAAACTGAGAGACTTTTATTCGATCATGGAAATTGATGCGAATAATTTTATCGAAATTATTTGTTCGTTTGATGCTTATGATTTTAACTTAAAAAGAATCCATAGATAGCCTCCTTTAATTAATTTCATCTCAAGAATCAAATTCCAATCAATTTTTTCAGCCGAACGGAGATATTCGTTAACACTATTTTGTAATCACATCGACTATAAAATATAAATAATCACCACCATTCATTCGCCGTGTAACATCAGTATTGGCAGTGGAAATTAACATTTTTTTATAAAAAAATTTCGATACAAATTTTACCCATCCATATAATACGCATATAAAAGTATTATACAATATTGAATATTAATGATTAATGTCCCATTTTCTTAAAATGAAACATGTAGACAGGAAAAATATTTAACAAAGAAATCCCTCAAACTCCCAAATGCGTTGATAAATCATTAATGTACAAAAAAATGTGTGTGTGTGAATAAACCTATCTTTTTTTACTCATTATTCATTTTATGTTTGTTCAGTGATAAAGAAAAAAAAATGAAAATAAGTATTGGAAGCGGTGAAAATGATTTATTCATATACAATGTAACTAAAGTATTATACATGAAATAAAAATAATCTACTTATATTATGTATATATATATAATATATATATATATATATATATATATATATATATACAAAGTGAAACATATGTAAATATATACCGTACGTTTAGTTTACATCTTCGCATAGCAGATCTCCCACGAGTATAAGAGAGTACATATGTATACATTAAGCAATATGTATGAGAAGGAGGTCTTATAGGTTTGATAAACAAGCATATTTTTCAAAACTGAATAATATTCATAACTGTTCGAGTGGTTGATGATTGTCTACTTTCAAATGCCACAATAAATTAATTGAAACATTCCTGTGCGGAATATCCGGAAAAGTACCATTTAACAATTTGCACTTTTTCTTTTGTGTAATATTAACCCATTGTTGTAATAATACCAATAAATAAAATACACTAACACGTATTTTCCAAAAGCATTCACATAGTAATGATTGCATATTATCAAAACAACTAATAATATTTGTATTCAACAAAAAATCCCCACTCTCTAAAATTTATACAGGCACATACAACACAACAGTAACAAAACAAACCTATAAGTCCTCCTTCTCATACACATTGCTTAATGTATACATATATACTCTCTCATGCTCGTGGGAGATCTGCTATGCGAAGATGTAAACTAACCGTACGGTATATATGTATATATATATATATATATATATATATATATATATGTATATATATATATATATATATTTACATATGTTTCATGTTTATGGTGGTTATGTTCCTATGGTTTTCGATTCTTTATATTGTTTTCTAAAATATACGTAAATACTTTGTGTACAGAAATTCCTTATTTATAAATCACTTTCATACTTATGGGTTTGTTACGGAGTTGTGGATGTGACAATGTTGACAACATGCTAATAGTTCCTATGAGGGTGATTGTGCGGAGGATCATCCTAGCGATGAAATATCGAATCTTTTGAAATATCGCAAGAGAGCGTACATTTATCGAATAAAACAATGAATTAAACATACAAAACTGCTGTCCTTCGGTTAATGTAGTTATTTAATCAAATTTCTCTATTTCGTTACAACGTCTTTTGAACTTTAATTCACTTTTAAGACTTAAAAGCCAATAAGCGAATGGTTATTATCGACTGCATTCAAGTACGTTTCTTAAAATTGGCTTAAGTATAAAGTAGACTATCGATTTGAGCATTTCCTAGGAACCTTTACATTAGTTTGATACTTATTATTGTAAGGCTTTCGAACTTAAAAAATGAACCTTAGACGAGAGTTCGTATAAAAAAGACTGGACTTCGATAACCGTTAACATAGAAATAAATGTATTTGGTTTTTACACTCATTAAAATATATGGGTAAAAACTAATAAAAATGTTTTTTCGAGCCCAAACTATGTCTGTAATCGATTAAGTAGCTTTTATTTTACCAGCCCTAGGTTCATTCCTTACAGTACGCTCTAATGTTTCAGCAATAATGTTTTCAAAAGGTTTTGAAGGTTCTAGCCTTTCTAGATTGACATTTCAATATCATTCACGTATCACATCGGTCTGTTCAGAGTTGCTCACATACACGGTCACATGTTTAGTCTGATTGGAATGAAGTTTGGTATTTGAGGCGTTTTAGATACTTGACAGGTCAAGTTCGTTAAGGGGAGGGAGATTAGAGGGGGGCACAAAGTTTGGTAAATGTCCCTTAATATTCGAAATATCGAATAATTTATCAGAAGTAAAGTTGTAGAAAATTTGTTTTACTATAATTTTGTTTCTTATTATTTTTTCTGTTAAACTAATATTTACAGAAATATTTACAATTTAAGATTGAAAGTTAAAATTCTAAATATCTCTATACACATTAGAGTTTGAGAAAAAATGATCAGGTAACGACTTGTAGCAAACATGATTTTCTACAACTTTACTTCTTATACATTTTTCGATTGTTCTAATATTAAGACAGATATTTTACATTTTGTGTTTTCTTTGACCTTTCAAATACCAAAATTAAACAAGATACAAGATTTAATTTCGATCAGAGTAAAATTGTGACCGTTAGAAAGTATTTATATTTTCCAAGGAAATTCGCTAAGTTTTTAATCACAAATAATTCTATATTATGAAATTGTCCAATAAATCCAAAAAACTATTTCTCTCGCAGCCGCTTGTATGTATATTGCCTATATATATTGTATGCACCTATGGCTGACCTTCATCTTTGTCTAGCAAGATATTAGAACTGACGTAGCTATCTGACTATTTAGCAAACATCTTTAAATATTTACTCAAGTAACATGTATAAAATTCAGCTTTTGTACTATTACGAAAGTAGAATTACATTTTTTTTAAAGGAGGGTTGCCATTATGCCAAGTGTCTGTCAATGAATGGTGTGATTTCTAATATTATCCCGAAGAAAATATAAAAAAAATTACTCGTTATACTTTAACAAAAGGAAATAGTAATTTTATACACCTTTGCTTAGAGGCTACGAGGTAACCTGGCCTCGCCTCGGTCCTCGGTTACGAGGCACGAGGCGAGGTTCAAAATTTTAATTCTCGTTACTTACCAAGGCGAGGCGAGGTATATCGTCATATAACGTTACAAAAACCTCGCCTTGGCCGAGGCAAATTTACAAAAGACAATTTTTCTATTTATATATGCAGTGTCAATGGCAGTGTAAGCATTTAAAAAATATATGTAATGTTAATACATCTTAAGTGTTATATCTTCCTCTTACGTATAAAAATAAAATAAAATGTTGTATCTATAAAAAACATTTACTACAAGAATAATCAAAATTTTGAGGGTCTGTTCATTTTATATATAATACTGTAATACTATATAATTTCATTAGTCTTATTTCAATGAATAAATATATAATTAAATTAATAAATTTAAAAGAATTGAAAAAAGTTTCATTTCCTTTCAAACCCATATACAAGTTACTTACAGTAACTTGTATATGGGTTTCGCATTGGAAATCGTGGAAGCATTTTGAGGAACGTTCTTCTTCATTTTGAGGAATATTCTTCTTAAAACATCACGGAATTTCATCTTTTCATAATATTTTTTTAGGTCAAATTTTTTTGAATGTAATGTTTTCATTCGAGGAGTCATAAAAATTTAGAGACTAAGCAACTTATATTCCGTGTTTCAAAGACAATTATTTTCTAACAAGTTTTTTTAACCATATTATGTACATTCATGCAAAATAAGTCAAATTTAGTAAAAATTTTACCTCGGGCGAGGCGAGGCGAGGATGATAGCTAACCTAACCGAGGCGAGGCGAGGCTGTTCAACATTCTACCTCGGTCGAGGCCGAGGCGACGCGAGGTGATACCAAAACCTCGCCTCGCCTCGTGCCTCGCGAAACACTACCTTTGCTACCTGCTACTTGCCAAAGCTACGATGATTGAAACTTCATAGTCGCCGATCGTTCCTAACTCTGTTGGGAACATGCGCAGAAAAACTTTCAGCTTTCATAAAATAATGAAGGTTAATGGAGAGAAGAATTCGTCCCAGAGATCTGGACGAACTTCTTAAATATTTTTGAGAGAAGCTCATATCGTTTTTCCTATTAGAATATAAGATTATCTATCTATAATTCTTCCGTCTTAATGCGTGTTAAATTACAAGTTGAAGGTCGATTTCCATGGTCTTTACAAGGAATCATGACTGGTTGTTCAATTATGGCGTATATATGATTGAAATCTGTGGCTGGGCGTGTCTTATCATGGTTATCATTGGTTTTAAATGTTGAATATGAGCCGAGCTTTTGTAGTAGCAGCACTGGGAATATTCCATCTGAGTTTGAAGTTTTATGCATGTCATATTAAATGACTATCGCTAATTTGGCATCACACAACTGATTGTATGAAAAGGTTGTGGGATTCTTCATTGTATGCGAATTAAAATATTCAGTAAACAATTTAACATTGATATTAATTATGAACTGAAGAAATATATCTCTTGTAATTTTAATATGATAATGTCACGGGTATAAAGTAATTTTAGCACTTTAACAATTATGCTAAAGTTGCAGACGAGCTAATAATTTATATTAGAGAATATATTTATACAATATTAATTTTAAAATATTTATGACAGTGTCTTTAATATATAATGTTATAATAAAGTACTAAGATATACTTATTCCAGATATATCACACGTGTTACAGATATATCATCTAGTTCAATTGACTACAGTTAATAATACTTTACAGTATCAAAATTTAAACGTCAATTATTTATACCTCAAAACGCAATTATTAGGTCACTATGACCAAAAAATAAATATTAAGTTAGTTGAAATTACTATCGATAAAAAATTTATCGAACAAATAATTGAATAAAATTAAATGTTACAATTATATTTTAAATTTGTAGGTATACAAAATAATTTACAGTTAAATATAATACTTTCCTTGTTTGTTTCGTGGAATAATGCAATAGTCTCTCTCTCTCTCTACAAGGTATTTTTTTATAATTTCTATTTTTTATAATTTTTCTTATATAGGCTGCACTTGATTGTAATGGATTTTAAGACGGCTGCCAGTTATGGATGTATTCTAATTATTCTGAACTTTTAAATTAGCTAAAAAATTTTCAATTAACATATGAGGGAAGTCCTAAGTTTACTTTAAGTTTGAACACCTGGCTGCAGGTAACCGTAGCAGTAATAAGCAGCGCTGCCTGCTATTACAAGATTTGGCGTATCGTATACTATGTTATTTAGCAAGCAAAATTCAATTAACACGTGAGGGATTTAATCATAAAAAAATCAATTTTTAATTAATTAATTAATGTTAATTGCAGCAGAACTATCCTGGCAGACATTACATTGCCAAATTGTTTATATTGCAATAAGCGTTTTCAATAATATTTCAATCAATTAACAGATGAGGGAAGGTTATCACTAATGCCGGATCTTAGACCATAAGTAATTAATGTGTGCATAAAAGTGAACAAAATTTTGCTATCAAATAAAAATCCTTGTACAAAATTTAGATAGAGATTATTCGATTTGTTATACGCATGTATTTTCGACGCATGTATTTTAAATATGTAATTTTAATATTAGGAAGTGCATAAATAAAACGTGTATTAATCACAATGTAAAAATATAATCACAATATAAAAATGTCATGAGATACATTTTCTAAATTAATCAAAAAATACATGGAATAATAAATACTGCCGTGCTTAGGAAAATCCAAATATTAAAGTTTGGCCTAATAAGAATATATGAGGTAAGTGTATGTTTGAAAAACAAATAATTTCTTAATTTTAACGATTAATATTTATATTATGATCATAAAATAGTTTGTGCACTTTGTAAACTTCAAACGTAAACTTTGACATATTTACATAGTTCTTTCCTCTTACAAAATATTACAAATATATAAATAAAAATGATAATAAAAACAGCGAAAAAAAGCAGAAATTCAAATTTTACAGAGTATAATGGCAGTAAATCAATGTATGTTACCGCTTTTCGATTGACAACAATTAAATAGGATTCATTTTAGACATTTTGATTAATTGTGATCTTATATCATCTTTTAAGTCATGTAAAATATTTTTTTGTCGTTCAATAATTGTTATGGAAAATAACAATATTAATTTAGTTTAGAAATATCAAAATTTTATGGAGTAACATATTTGCATATAAAATATTATTTATTTCAAGAACTGAGAAAAAATAAGCATTATACAGCTCTGCAATATTTCATCATAAAACAAATTTCTAGTAGAAATTCGTTCTAGAACAAATTTTGTTCAATTCAAACGTAAATTATTGATTCATAATATTCGGAAAAATTTTACGTAATCGTTTGGAGCCGTTTACGAGAACGAGATAACAAATAAATAAATAAATAAATAAATATATATACATATATATATATATATAGAAAATTATTCTGGTAGTCTACAGTGTACGTTTGATGCATTCGAGAAATTTAAGATTCGAGAATTATGCTCTCAAAAGACCTATTGGGTATACAACGAAATCGGACTTCGGGTATATAACGAAAGCGATTCGTAGCCATTATGGGTGCGATTATAGTAGTTATATTATCGTGTTATATACGCGGATATAGCGGAGTGTCAAGTATTCTACATTATTGCAAATATTCATTGTTAGTCACTTCATTGTTGCAATCCAACAACAAATAGTAATTGTTAAATTATTACTCGTGGAATTAATCAAAAGAAACTACAAGTGCGTTCACAGGTTTCGCCCCAAAGCTCTCTCTATACATATATATATATATATATATATATATATATATATAGAGCTTTGGGGCGAAACCTCCGAACGCACTAGTAAGAAAGAAATGTTTAAATTTAAAAGACAAAATGAAAACACTGTACATGAAAATGTTATAAATAATTTATTATAAACTTTAATTAATGCTTTTTAACAACACAAGTATAGAATATAACCTAACTTGCTTCCTCCTACTGTGTGTGTATGTACGAATACTTATACGTACTGTTTTATTTTATTAAAATTTTCCATATGAGAAAATATTTTTGAAATTATAATTAACTTGTTTTTATTTTTATTGTTAATTAAAAGTAAAAATAATTTACATATTTGTTTATTTTAATTTAATTTAAACAGAAAAAATAAAAAATTAAATATAAGATTTAATTTCTTACATACTTTTAACATTTAACGTAGGTACCAACCTTGCCAAATTATATGATTGTAAATTATTATAGCCTTATAATTTTAATTAATTATGAGTGGTTGGTTCTATGATGAAATTTGAATAATAACATTTTGAATTTCTGAATAATATTACATTGCAATAATTAAAAATAATCTGCGTAACAAATTTTCGATCTGTAAGTTGATATATTATTAAAGAGAAGTATTAATTATTCATAGTGTATATATTAGTGGATATAAGATCAGGGCCAAACATATTTGAGAGAATAAAATTTTCTTAACAGTATGTGGTTGGTCGGAAAATTCAGTATAAATTATAATTAAATGAAAAAATGGAGATAACTTGGTGAAACTCCCGGAAAAGTTGTGGGGGTAGGAAAATTGTCGTGAATAATGATTTTTACGATTTCTGGCTAAACTACATCTTCTAGCGAAAAAAATTTAAAGTAAAAGTTGTAGATAATTAAAATATCTACAACTTTTGTATTTACCAATTTCGAACATTACCTCAAATTTATGGAGTACAATGCAAAAATGAACTCCAAAATGGTTCTATGAAGGCCAATATGGATATGTATAATTACACCTTAATAGTGTGTCTATGGGTGAATGGCACTCGCCTGTATGCATACATAGACAGCGTGAGTGGGATTAAAAATTTATAACATTTAAACATAACCGCAAATAATTACCATATTGTGTTCAAAATCATTTTGAACAACTGCCAACAAAAATCAATAAATTAAAAAAAGGAAAATATAGTATCAGAATATTGATATGTGATTCGTGAAAATACATGTGCAAAGTTAGTGCAAAAAACTAGAAAAATTTTTGATTTGCACGAATTAAATACGTATACAACTTTCTGAAAAATAATGGTTAATGTTTTAAGAAAAGGGATAGTTATCTTGAATCAGGTGAGTGTACCAATTCACTACCGATTTACGTTAAACTTAGTGAAGATCATCCTAAACACATATAATTGTTTAAAGATAACACTATGGGTATTATTCTTAATGATATTTTATATGTTAACACAAAAAAAAAATTTTTGACAAAATGGAAAACCGACTTCAAAAATCAAATATTTTAAAACCAAAAATTTTAAAACTAAAATTTAAAACCAAATTTTAGTTCACCTAAGCAAAAATTTTTAAATATATGGTCTAAGATCCGACAGTAGAAAACCTTCACTCATCTGTTAATTGCTTGAAATATTATTGAAAACGCTTATTGCAATATAAACAATTTGGCAACGTAATGTCTTCCAGAGTAGTTCTGCTGCAATTAACATTAATTAATTAATTAAAAATTGATTTTTTTATAATTAAATCCCTCACGTGTTAATTGAATTTTGCTTATTAAATAACATAGTATACGATACGACAAATCTTGTAATAGCAGGCAGGCATTTATAATGGGAAAATAAGAAAATTAAAAAAAAAAAAAACGGGTAAAAAAAAATGTTATAAAAAAATACACTAAAAATTAGTAGGTCGTTTAGTACGTCTACCCATATTTAGACAAATAAATCAGTTATAGAACTTCAAAGTCACTAAAAAGCGAGAAATAAACCATATTTTGACAAAATGGAAACCCGACTTCAAAAATCAAATATTCTATAGCAAACAATGCGCTAAAAAGTAAAAAAATTATTGCATATTCTTGTGCCAATTTTAGTTAACCTAAGCAAAAAAATTTTAAATATATATGTACAATTATTGTTATTTTTGGAGGCGGTGTCAGCATAGAGAAATTCACATAACTTTTGGACACCGCCTCCAAAAATAACAATAATTGTACATATATATTTAAAATTTTCTGCTTAGGTGAACTAAAATTAGCACAAGAATATGCAATTGTTTTTTTACTTTTTAATGCATTGTTTGTTATAGAATATTTGATTTTTGAAGTCGGGTTTCCATTTTGTCAAAATATGGTTTATTTCTCGCTTTTTAGTGACTTTGAAGTTCTATAACTGATTTATTTGTCTAAATATGGGTAGACCTACTAAACGACCTACTAATTTTTTGTGTATTTTTTTATAACATTTTTTTTACCCGTTTTTTTTTTTTAATTTTCTTATTTTCCCATTATAAATGAGTATACCCTTTCAAAAAAAAAAAAAAAATTCGCAGAAATCGGTTATCACATATAAAATGAGGATTTTCCTCAATTTCCCGGGGATTCCCTCATCAGAATGCGATTTGGTGCCAATGGGACCAATGGGAAACCAAACCCTTTCAAACAAAAAATAATAATTCAAAATCGGTTCATAAATGACGGAGTTCTGAGGTGACACACATAAAAAAAAAATAAAAAGAAGTGAAAAACTATGTTTACTGTTATGAACTTCTTAATCAAGGTGACGTAATCGAAGATAAAAGTGTACTTCTTGAAGGCCTCGATGGAAGAGAGTTAGGAAAAAGGCTACCGTTTTGAGGAAATTAAAATCTGGTAAATTTTTTAGTTACTTTTATTTTCTGTTCTTGTAGAAAATAACTAAATATATTTTTATTATTTTTAGGTATATGCCTGGCGGCAACTACAAAAATATATACATATATAATATTACTTTTTTATTAATATTATTTTTTTAAGTAATATTTGTTGTTTTTGTATTTAAACTTTATAATTTAAGCACAGATAGAGAGGTCAAAATAATCTTCAAAACAAGGCAATATACAAAAAAAATTTAGTGAAGCCAAATAGAAAACATTTATAAGACGAATATCAGAGTAGTACATCATACCAATACCACATACATCAGAATTAGGGTACTATATTGTATTATTTATTAAGTTCCAATCTTTTGAATTCAAAAAGAAAATAATTTATTTCACTAAAGCATGATATACAAACATACACATAAGTATGTAAATTCATTTGGTATTAGCATTCTACATCTATCGTAACAGCTATGTATCATCCATCTAACCCATATATATTTGTTATTAAGGCTGTTTTGGTATGTGCGGTTAAATAAGCTGATGCAAAGGACAGTACACTTGCTGTATGTTTACTAATAGAAATACAGTTTTAAAGTGCAAGGTTGATTCGAAAGTGATAACATACAACTTTGTAAATACAACTCACAAAGTCATTTCTCGTAGCAAGTAACGGGCGGGTAAGAAGGATATAACAGTTTGGGTTACACCTGTGTATAATAATAGTAATAATAATAACCCGTACGCCAGTTCTATCATATGCTCCCTGATGTTTCGAGTTGGCAAAAACAAGAAATATATTAATAAAGAGAACTCTAGGTTTTTTGAAATTACATTTAAAATTTAGCTCCAATTCCTGGTGAGACACGCACCAAATTAGCAACAAGCAACATATCTCTGAATCCATATCCCAGATATAGTTACAATTGGTTAATTCATACTGATCATGACTACATTGTAGTCGAAATACGTATTTATAAAATACAAACAAATGTTCTAGGAATTGGGGCAAAATTTTAAATGTAAGAAATATATTGTCTTTTGGAATTTCTTGTTCGCCACTACCAGACAGCTCTCTGCTATTAAGCCTGATATAGTGCTCCAAGATATTTCAGCTAAGACTATTAACGTCATCGAGTTCTCTGCACCAGCAGAAACGAATATAGTCTTGAAAGAGGAGCAAAAACGGACTAAATACATTGATCTTCTTCAAGAACTACGGCAACTACACCCTGGCTACTCACTCAAAATGGTTATTCTCATTATTGGTTACCTTGGCGGTATACGCCCTACTCTAAATCACCTCCACGCAGAAGGCTGTCACCATAGGCACCCTTCAAGTAACAGCCCTTGAAGTTCTTTTTATTTTATTTTACAGATTCCACATCCGTGCGGTGCAATGGCAGAGCTCTACATGACCAGGATACTACATGACAGACGAGAAGTACCCCTGACTCGAAAGTTAGGCGGACCCTTCGGACAATGCGTTGTCTGAAGGACGTACAGACTACTTGACCATAGGGCAATGAATAATTTTAAGGGAAGCGTTAAAAACTTAAGTTGATTTTCTTTTTTCTTTTCTTGTATACATGCTAGAAAGATGAAGTTTTATGCATTTGACGCTAAATAGCTACAAATTAAGAAAGTAATTCAAAAAACTTAAA